>BLBF01000003.1:86136378-86163410 GCA_015471245.1 Laticauda colubrina | reverse complement strand
GAGAGAGAGAGAGAGAGAGAGAGAGAGAAAGAGAGAGAGAGAGAGAGAGAGGAGAAACAGAGAGACAGAGACAGAGATAGAAGGCAAAATATTTTTAAATATTTTTAAAATGCTGTTCCAAGTTTCCTTTTTAACTAATAATCATTATTTTTGCTCTAATTATTTTTAATTACATTTAATGGATAGCATAAAGTACCCATAGGTACCACAGAACCACCTGTCAAGCTAGCATTATTGCACAAAAGCCTATTTATTGGAACTCCTGTCACAATCCCTTTGTCAATCATGTAAAACAATTTATCTAATCACTATTTGATTGAACTCATTTATGATCTTCTACTATTTTTCAGTGACTATCATCATTGAGAGAAGTGCTGAGACTTCTCTGTTCCAACTGAGATTTTCAGTTGTCCAGGTATTAGTTGTCTCACATGTATTTTTTTTTTCAAGAAGCAACTGGACTTTCTTGTTTTTCTTTGAAGACATTTCTCTTCTAATCCAGAAAGCTTCTTCAGCTCTAACTGGATAGTGGGAATGGAAGGATTTATATTCCTTGCAGACAGCTGGTCATTTGCATTCTTTTAGAGAGTTGTTGAGGCCACTTGGAGATTTATTTGTATCCTCATAGTCACTTTAGTTGTGCAAATGGGTATAGAACCTTCTTGGAACTGCTCTTAACTTCACTTCCATAGTATTGCAAACAGTGGTGTTTTGGGGGGCAGTTCATATATGCTTTTATTTGTTTATTTCAATAAAATAAAAAATTTACCTCAATACATATATAAATAGCAACCAGGTTAAAGAAAATGTTCCCAACCCTGAATCCTAACTCAAGGGAGACCAGATAATTTGCTTCCTCCAAGGTTCTCTGGAAAAGCCAGGAACTACCTTCACAACCTCCTTCCCCAAATGGTAATTGTTGGCTTCCAACCTTCCAAGGCCCACCCGAAAGTATTCTCAAACAAATCAGTGAAGCTCTGAGCTAAGGCTTTAGTTCAATTAATTTTATATATTAGCAAGCAGAATTCCACATGATTAGTTTGGCATCAACCAGAAAACAAAGCCCTCTTATTATCGTGCTACTTTTTGAAATACCGACCCCCAAAATAATAATTGCATTGACTTCATTGGTGTTAAAATGCTAAGAGTTCTATTTACTTCATATTCAATTTTTCCAACACATTAAATGTGCCACTGATTACTTTAGCTATAAAGTAATAACATTTATAGTACTCAACACTGTACTTAATGTGCATTTGACATTCTAAATGATTAAACAAACAGGAATACACACTTTTAAAAAGCTTTTAAGCCAGTTTTATCTAGTGGTTAAGGCAACAGATTAGAAACCAGGAAAATATAAGTTCCAATATTGCACAGACGTGAAAGCTGGCTGGGTGTCTTTGGGCAATCTCTTTCTCTCAGCCCAACTCACTCCACAGAGTTGTTGTCATGGGGAAAAAAAGAGCAGAAAGGAGTATTAGATTTGTTCATTACCTTGGGTTATTAAAAAAATACAGGCAGGATAAAAAATATAAATTATTTTCTCTCAGATATTGCTAACAATCTTTTCCCAGAAAAAAAAGAATTGTTTTATTGTCTAAAAGAATTCTGAAAATTACACTTGTTGGAATTTTAAAAAGGAGGGATTTGGGATTGATTCAGGGGGGAGACATTTCTGTGAATTGTCTTCCCCAGACATAGATGCAATTTTTCCTTTTATTTATAACTGTTCAAATCCTATTGCTTCTTCTTTTTTCTCCTCTACCCTTTTGGTCAAAAAACAAAGCACCATTTACTTTTTAATTGTTGTCACTAGAAGCCCTTCATTGGAAAATACAATAGTACTTTCAGTAGTACTTAGCACTGTTACATTAGTAACTTTAGCCTTTTAATAATAGTGCTAAGTTATTTTATATTCGTCATTTATTTGCAATTGGAAAAACAATCATTGCATAAAGTAATAATACTGACAAGCCTCCATTTTTACTTTCGTTTTTACCAGAGCAGCAAGTGGAGAGAGGAAGAGACACATTCAAGCATGTATACTTCTTATTTGTAGCTATGTAATGAAATGCAGTTCAGATCGACTCAGAAATAATTTCCACCCTCTTCAGTGGAGCTAATTTCCAAGTAAGCATGCATACTTTACAATTTGGCTTTCCAGTGGGAAATATCTGTGATAAATCCAATCAAATAGAATTACTCAGTTTTCCTCCACTGGGCACCACTCAGATATGACACACCTTTGCTGCCATAACTCCCCATCTGACATAGCCAATCAGGGACAAAAAAAAAGATTTGAAGTCGGATTGAAGTCCCTGAAGTTGAGGCCTACCACACAAGGAATGACTGTCAAGGTAAAATGTCCCACAAAGCATCAATATAAGCTTTCCCATCTGAAGACCTTCCAGAATTTCCATAATCACTGAATATTCTGCGCATTGTAATTCTACAGATTTGGAAAACCACACAAGTTCTGAAAGCATCAATGGTTACCAGACCTCCAGCCAAAGGAGATGTCCTCCATTTTGTCTTCAAGCCCCCATCTGGCTGACATAGCCTTATAATGAAATATTGTCCAGCTTTGTGAGTATCTCTTTAAAAAATAATTGATCATTTTCACAATTGCCTTTCAAATGTCTTGTGGCCTTATAGACTGACTTCTTCTTTCTTTCTTTTGTCCATCAGCAGACTCAACAGCCTAGATTTATGTTAATTTCAGCAATCGGCTTCAATCCAGTTCCTTCCAATTTATGCGCAATATCGTCTGTAGTTCATATGCCCCTTCATGTGTTTCTATGGTGAAATTGGAAAAGCACATCATCATTGATTCTACATTATCACTGGCATATGTTCTTGAAAATAAAGATTTGTTGGAATAATATTGCAATTGAAAAACCAGTCTTTTTGATGCTGGAAAAGTAATTCAATGCACTTGTCGGCCTGGGTACAATTTCTGCTATAATCTTTGTCGCAGATGCCAAGAATGTTACAAAGTTAGTATGTCTTTTTTTTTGCCATATTGCCTTCCTTTTCAACAGTTCGTATCATCCTTTGCCTATTTACATATCTAGTAACCCTATATGTATCACTTAATGATACATTTATCAGTCAATAAGATATAGTTTCCTTATGCTCATTATTTACCTTTCAATGACTGAACATCATAAAGGAAAAAGGCTTTTTCACAGGCACATACAACTTGATGTATTTGCTGCTATGATAAACTCAACCCTCTTTACGATTGCATTCATAGCATCATGCAGCTTCAAAAACTAAGGAAGTTTATTTTGTGGCTCTAGAGAGTATAAGTGAATCCAGCCCTTGAGCCTGGAGGGTTAATCAATTAGCAAATGTTTAGTTTAAGGAAGGACTAAAGTACTCTGAGAAGAGAAATCAGTGAGACTGCGACAATTGTGTGTATTTGTGTATGGGGAAGAGAAAGAACAAGTGAGTGAGAGAGAGAATATATATGCATAGGATATACATTTTTTCTGTTTTAACGACCCTGTCCTCCTTTGTATCAGGGTGAAGTTGGGGCACAACTAAACAGAGCTTGAACATTTACTGGCTAGATGCCCTTCCTGACACCTACACGGAGTTCACAGTGGACAATAACTAATTGCATCCAGAGAGAGAAATATCTGCTGCTACCTAGGATCAAACTCAGCCTCCTGATTGTGAAGTGAGATCTCCACCTCTAGGCTACCATGCTGCTCTGTATAGGCTATACAATATATTGTAGGATATATATAATATTTTGTATTTGCTAAGTGGCAATTCTAAACTTAACTCCCTTTTAAGTGCTATAAAGTCCAAAAATTAATTTGTAAGTGAACATTCCCTGTGTCTGTCTGTGAGATCCCACCAAGTTATTTGTTGTCCCTTTCCTACAATTATTGCTTTTAAAGTCAAAGAAGTATCATGTAGTGTTTTCTCTTCAGGAATGGGAAAAATTCAGCTACCCACTCACCACCTGAAGCTCACAGCTTCAGACTGTTACAAAAACCTTTCAGGTACCTGGAGGGAACTAAAATACAGTCATGACATCTGTAAAGAAGATATCTAGCCAGCAAGCCTACAAAACTGATGCAGCAAGCCTACAAAACTGATGCCTCCTATCAGCAATTTTAAACATGCTATACATGTTGATTTTAAAAAAACTATATGTACCCACTTTTACTTTTATATGATTAAAAAAAGACCACAAGCCAGAGTTAATCAATAAGCATCTGAAACACTATTGCTTTGCAGGGTTAGCAAATTCAACAGAAGTGGGAAAGGTGGAAGAATGAAAGGGTTAGCAAGTTTTGTGAGTTAGATACCTGCGCTGACATTGAGATGCAAGTGCCAAAGGTTGATATTTGTGTTACAAAGTCCCAATTAATTTCATCTTTGAGTGTAAGCACATCACTTTGTTTTATATCAAATGCCTAAGAAAATATATATTGTTAAATTGGGATACATTTGGGGATGGATGAAATTTGTCATTTTCTCTTGCTATAATATTTACAGTACATGTCATATATCTGAAAGCATTTTTAAGTCTTCATAAAATTTTCTATATAGTTTTGTATAGTTGTCTAAGTGAATAAGTATTGTGTCTTTCGTTTTTAATTAGGGAACAGCAGCATAGCATTTGGAGAATGTTAAAACAGATGATTGTAAAGTGATTCACATGTCAGTCAAAGAAATATAAATAACTGGGTTGCATGAAACTATTAAATCAAATCTAACTTGCCTTCCAGGTTATTTAGTTCTTTTTTCATTAAAATATTTAATATAGTTTGCATTCAAAGTAATCCCAATGCAAAATAAATTATCAGTATACATGTTAGTTTTGTGCCCTAAGAGCTTCCTACCTTTTCCCTTTATTGATATTTTCCCTGACCTGGCACTAGGCTCCAATGAATTATCTTGAATATGGCTGCGGATACCCCCCTCACATAGCAGCATGACTGATTCCTTTCCCATGATACATGTCAATGGCTCAGGAGAGAAGCCATCCTCCCTATCTATTCTGTAATACTCAAATGCTACCTAAAATACTTCCTGGAGTTCCAGGCACTGTATGAGAGGAAGGACATTGATAGACTGGTGTGTCTGTCTAGTGGAAAGCAACTAAGATGATAAGGGACCTGGAAGGAGAGAAAATAAATATGAGGAATAATTGGAAGTGTTGTGGAAGTTCATTGTGGAGAAAAGAAAATTACAGAATAGAATAGAATAGAATAACTGAGTTGGAAGGGACCTTGGAGGTCTTCTAGTCCAACCCCCTGCCTAGGCAGGAAACCCTACATCACTTCAGACAAATGGTTATCCAATCTCTTTTTTAAACTTCCAGTGTTGGAGCATTCACAACTTCTGGAGGCAAGATGTCCCACTGATTAATTGTTCTAATTGTCAGGAAATTTCTCCTTAATTCTAAATTGCTTCGTTCTAAGTTACAGAGAGATGACAACTACCTCCCAGTTATTTAGGCTATTGTGTAGAAAATGGACAGAATTGTTCACAGTTGTTCCAGGAGATAGGGCAAGAAACAATGGACTTAAAATATGAGGAAGTTAATTTCAATAGGATATCAAGGAAAATTCCTCACGCTAAGAGTTGTTCAGAGAGTGGGAGACAATGCTCTTCTTCACTGGATGTGTGAATTGGATTGGATAACCCTGTGTTCAGGATGCTGCAGTAGTCGCTTCCTGCACTAGGCATGAGTTAGATAATCTCCAAAATCCATTGGAATCCTTATATTTGATCACTGAATAATTCCAGCAGCAGTTCTACTGCCAATCAAGATGGTATCTGTCATGAGGAAGAATCCACTCAAGTTAACATCATAGACAATGACTCATGCTGTAAAATGACCTGTAAAATGACAAGATAGTCCTCCCTCTTATTTTCTTTACAGAGAGCAAGAAATACATAAGGACCCCCTGTGTTGCAAATTGATATAAAAGAACTTGACAAGTATTTGTTCATTTGCAGCGTTCATGATTAAAAAAAAAAAAACCATTAAAATGATTCACTGAAATGTGGCATCACAGAATCCAGTGTTATTGTCTCCTGCTAAAATCACAGTCTGCTCAATTTGATAGACATGTGGCTACTTTTCTTCTTGGCTGCCAATCAAATAATCTTATTCTTACAAAGAAAATACTTCATGACATGCTTGTTGTTGTGGAACGAAACTATCTCTATCACTCTCTATCTTTCTCTATCCCATCTATCTACATGCACCCATACATACATAACTAATTTTAAAAGTAATTTTCAACCGTTATTTCTAGAATTGTAATGTCAATTATGGCATTATTTCAAGTTAAGCTCAACCAATTGTAATTGTCAAAAAAAAAACCAGGCTTCAAATCAGTGCAAAAACAATTAAAAAGTATAATGTAATATATGCTGCTAAGCCATGTATGAAATCATTTTGTTTTTAAATGAAAGCATAGTAAAAATGACAGAGGCATTTGGCTAAAGCTTATATAGTCTGAAACTTTCCTAAATGCTTTTTTTTTTCTGATCAACTTTTTCTCTCATAAGTCACCATTTCACAATGTATAATTTAGCAAAAGTTGGGGGAGGAGTTCTTATTTTCGGGGAGGTGACAGGCCTACAGAGATACATCATGTGACAATAAGGCTAAACATACAAATGTTAGACTTGCCAAGAAAATCTGTTTGTGATCATTAATCTTCAGGATTTTAGTGGATCTACAGTATATGGAAACCTTGCAGTTGAAGAGAACATATGGTGACCCAGAATTATTTATTGCCCTCCCTAATCATAATCATATATCTCATTTTAATTTATCAGAGCCTTTTCAGAGAAAGATACTCAATAAGCTTTAGAAGAAGTTGAAACTTGGTTAATATTCACCAGATTATCCATCACACCATAATAACGTTGTGCTAAGAGTTATGAAATCAAAAAGCTATAGAATCTATTCCGAAAGATGTACCATGTGATCTAGTTGTATGGATAGAGAAAAATCATATATTTGGGGAAAACTTTTTTATTCACACCACAAGCTCTTCCTTCTTGTCATACCACCTACTTCTCTTTCTGGAACAGATCCTTTAGATCCTTGTGGCAGGCTATGAATTTCCATATATTCCATGTCTACCATATAATAGGAGGATTGAATTGTATGCCAATCCTTCTTTCTCCCATTCCCCTCAATCAAGGACATGCAATTCCCCTCAATCAAGGACATTCTACATGTATTGAATCAGAGGTGGTACTCATCAGGTTCTGACCAGTTCTGGAGAACTGGTAGCAGAAATTTTGATTAGTTCGGAGAACCGGCAAATGCCACCCCTGACTGGCCCCGCCCCCATCTATTCTTTGCCTCCTGAGTACCAGCTGATTGGCTGGGTCTTCTTTTATTGTCCTGCACAGGAGAATAGAGCTGGAAAGCAGGTTAGTGGGGTGGGGAGGGAATGGGATTCTGCAGTAATCTTTCCCTGGAGTGGGGTGGGAATGGAGATTTTGTAGTTATCCTTCCCCTGCCACACCACCAAACCATGCCCACCAAGCCATGCCACGCCCACCAAGCCATGCCCACAGAACTGGTAATAAAAACTTTTGAATCCCACTACTATAGTGAATACCCATTCTCAACAATATCTATGTGGGATATCTTTTCCAGTAAATATATGATAATTTAGGATATTTTTTCCACAAACAATTCCAGTGCTTAATTTCAATTGACTTGGGGAACCTAAGTTGCAAAACTCCAAGGAAGTTATATAAATGTTCTTATTTAATATTTCTTTTGAACCTTGAATGTTGCATATGAATTAAGATCATCTCATCTTCCATTTAGGGAAATTCTATCCTGTATCAAGGGACAGTGTTTTGGTTCCATCAATTCTCATCCTGTGCACAATCTGTCTTGCACTCTGGAACTGCATAAATCCAACAGCATTTGAACTTCCTTCCTCCCACACTTCCTCTCGTACACTGTGAGTACTTTGGAACTCTGGCTCTCATGAGAAATCATTACATTTTAGAACAATCAGCAGTTTGTGTCATCTACTGCACAGCGCAATAACTTCAAAATGTGCTTTGCTTTTAGATAATAACTGGACCTATTAAAAAGGCAGTTGGAGATTTCAAGATGCTTCTAACTAAAAATGTAGCTGCAATCTCCATATTAAAGAAGTCCACTTAAGAGACAATCAAAAATATTCAGAGTAGTCTCATGTCCCAACTCTCTCCAATTTTGGCTACCGTATCCTAATTAATTACTAACATATGTTATAATAATTAGCCTCAATGTTTTTATCTTTTAATTTGGAGGACAGACAACAAATGGTTATTTTTCAGGTGGAGTCAAGCATGAATTTGAGGCTGGATTTTTAGGATGAGTTTGGAGAGGGGTTGCTTGTTTTATTTTTATTTTAGGGACTATACTATGATGGGAAACAGTCACTTCAGTTTTCAGAGGAGGATTGTTAAAGTACCATAAAAGTAGACAAGGCCTGCTGGATGCCCACCTCTTGCCTAAAGCAAGCATAAAGCTACTCCAGGCACAAATTGTTTCAGGAGCACCTTCCCCCAGGCACACAATGTCCCCTTCCCTATGGCATAAGAGATTCTGCATGGTTCCTTCTTCACTGTACAGCAGTGTCAAGGTTTCCAGCTGCTTATAGCATATCTAGAAAATAATATTCATGTCTGTATATTTGGATACAGAGTTCATAAGTAATCTGCAATCAAATGCTGTGGTGATATATTAAAGAAAAAAAACAACTCTGCACAGCAGTCTCAACTTACAAAATAAGATGACTCACTCTAAATTTTGTTTTACATTTTTGAATCATCATGAGATAAATAAATGATGGAGTACATAAATCCCAATGGTCAATATAGGCAATTTCAAATTCTGCCAAGCTGAAAGTACATAGGTAATGAATCATTCACCCATATCTCACATAAAACTGCAAATTATGGAGATCACAGGGGCTGAATTACATTGCAATCCTCTCTGAATACGCTGGTTTGAGAATGTTTGACAAGTAGGTTATATTCTTTTCTGAAGAACATAATCTCTGCCCTTTCTGTTTTTCATTTTTGCAACAGAACTGCACTACGTAAGCATGTCTATGGAAAGCAACATAGATCGCTGTTGTTATGAAGTTATTAAAGAAAATACCAAAAAGTTTCTGGAATGTACTGTAAATAGGATTTCATATTCCTTCTAAACCTTGATTTCACAGCAAATTTGAATTAGTGGAACTTCATTCTTTAACTAAGTTGTACACAAATTTTGGAAAAATATATGTGAAAATGCTTTTCTGCCATTATTCATAAGACCTTTTTTTAGTTTGTGAAAGTTGTAAAATCTGACCTCCTAGATATCTGAACCTGCATATCCATCTTAATATATCAGTAAGAATAAAATGAGTTTAATGGATTCAAAGCTCTGTTATCTTGTGCGTTTTCGCTACTGTTTAGCCATACCTTGTAAGTTTGTTCTTTTGTGTTCATGGAATATGTTTGTCTAGGCATCTATATTCACACACATAGTACTTTCCGAGCTATTTGATAAGGTGATGAACTGACTTGCAGTCTCCAAAAAACAATCAAATGCCACAATGAAAATACAGGACCAGGTGGCTACGTCATTTCTTTTAAAGATTATAATCTTTTAAAGATTATAAACTGCTGACATTCCAGCCATGCTGAGAGAGGGCACTGAAAGGCAAATCTGTCTCCACAAGCATTTGGGATGGTGGCTCATGTGTTCCTCACATTATGATTCTCCTTAAGCAGAGAATGTATTTTCACGGAAACCTTTGCACCTTTAATGAGTATACCATAACTATTTCTTCATATTCACAGCAGATTTGAGCAGCAGAATGAACAAGCTAAATACGCTTTGTTGAAAAGTAAGGTGAAAAATGGGGCCATCTCCTTAGGGGTTGAATAGCGAATCAAAGTAGATTGTCATTTTAAGGCTCAGAAAGCCTGTTAATTAATTTACATCTCACAGCCAAGGATGTCCTAGAGTTTTGTTTTTTTTAAACCAAACGGTTATACAGAATCTTCATATATATGGTAATGATGCCAAGATAAGCCTAAAACTATACTCTTTTTTTTAAAGAAGCTTCTGTAGACTTCAAAAAATATTTCCAGGTATTATAGATAAATTTATGTGCAAGTTTGTCTGGATTCATTAGGTGAGTGGCAGAGTATGAATGTGAAGAACAGAAAAAACAAATCCATTTATTCCTGCATTCCCTTTCTCACAATGGCTAACCACCTGCTTCCTAAGTGACTTCATGCATTTTTGGACTTGTCTTTGAAACTAGCATTCATACCTTTTCCACCTCTAATCATTGGCAGCCTTATTTTTCATGATTTTACTTTATTCCCTTTTAAAAGAGCATATTGGGTGCCATCATAAGGCTTTGTGAAAATGAATTTCACAGTGATCATTTGATGGTTGAACCTCATCAAATTTCTTTTAATGTAAAAAGTAAAGGTTTACCTGTCCAGTTGGGTCTAACTCTATGGTGTGGTGCTCATCTCCATTTCTTGGCCAAGGAAGCCAGCATTGTCTGAAGATATTTCCTATGGTCATGTGTTCCCAGCATGGCTATATGTTAAAGGTGCACAGAACTCTGTTACCTTTCCAGCAAAGTGGAACCTATTAATCTACTCACATTTGTGTGCTTTCAAACTGTAAGGTGGGCAGGAGCTAAAACAGGAATGGGAGTTCACCTCATTGTGCGGCACTCAGGTCTCGAACCTAGGCTGTCAAAAGCTAAGGATCTTTTACCATTGAATTATTATACCCCTCCCCTTTAAAGCATTACATTGTTTTAGCCTCTCTTTGTACTGTTTCATTTCCCCTTTCCTAAGTGATGGAAAATGTAGAATAAGATAAAGAAAGGGAACTCATTTTTGGTCTGGAGCACATGTCTTGATTTACAAGTCTGCTTCACCCATTTCCCATATTAATTTGCATTTTTAATACTTTGGAGATGTTCCTCAGATCCTTGTAAAGCTCTTGCCGACACACCTTTTGGACTCCATTTTTTCCAACTCAGAACTATAAGAGTTGCCCAAATCATTTAACTATGCCACAATAGTTTTAGCTTAGCATCATTTCAAGACATTGTTGGAAATCAAAATCAAAGTTAGTCAGTGTTGCTCAGGCTGTTGGTGTAGCCTTCTACCTGCACCAAGAAGAATAGAATAGTAAAAGTAATTGATAGGGAGAGACTTCCATACAGAACTTTTCCAGAATGCATTCACATTTAGAACTGGCAATATCCTCGCTCACATCATCAACTAATCTGCATCTTCACCATGCCACAATTTTGTATATCGAGAACAGATTTTAGAGATATTGTAGAGAACCAATGCAAGTGGCATGCTGAACACTGAAAAGGGGGAAAGAGGCAAATGCACTTCTTCTCATGAACAACGAGCAGCAGAAAAGGGAAAAGAAGGAAAATGAAGAGCAAAGTGAGAGGAGGAGAGGAAAATTAATAGGGAATCTACTCAATCACCGAACCAGTGATTCATTCAACAGGAAGCACAAAATGCTCTGTTTCAACCTTTATTGTACAAAGAGACTGTAATCCACAGGTCTGTTCAACACGCATACACAGTCACAATCTTTTACTAACCTAGTTTAAAACTGGAGCACAGCACAGCTGCCCTGAACATGCAGAATGAATTTGGTTTTGCTTCCCAGCATCTACTTTATCTTCATTCACCCAGCACAGCAGAAATAGTTCTGCTATTCTGGCTGCCTTTAGTGGTATCTGCAAGTACAATCAAAAGCAAGTCCCCCATAGGAATTGGGGGGCATTTGTCTGTCTCCTCCATGAAGAGAAACAGGATATATATCTCTCTCCCTTTTGTGCTGCTCCCCAGACATTAAGTGACTCCCCAGCACAGTCACTTAATCGATAGCTTTTCTTAATCCATCTGAATTTTGGGAATGCAGAATGCAATATTTCCATCTTCAAAGAAACAAAAGAATCACAAAAGAAGTATTGTATATAATAAAATGGTTTCTCTCTTCTTTGAAAAGTAAGAAATCTTTCAGTCAGATGTTTATCTTCCTTGTGTATCTGGATAGGAGGTTCCTAAATTGATTGGAAAGAATGACTTTGCTAACTAGTTGCTTTTGAAATACCTCCCACTGTTTCAGGCCATTAACCTAAACTCAACAGCTTGATGAATTAATGCTTATAGAGGCACAGTTGGCAGCTCTAATTAAATAATTATGGATATACAGCTGTAAAGAAGCTGGAATGTCCCATTAGAAAAGCAGCTGTCAGTTTTATTGGTCATCAGAATTTTTGAAATTTGATGTTAAGGGGCTTTCAGCATTCTATACATTTTCAAAATAAAATCCCAGGATGCCCAAGAGGGGATTCAAAAAATATTCATACCAAAGATGCATCTCAGCAAAAATCAAATATTATGCAGCAGCATGTATGATGTGTCCAGGTATAATTGCTTGAGTAAATGTGTATTGCATTTGTGCCTGAGCCTGATTAGGTTGCATGGAAATCATCCCCTCCCCCAGTTCCCGCTGCCATTGCCACCTGCTATTGCCACCACTGTCAGCGCATGGAGCCAGAAAGAGATACATCATTAATATATAAAATGGACAACATGAATCTGTCTTATGTTTAAGAAGGATGAAGTACTAAGATAATACTTAAACCAGAATGTCAATTTCAATCCACCTTGAAAATTGGAATGGCCTCATCCTCATATTAAGGTAATGTACAAATAATAGTGTATAGTGTATCCACAATTTGTCAATAAATAAAGCATAAGAACATTTAACTCCCCAGTCCTGAAAAACATCAAATTCATTTGGAATTGGAATGCTGAGTCAGCAAACCTTTACACCACAAACAGAATTATTGGTACATAGAAACTGATACCGAGGCTTAGAATTTTATAATGCTTCTCAACAAATAGATGAGCAGCAGCCTTTTATAAACCTCTCTGATCTATAAGGATGAGCAGCTCACCACATTTTTATGACCATCAAATCCCATTCCAATTATTAATTTACTGACTGATTGATAAATGTGATATATGGGCCACTCAGCTCAGAGCAACTATGAGTGGCATATGAGATATAAAAAGAATCTGAAACAATAGAAATAAGGGAAATGGATAACTAGGCAAATAACACATTAATAAAATTGTCACAGCAGCACAGGTTGCCTGGCACCTGGAGAATAGCTAAGTCTCCGAAAACAGCAGGGCTGGGACAACTCAAACCTTTGGAAGGATAGAATTCCAGAGGGGAGATCATACAAAGTAAAACTATGCCACCAAAGTTCTATCACATGACACAGATTTAAGGATGAGACCTAGAGAATATCCACTTTGTTGGATCATATTGGATGGGCAGAATGAATGGAAGACTGGTGGCCTTTCAATAAATAGGGCCTATGCCAAGAAGGATTTTATAGATCACAGTTGCACTTGGCAGCTGACTAGGAAACAATTGTCCATATGGATAACAGCTCTGCTCACACTACTCTTCTGGATCAGCTGCAGCTTCCAAATGGCATCCCAACCTTGCACATTGTAATAGTCCACATAAAAGTTGATAAAGATGTGAGTGACCATTGGATTGTATTCCCAGTCCAGGAAAGGATGCAACTGTCACACCAAATGTATTTCAACAGTTCCCACCCCACCCCAGCAAAGCAGTCACCTGCTCTTTAAGTATGTGTATTCCATACTAGTTGTATCTGAAAAGGCACCACCCCATTTAGAATTAAAAATAGTAAAGGTTTGATACAGAGAACACAAAACATAAAGTGATTTGGTTTTTCCAGGGTAGAGTTTAAGTCTGCTTCTGTCCATTCAGGTCCAAACAAATAGCACTTGGTCATCCCAAGGAACAGGATATTAGGAGCATATTGATGATACAAACATCAAGTCTTATGACATCCACATCTGAGGGGCCTCAGTTGCAACCATTCCTGCCAGTCAACATCATCATCAACTAGAACCAGCTATGAAATAAAAGAAGAAACTCAAAACCATGCCTCCCACTCCTGTTCTCCACATTCTGGAAGGATACCATGATCAATAGTTTCAAAATTTGCTGAAAGATAAAAGAGAACCAGAACAACTGCACCACCACTATATCCCAGTTCTCATAAAAGTCATCAATAAACATGATCAATGATGATTCTGTACTATGATCCCAATCTGAGACCTAACTGAAAAGTTTCCCAACAATTATGATGGTTATAAAATGTTATAAAATATTCCTTGTCCAATGAAAGATTGAGTGCTTAGAGAATTAGGCTGGGATTAGGGAAATCCAGATTTACCATGCAACTCTCTGGACTACTAAAACTTAGTCCCTATATCTCAACCAACCTTAAATTAGATATTATCATTGTTTTATGAGGGCCTCACATATTTGCCACATTAAGTGCTGTAGAGAATAGAAGGATATAGGAGTAAGGAAAAAGAAAAATGAAGAAAAGTCTTAAATCCAAGTATTACTACATCCTTGCACTGATAACTTGGAAGGAGATAGATCAGTCAGAGAAAGCCCATCCATTCATGACACCAAGTGACAAGTTGCAACACTAGCACCATCAATCATCAATGATGGTGTAAGAATTATAGTACCAAACATCCCAAAGTACATGCCTCTACAAGGATTGTTTGTGTGTGAGAGCAGTGAAAAAATTGATCAAAATAATTATTTGTTCTACAAGTCACATATTTCAAAGAATGGGGCAAGAGAAGAACCACTTTTAACATTTAAACAAAAAGGTCATTATGAAATCTATTAGTAAGTAAATCTTACTTATATAAGCATTGTTCTTCATCTCAGAGAAGCTTTTGTTTTATACAAAAACAAAAATATAAATAACATCATCTCTAGAAATATGCCTGGGTGATATGCTGCAAAGGAAACTCATAATACTTCCTTGAAGAAAGTTATATACAAATGAAGTGCTACTCTCTACTCTCAGCCACTAGACTTTGGAACATAAGCAGCTGTCTCTCAGATGATGTTCTATGATTGGAAGAAGCGATCTTTCAGATATTTGGATTCTGAACCATTTTAGGATTTGGTGTCAATATTTGAAACTCACATGCAACTAATATACCGTAGCTATGGAAGCCACAACTGAAAAGGCCATCTCTTGTGCCCACTACAATACAATATGTACTTCTCATAACATACTTAACAGCCTCATTGCTAACACCACCATCACTATCTACCAACTTATCATCCATGTAAATACTACACTGTGAAAGGTATGAGTTCCTAACTGTTAAAACCCCTGTACATCATTAAAGCTTGAAATCTTTTTTTAAAACAATGTTACTGATTTTTAATGTTGCTTTACCAGTTTAGCATCAAAGTGTTCTAGTCAGAAAAGTGTTCCATGTAAGGGCTCCAGCTGCAACTTTGCAATCATCTTTTAGGACCCATTGCATACAGATCCCTTGAGTAATTGTGAGTAATCTAAATGGAAAATTATCAAAATATAGATAATTAGGGACACTCCTGTTCAGGATTCAGGGAAATCAGAGCTTTTAAATCTGTAGGAGCTGACCAAATGGGCTTTGGGGCACTGATGCTGTTCTGAATGACGGAGATGAATCCAATGGTGCATTAAAGCTAGGGGACTTTTTTGTTGTTGTTTTTTAGTAACAGAAGTCTCATCCAGAGTCATAGACCTATGCTCTCATCCAGAGTCATAGACCTATGCAAATCATAAACTAGCAGTGCAGTCTATTTCCATTTAATAGGAGACATTGTTCCGACCCCAATACTTTATCTTTTGAATCTAACAGTAAGATTTAGAGTCATCATTGTACTTCAAGGCCCCTGATGACCAGTGTTTTCATATAGATTAAAAAAAAATATTTTTTAAAAAATCAGAAAAGCAAAATACTAAAATTTAAACAATAATCCAAAAAGAAAATAAGAATCCAATTAACATGAATACCACTGATTTTAACTACGACATTGGCAATCTCTAATATTCTCTTATTTTCCCAATATAGGTTCAAAGAAGAAATCCAACTCTTATAAAACAAGCAAAATCACCAATAATCAACCATTCATAATCATATATAGCTAACATTCTGTATTTGTTCTTGTACAATCATATATAGCTAACACTGTTTTTTTTGTCTATTACATTCAAAAATAGGATGGAAGTGTTTTAAATAAATTAACATTAAAGCACATTAAGTATTTGAAGATAAAACATGCCATAAAAGTTTCCTAACATAAGCATCCCTGTAAATTACATTTCCAATTAAGTCACTAATTCAAGTATTAGCATTTATTACTGAACCATAATAAGAGCAACATTGCAATTTCTGCATTACTTTTCAAAACTACGATAAGCACTCATTTAAATGCAGAGTAACATGGAAAAGAAATTCAATTTCATATTGGTGTTCACCGAAACTGAAAATCTATTTTGATGAGGATTAAATCTATGCAAGTATTTGTATATGTACAGTAGTGGAATTCAATTGTTGTCAGAAAAAAATACCAGATTGTTCAGAAATAGCAATATCAGATACTAAAACTGAGGAGACTCCTTAAAAAGTCAGCAAAGTAGCCATGATCCTTATGTCAGAATTGTTACTGGAATATCATTCTTAAGCAACCAGTTACTATTTTAAAATATGTATTTTTAAGAAAAGGGATCCTGTTGGAAAAGGGATGGAATGAGTAGATTTTATTTCCTTCCTCTGCATGAAAGCAAGTTAAATTGTTAGCAGGTGATTTGGCTGACTGTGCTTGATTATTCCAAACACCCAAATTAAATCACATTTGGAAAATTTGCTGTAATTAAATCAGCAGTCCCTTTTTGTGAGCCCTAAGCGAATGCTCAGATAACACATCAGACAATCCAATTAATAGTTCACATAAAAGAGATAGTAGCATCTCTGTATTTTTCTTTGAATGTGCGTTGGACATAAAGAGGATCCAGAAATTCTGGCAGTCTGTGCTGCCACCTAGCCAAGACATACCCTCAAATTTACAGTCAATCTGTGCTGATTCTAAACTTATCTAGACTTATTCTAAACCTATCCCCCTTGGACCCTATTTTCCTAGAAAAAAATTCAAATTAAAAACACAGACGGTGAGTCTCGCACGAACTAGAAAGGGACCCCACAAAAGAAACAGATGTCAAGCAAACTGAACCAATATCAGACATCATTTGTACTTACGATAAAAGACATATTCTGTGTAGCTGGACCACACTTTATCATCACTGTACTGATTGACAAAAGAAGCCGTCACAGAGGAATTGCAGGCTACCATGTGGAATCCACATTCAGACAACATATCAAAAGCCCGTTCCAGGTGCCTGAACTTCAGGTAGAACCTAGAAGTGTATCTATCAGGAGCTCGGTCTGGGTCTCTGCTTTCATTCAAACTTTCTCCAAAAACTTCTTTGACTAGAGCAATCCTGCCACAAACCAAAATCCTTGGGACTCTTCTGAATTTGGCATCTGCTTGGGTCTCCCTGCCCATGGGGCATGAACCTCTGTAGCCAATGGTAATGAAGCCCCACTTTCTATCCGAGGCCATGAGAGATGAAGGGGCGCATATTCTTGTGTCACTGCTTTGGGAAACCTCCTCATAGTCACTATGGCAATAATCATCAGGGCTTTGCTTGATCTCATCGGGCGTCAGAAGTTTGACCAAATCTGGGAGCTGAAAGTACTCGGCTTCCCTCTTGAGCCTTCCTCGCTCTGGAAAATGGTCGGGCAGGACCACCTGCTTGTCCCTGAGATAGTCCAGGATGTAACGGAATAGGAAGCCATCTCGATCAATGAAAATCCTTCCTTTGGAATCTTTGGCCAGGTCATTGGCTGTCTCTTTTTTGGAGGTGAACATTTTCCAAAGCAGGGAGTGAGGAAGGCCTGTTAACGTGGAGAGGCGAGTGAAGTAAACCTGGCCCCCCACATTCAGTTCTATCACCTCTGGGAAGGGATGTGCAGCATTTGCTTGTTCTCTAGGAGGGAGGTAAGTTCTGCAGTTTCCACTCAAAGCCATGGTACTTTCAAAACAACCAACCAAAAGTTATGGCAGAGCTCCCACTGACACCCAAGGTTGCAACAAGGCTCCGAGATCTGTTCCCCCAAGGATCTCCTAACATTTAAGGAGCCTGGGATCTGTGGGATGGTAGGGAGGGAAAAATGGAAAGGAAGATGTGGAACTGTTTTTTTCCCCCAGTTTTTCTAGAAAGGATGATCATAAAAACTGGTGGATGAAGAAAGCTCAGGTCACAAGATGCAATCAAATAATCTTCCACTAAAGCCCAAAACAGTATGATCAACCCACGATCCCTGTTATTCATAAGCCTGTTGAATAAGAAGAAAAATAGAAAATCATTATCCCCCTAAGCATGGAGAAAAAGATTGAAAGAATAAAAAGCATTTGAGTTACGAAAGCTCCACAAGTCACCCCTTTAAAGGTAACATTTGCTTACTGCATTTTTTTTTTCCCTTTGGATTTCTTTGCCTGTCAGAAAAGGCATTAACTGATCCCTGCACATTTCATGTTGCCCACGGTTCTCGTTTAAAGGAGATGAGACTCTCCTTACCTTGGTTACTCTGCTGCATGCAGTTCTTCTGAGAAGAAGCAACAACATTTTCGAAGCAGCTCCAGAAGCAACATTGTGGTTGTGGTAGGTTGAAACTAGAGAAGCAGCAAATCCAAACAGGAAAAGGCTCAGAGAAGATAAGCTGGGTCCATTTGGCAAGATCCAGGAAGAAGTTAAGAGTTAAACCCACACATGCAAAAGTTAACCAGGAATAGGCACTGAAGAGAAATAGAGCCGTGTAGCAAGAAACAAGGCAGAACAGGCAAAAACAACATAAATCCCAAGTCAGGATCCTTTAGGAGGGGAGAGAATTTGGTTTTGATGACTTGCAGAAAGCCCAGATGCTGAGAACAGACCAGGCATCTTTCAGGGGCACCATCCCAGAGCAATCACTTTCTCCATCACTCTCCACAGAGAGCCTCTCATGTCCTCAGCTAGGCTGGGAGTACAAACCTGCAGCAGGTTTGAAAGGCTGCCCAGGGAAGCTGCTCCTGGTGCTTTCACTACCTAAGCTGCTGCTCTGGTTGCTGAGCTGGTTGGTTCCACAGTTCCCAGTGCAGTTCAGATGCTGTTGTTTCAGCAGTGCAGGGAAGAAACCATCCAGGGAAATTGCTATTACATCATCTTAAAGGAATATGGCTTTGAGAAAGCAGACCTGGAGTGGGTGGGACTCATTCGCTCGGCTCTCCCTTCTTCATTTTTTTTTTTTAAAATCAGCTGCAGAAAGAGAAGCACGGCAGCAGGAGATTGTCTCAGACAGCTCTCTCTCAACCAATAATGATTCCCCAGGAAAGCTTACACTGCTCGACCTGATGGATGAAAAACCTCCAAACTCCACATCTTGTCTCTGGCAGCAGCAACAGCAGTCGCTGGCTGTGGTCATTCATTTAACTTTTGTCCTTGTCCTAACCCAGACTTTATTTGAAGAACTTGCTAAATGCTGCCTATCCAACAAGTTTGTTATTGTTCTTAAGAGCAATGCAGAATATATTGAGCTGAGGTGAAGACGGGTTTTGTTTTACAGAAACACACACACACATACACACACACTGGGGGGAGCGAGGAGAGGGAATGCTAGCCTTTACAGTTAGAGTCAACCTTGTGATCTGTCAAAGCAATGTAGGATGAGAAAAAATGACCTGAGAGTCATAAAAAAAAAAAGTCATTTTATTGTGAAGTCAAAAAAGGGGCCAAATTATGCCTTTGAAGTAAAATATCCCATTCATGTTTACTGAGAAGCACAATTTAATCCAGGAGTATAGTATACCCCATTGAATTCAGGGAGGCTTACTCCCAGAAAAAAGCATTGAGGACTGAGTAATACAGAAACAATTAATTAGTGCTACTACTCAACCCAGACTTTTCAATCAAGGCACAAATAACCAGGTTCAAATTATCCGACTTCAGACACATTATGTGAAAACCTAGCTGTCTGGAGAAAACTCTGGGAAAGATGAAAGGCAAGAGACAGAGGACCAGGCTGGGGACTTGATGTCATATAATCAATCAGTGCAACTTAACACATGGAGAAAAAAATCCAGTAATAACAATAATCCACAGCATGTTACATTATGCACTATTCCATGATAGCATCACCGATACATTTAATATAGGTGATAAAGTTGCAAGGATTAAATGAAGCTGCTGGTTAATAGTTTCATGGCTCCATTACAGGAATAATCAGGATTAACTAAAACAGTTTCCCCACTCCACCCCCATCACAAGCACTCTTGATAAGCTATGACTGCTATCCTCATGATCTCCACACAATTGGGCTGGGCATAAGGGAAAAGCTGAGCTAAGGCTTCCTTAGGAGTCTGTCATTTTAAACTCTTTGTTGCACAATGTCAAGCGCAATCATATTTAATTGCTGCTCAGAGGACTTTTATAGGCACTGCAGAAGGGAGGGGGAGGCAGAGAACTAGCAATAGTTCCAATTCAATGTGTTTTGAACTTCCAGCTTGGAATTCAGGGGATGTTGACTCAGATTTTATGTTGCGCTGTTTCAACAGAATCCTTGGAATATTTAAATAGATATCCTACTGAATGTAGATAATAATTTAGTTATTTGTATTTATTTTACTTGTTAGCTAGACTGCCATAGACCAAACAATATACTTTTCATTTTGATAAATGTATAAAATAATAAACTTAGGTCTCATTTAGGTCTGGATAATTGTGCTCCAATAAATAAAAAGGTAAATAAACCAAGTTATTAGTCAGTCTTCTTTTGCATGTGTATAGTACCACCTAATGGCTTATAAAAGTGTTGCATTGATTTAAAAGTTTTCTTTCACAGTGTTACAAAACATGACTGCAATAATATATTAATTTAGTCTGTTGGATTGTAAATATATAATGGACAAAATAGATACTCAAATCTGCTATTTATGTGAGGGAGAATACCAAAAAGACTTAAATCTTGGTGTTCTGTTCACAAATTTTCTCAGAAGAAAATGCAAATTTTTCTGAGAAAATTGCTAAAGACTGATTTGCAAAACTATATTTTAGGGGTCTTGTTTTTCTTAACTGCAAACAAGTTTACAACTTATTATTTTAAAATGAGCTAACTGAATTTTTGAAGAAATAGTCAAAGTGGCGTACAATACAAAAGCATTGCTCTTAAAAAGAGAATAGTCAGAGATTCAACACAGACTAAATGCGGAAACAAAACTTCTTTAAAAACAGAAGCAAAGAACATGCTTTCCCTTTTAAATGCTTTTTAAATGTGTTTTTAATGGAAATAATTAGCAATTATAAACTGTTTATTTGTCATTTAAAATTTCCTAATATAAGGAATACTAGGGTAGAAATCTTTAGATTAATTTATTCTAATTCAAGTAGATGCATGAATAGAAAAAAATGTACATACTGTATTTCCATGTATGTATTCCTAGTTTGATGCTGAAATAATGAGGCTAGAATGAAAACCAGATAACTGGTGTCCAGGAGTAGGCGTCAAAAAATTTAGCAACTGGTTCTCTGCCCAGTTGCTGGGTGGGTGTGGCCATGGTGGGCATGGCCTATTCAGCCTCCTGCACCACAGTGGGGCGTGGGGGGCATTTTTGCCCTCCCTGGGCTCTGCAGGCTTTCCTTGAGCCTCCAGGAGGGCGAAAATGGCCTCCCCAGGCTCCAGAGGCCTGTTTCTGGCCTTCCCAAACTTCCAGGAGGCCCATTTTTCACCCTCCCCAAGCCTTTGTATGGGCACTGCACTTACCTGGGATCCAAAACAAGCTGCATGGAGACTCCTGGGAGGGGTAGCACAAGGTGGGCACAGCCAGTCAGTCATTGCAACTATCGGTTTGGCGAACCAGATATAAAATTAACATTCGGTTCACCCAAACCAGTGCGAACCAGTAGCAGCCCACCCCTGATGGTATATGTGACAAGATCTAATCCTTTTCCAATTGATTTAGCTCCACATTTAATCAGCAACTCCCAGAATTCCAGGTTTCTTAAGGATTCCTGGAATTGGTTTTCCATTATATTTGGAGATCAGCGGGTTTGAAGGCCCATGTTGACATCTATTCTCAATCATGGAGCTCATTGGGTGGTCATTCACTTCAACCTGTGTCACAGAATTATTATTTTTGGAAGAAAATTAAGAGAAGACTAACAGAGGGAATGATTCAAGATCATGTGAAGTGTTAGTATTGTTTTACAATATCTTGATAAGACCATATTTGGAATAATGCATCCAGTTTTGGCACCACAATATAAAAAGAAGTTGAGGTTCTGGAAAGAGTGCAGAAGAGAGCAATGAGGATGCTTAAGGGACTGGAGGCTAAAACATCAAAATATTGCAGGAACTCGGTATTCGTAGTCTAATGAAAAAAAGAACTAAGGGTGACATGATAGTAGTCTTCCAAGGAGCTGCCACAAAGAAGACAATAGGTTGACCTATTCTCCAAAGTATCTGAAGGCAGGATAAGAAGCAATGGATGGAAACTAACCCAGGAGAGATCCAACCTAGAAATAAAATGAAATTGCCTGACACAGCAATCAATCACTGGACCAGCTTGCCTTCAGAAGTTGTGGGTGCTCCATCACTAGATGATTTTAAGAACACATTGAACAGCCATATGTCTGAAATGATATAGGGTCTTCTAACTTGATCAGGGGATTGGATCTAAAGACTTTCAAGGTCCCTTCGAACTCTGTTATTCTCGTCCACTCTAGTCTAGTCTACTCATCCTCTAATGACCAGTCACTTAACTAAACCACAGCTATTTACAATTCTTTTCCAGTGTCTTCTAATTCTTTTCTTGTAAATCCCTCTTATAATCATCCTCCATTCTTTTGGCAATCAAAACCTTGGAAACACACATTTACCAATAGAGTCCCTTATCTGTCCTTCATAAAATTAGGAAGGATAGACTTCCGATTTGATGGACCAAAGCTTTTTAGAGCTCTAGAAGTAATAACTGTAAATGATTCTAATAAATAACAATCAGCAATGGCCTGAACAGGCAATGAAAATTAATAGGGAGCCACAAACCCTGAACAAGCATGATTTATCTAAGGCATTTATAGTCTTGCTTGTTTAGTGCATAAATCAGCTTACAAATTAGCATATATTAGGAATGTTTTAAAAAACACCATCTTTTGAATTGGACATTCCAGAGAACTCTAAAACATTCATTCACTCTCTAGACAAATCCATGTGTGTTTGGAACATACATATATACATATATTTATATGCTACCCATCTCGTTATTCAAAGTCATGCCTATACGTTGCTATGAGAGCCAATTGCTATCTGTCAACTGTCCAACTAGTGCAAGAAAACAGGAGCTCTCAGGAGCTTTGAATTCCCCAAAGTAAAACTTTGTCGGATACAACATTTTGATACTGAAAAATCAAAACCGAGCTCTGGTTTTCCCTTACAAATACTTGCTTAGTTAAACAATAGCTTCCTTTTCTCTCCCCACCCCAGGTGATCGCATTGTCCAATTATGAGATGTCCTTTTTTTATGGGAACAGGTCACCTCTTTCTCAAGCACCTGCAGTAGTGACCTTGATAGTTGCCAGGCTTTCATGATCCACGCACACATTCTTAGCATCCTATTTCACCCTTCTCTCCCCACAGTTCATTGGCAAGTTGAAAAGCATTAAGGTTTGAAAGAAGCAAAATGGTTCAATCTTGACATTGTCGTAGTTAATGCATCAGATAGTACCATACATTCTGGTCCTGCCTTAGGTACCACACCAACTGGATCATTCTCTCTCAGCCCCAGAAAAAAGTCAATGGTAAGCCTTTTCTGAAATTCTTGCCAATAAATCTGCATGGACTTGTACAGGCATTGATTGGCTCAGAGACATGAATTTTTCAAAGGTACACAAACAGAAAAGTACACTCTCTGCGTCCATCATAAACTATATAGCAGAATGAAGATTAACTTAATCTTCAAAATCCTCTTGAAAGCAGTTTTATGTAGTGTAAGCAAAGGACTATAATTTGGTGGTAGAATATCTATTTTACATGCTGGATGTTCAAATCAGAGTATCGAGATTGGATTGGACAAATTCCAATCTGAAACTCAGGAGAGCAGCTGTTATGTCTTATTGATAGGTCCAACTATAAAATACAACACTTTATTTTATTTATTACATTTCTAAGATTCCAAATTAACCAGAAATAGCTAATGGTGTCCAGGGGTGATCTAGCCTGAAACAGATGTGTTTCATCCAGATGAAATCAAATGTAGCAGAAAGCTATGGTTTCTCATTAACTCTAAATCATGTAATTAAAAAAAAAAAATACAGTACATGCTGCTTTGTTGCAATGGATTTTAATGAAAAGGTGCCTGAAAGTGCATCTCTTACTTACTTTGGCTACAAAGTGATTCTAGATCATTTTCCAGTTGTAAAATCAGAATATAAGAGGGATTGGACACCTGCCCCATCTAGTCCAGCAGTTTGTTTTCAGAGTTTCCATCCAATGGCACAAGGAAGTCTCCCATTGGATAGATGTCCTGCGCACTCGTACTACCAACAAGGCTAACAATCATTGATCCCCATGTCTTCCATGAATTGCTCCAACCTTATTTTGAATACAGCTATGCTGATTGACAGCACCAGATCTCTTAACTAGTGAATTCCAAGTTTAATTACACATTGTATGAAAAAAATTATTTTTATCTGTCCTGATTCTTTCAAGATTCAGTTTCATTGGATAACCTTTGGTTCCAGGATTTTGTATGCATTATCAACATCACGCATAATTTTGCCCATTCCAATCCTCTCATTCATTTTGACAGAGCTTTGGAAATAGAGAACTCAGACCATCTAACATGAACAAGTTTGGATGTACATGGATAAAGTGATATGACTTATAAGAGGTGATAAATGTTCTTAGATGTTGTCGTGCATATAAATAGAAAATCCTAAGAATTGTCAGGAAATCAAAGAGGTCAAATAACAACTTTATAATTGTGTCCATAATGGTTTTGAAATCATTTGTATTCAACAAAAAATAGAAATCAAAATGTAAGTCCAGTAACAGAGTTGGAAATGAGAAAGTTTTATCTTCATATGGCAGTTTTAATTCATACTAAGAAAATCTAGTGTCTCCATTTAATAAGTTTACTCAGTATTTTATCATTCTGTTTAAAATTTGTAACAAATATTCTTTATTTATTATCCACATTGGAGTTACATTCATTTTATCAACATTTATTCTTCTCCATAAACTCATCAGGCTTGTTAACCATAAATTTATATCACTATTGATGCAAGGTAAACCATCTGAAATGTTTGTCTTTGCAAAATGAAAAATTCAAGGAGTTCAAACAATATGTAATGCTTCATTTTTTAACAAACAGATCCCATAGTGTGAATATTAACCATTCCAATTATGTAAATGGGAACAGATAATAGACCAAAATCTTGTGCTACAGTTATACTGTACATTTGATTTAAAATGTAATTATCAATGAGCCATGAAACATCATCAGCATAATACAACAATTTGTGTTCCATTCTGACCATCTTAGTAACCAGAATATTTTTGTATTGTTTAATGAAACAATGATTCCAAAGTCAAACTGAATATAAAGAGAAAGTAAGCATTGTTTTACAAGTTCCATGCAAAGTCCTGTTCATCAAAGAAATAATGCCATTTGTGACAAGCCTAGAATAGAATAACAGAGTTGAAAGGGACCTTGGAGGTCTTCTAGTCTAACCCCCTGCCTTGGTAGGAAACCCTACACTAGGAAGCCTAGTAATGGGTTAAAATATTATTCTTACAAAGAACAATATTTAGCAACATTAGCCCTAAAAATTTAAGCTGAACCATATCAATGGCCTTCTCAGTATCCAATGAAATAGTTATCACAAAATCTAATTTATCTTTGGACACCAAAAATGTTCATTAATAATCTTACATTATTCAAGGCTGATGCTCTTTCTTAAGACTGCATAACATAAACTATTTAGGATAATATTGCAGACTGATATCTTCAGTGCAAAATCACTGTAAAAATTTTAGCATCAACATTTAACTGAGAACCCTTTGTAGGATCAACATTACATGGCTTCATGCAGGTGTCTTTGTAAACCTCCCTCCTTTGCCATTCTGAAGGTAAATATTCAGTATACAGGACACACTTTACAGGAAAAAAAGAGTTACACAGCAATAACACCATATGATAAGAAAGTAAATTAATTGGGAAGGGTTGGAACTTTTTCTAGGCCATCTTGAAAAAAGAAATCAAGACAATAAAAGATAAACAAATGTTCTTTTGAATAACTTTCAGGTAAAAAAATGTTTTTCTTCACATTACGACCGAAGAGAAAAAGAAAAGCATAACTTCACATGTATAATCAGACAGCCAGGAATTACCTAGAGCCCTGTCCAGTAAATTTTGTATGATGATATCTCCATAGTAATTTCCCATTTCTTTTTATGAATAGTATTTCCACTCCATGGTCAGTCACAATAGAAGATGTGAGTTGCAGAGAAATTATTGTAGGTGACCTGATCTAAAGCATTATTAGAACCACTAACAGTTTGAACCAAAGTAAATAACAGTGATGAAACAGTGCCAGTGTTACAAGTTATTTTCGAAGCAGGTTAATAACTACACACCTAATGAAATGTCTTGGGATTAAAGCTTAGCAACAGGAAAGGATAGCATAATGGAGTGCCAGTGTCTAAGAAGCAGTGGAAAAACAAGTGTCTGAGATGGAATTAGCTGAGGGCAATTCTCTATCAAGGGCCAGCCCCACTTATTTATTTAAATGTAACATGAATTCCCATTCAGGGGAGAAATCTTGAGAAATGTACAGTGAAACAGACTTCAAATGGCTGACAGTTGTAGTTCCAATGACTGACAAAAATCCTTTTTTTTTTTGCACATGAAATCTCACTGGCTAACTGGCAAATCAGCTACTCAACTTACCTAAGTGTAAATAATAAAT
>BLBF01000003.1:86091891-86135978 GCA_015471245.1 Laticauda colubrina | reverse complement strand
TGAAAACCACAGGTCACAACATCAACTTCAATGGCACTAAAACCCTGGCCACTATAGAAAACCCCAGCCACAGAATCATCAGAGAAGCCATAGAGATTGAAAAAAGACCTGACAGCATGAATAGAAGAGATGATTCCAGCAGACTGTCAATCATTTGGAAGCCTGCACTCTCAAATAGAAAGATCTCCATGCCACAAGCCAGACAAACACCTGGGCAAAAACAGACTCTCTCTGATAGCTCCAACCTAACCCCCCCACCAGGCACCCAGGTGAAACCCAGCTTGCTAATAAAGAGCAGCCGTCCCTTCACACGCAGCCAAGCTGCACTGAAAGCCTCCAACACAAGAACAGAGTGTTGCCAGCCAATCAAAGCCACAAAACAGACAGGAGAAACCAGGAACACCAATCAATCAAACTCCAAGTCCAATGAAATAGGTCCAGGCTCCCAGCCAATCAGAATGAACCAGCCTCAAATTTAAAAACCAGGAGCTGTAAGACCCACATCCATACAGAAGCCTGATGATGGCAGATGAGATTCTGCTGAAACGTTGCTACAACTTTAACAGAACTACAATGACGTGGGATAATACCCGAAGGAAGCTGAACAGCACACATGTAAGTACCCGCGATAACTTAAAAAAACATATATATATATATATATATATAATCTGAAAAAAAGTTCATAAGGATAAAAAGAATTAAGAAAGAACCTTGTGATAGCAACATCCAGTCTTGGTATGCTCTCCCAAGACAAATGACAGTTTTTCCTTATTCTGCTCTGTAAAAAACAGGATTTGATGGCATTGGGGTTTAAATGAAGTTGTTATTAAACCTTAGTGACATTCACAATTTAGGGAGGGAGTAGTTTTTGATCCTATGTTTCTTGGATGTATGGTAAGAAGCGTTTTATTGAATCTATGGGCAGAAGGAAAGGTTTATAAAAGATATAAATGGCTTCTAACAATATCAGTTTGCTATCCCACCAGCTGATCATCAGTGGTACAGTGAACATATAAAGAAGTTGAAAGCAGTTCCCAAGAGATCTGTTTCTTTTAGTATAAAATATTAAAATATATACCAGGGTGACTTTTCCAATATAATATAGACAGACTTCGATTTATAATACAGTTTAAAGAGAAGGTAGCAGCATTTTCATTGTTATTTGATGATTTCTCCAAATGGATTTTTTATGTCATAAAAAATTCCAAGAAGACTCGATATTTTCATGTTGCAAGAGAATTTCCTATGTCTAAGATAAGAATTTTGCATCATGGAGAATTTTTTTATATTTTAAATGATACAAATATATAGAATTTGTGAAATAGTGTCATTGTTCTTGAATGCCAAAATCACTTGAGCATAAGATGATATGATTACCCTTTTGAAGCATCCGAGAACTTGTGACTATTTTTCCATAAAAACAGTGCTTGATTCATTGCCAGGAGTAAAATACATTGTTCAATATTTCATTTTTTAATTCCTTAAAAACAGGTGTAAAACATAAAACATTTTTGAGACATATATTTAAATATGTTCTCAGCCACATCTAATTATTTGCTGGGATCTGAATAGCAATAAAAAAGTAGAAAACAGATGTTTGGAAATGGTTCAACATCTTTAAGTGATTACTGCTCAATCCATGGGTGACTCATGAATAACTTTTAGAAATGACTTATTATAAACCTTGAAATGTCTGATACAAGAGATGATCTCAGTCCCAGTAGAAAAATGAAATCTAAAAATTACATTCTAATTGAAAAGGCATAAAGTCAAGAGCTTAACTTGACTATAAACTATATTTGATAAATTACTAATCCAAATAGAACAATATCTTGATTACTGACTGGACACTCAAGATATATGACAAATATACAGTATGGCACACCTGTAAACTTCTTATACATCCCCATTGTGATAGCTGTCTGAGATTAATAGTAATCTAAGAATCACAAAGGATTATTTCTGATCAACTGCTGATTGAAGTTTGTCCTTACTGATAAATATTGATCTGTTACAATTATATCCTATCTTGTGTACAGTACTCAAGGCATTTATAATGTTTTCTCTTTCCCCCCCTCCCCTTCCCCAAGTCTATAAGATCAATTGTGCTTACAGAAAATGACTGGTACCACTAAACTTCTGCAGTTGAGGGCAGATTAGTATCTGGTTCTTCCTTATTCTGGTTTAACACCCTAACCACTACCCTATACTGGGTCCTTAGATAGGTGAAATGGGGCAATAATAAAGATTGGAGGGGAAGAGGGACCTGGGAGTAAAGGCAGAATCACCCAAAGAAGTTTGCAGATACATCAGGGACTCTTTGAGGAAAAAATTATTTGTCAATGGACCATCATTTCCCTATGCATGTCCTAGATTGTAGTTGGCAATCTTTGAATAATGTGCTGGGGAACTCAATTCGGTACTCTTCTCCCTTTCTTTCTTCCTTCTTACCGGTAGATCAGTTTCAGGCCATTTAGAGAAGCTTGGGAATAAAGGAGGGTTTGGGAATAGCTGTTTCCCAAGAAATGTAGACAAATTAAGATTTCTGTTACTCAATCTTAGACTATCCATCACTACCATAGACAGACAGAGAAGCTCTTTTAAACAGAAGTGGGTTGTACATACTGTAACAACCAGTTTGCTGAAAATGTGAATGCATGCACACATCCCCTTCATCAAGATCAAGAGACTATTTTTAGTTATAGTTAAATGAAATAATAATAATTATTGACATAGTGAGGGATAAAAGACTGCTATGATTTTGTATGATACATAAAACATGCAAATTTTGAATCCAAAATTTATCTTCTGATTGACAGTGGAAGATTGAAAAAAACTGAGCAAAATAGATTACTCATGGGATATTCTACATTATGAATCATAAAGGGAACATTAAAAAATGCCCACTATATTTTGTTACTCCAGAAAATTCTACAAGCTCAAGTTCCATATATTATCGAGTAACACATGCCCCTGAAGTTCTTAAATAATAATTCCAATTATTTCTGATAATATGCTAGAATAGGGGTTAGGATTCAGTAACTAGAAGGAGTTCCCTGCTCTGTCTCATAGAAATTTTATTTAAAGTCTTGGAAGTCTCATAAACTCATAAATAAAAGATAAATAATTCTTCTATCTACCATAAAACCTGTCCACTGCTATGCAAGTATTGTTGAAGTGTGATTCTACATCCAGTCAACCTTATAAGGTTTCTGTTTCCTTGACTGCCCTTTTGACCCATGTTCTTCTTACTGTTTGCTTTTCTAACCTCCATAAATTGTACCTATAACCAGAACTGATACTAGCAGAAGGAAAATCCACCTTGTTGGATTTCTGTTTGCTTCCCTATAATCTTTCTACATGCAGAAAGCTTATTTTAGTCTATATTTCTAGTAATATATATAAAGCACTAAAAGCATCAGCTTTTATTTGAATATCTTATCAGAAGCAATATTATAAACTCAACTAAGTGATAATCCCAAAGTAACAAGACAATGTGCGAAGTGGAAAACCAATGAGTCTTTACAATGAGCCAGAGTGGAGATTTTCACTTTTGAGGGCTATTGGGCACATTTGGAAATTGAGTACATGTTGTGGGCACTCATACAAATTGTCTTTAAAACATTGTCTTAATCATACTACATCAGCCATGGGAGGTATTCCCAGTGTTGTCAGCTCCAGTAATTTCCCTTTTTGCATGATCTAAAGGCTAGGTCACACTGGCCAACGAATGCAAAACTTATGCAGAAAGGACACAGCGGATGAGCAAAATTTCAGGGGTGGCTCCATCCGTTATTATCCGCTCCAAAAAGTGCCCCAAATTTGCATAAACAGAACGGAAAAGAACGAAAAGGAATGGATGGGGGTAGTACGTAGCGAGGATGTTAAGTGGATGTTCGTAGGAAGCCTAGCGGATGGAAGCGGATGGAAGCGGATGACACATCCGAAGGGCTTCCAGGGGAATAATTGCAAAGCAGATGCATTGCGGAAGGAGGGGATGAGTAGCAGATGACGTGGATGCATCACGGACGCCTATAAGATGTATAGCGGATGCATAGCAGATGCATAGCAGATGCATAGTGGATGCAAAGCGTTCACTGCACATGCGGGGAGGATGAATTGCGTCAGCTCCGCAGATATAAAAGGATGCAGCTTGCAAGCAGTCACCGTTCAGAGGAAAGAGGTGCTGCCACATACATCTTGAAGGAACACCATGGTTTGTCAGTCAGGGAAGAAGAGAAAGCCTGTGCTTACTCCTGCCAGCCCTGGCAAGAAGGACAGAACCACCATCCCACCCCCTGGCACTGACTCTGAAGCTGCTGGTGCTTCTGCTGCTGCTGCTGCTGCTGGTGGTGGTGGTGTTGCTGCTGCTGGTGCTTCTGCTGCTGCTGCTGCTGCTGCTGGTGGTGGTGTTGCTGCTGCTGGTGCTTCTCCTGCTGGTGCTGCTGGTGCTTCTCCTGCTGGTGCTGCTGCTGGTGGTGCTTCTCCTGCTGGTGCTGCTGCTGGTGGTGCTTCTCCTGCTGCTGCTGGTGCTGCTGGTGCTGCTAGTGCTTCTCCTGCTGCCCACAAACAGCCAGTCCTCTTCCAGCCAGGAGACAGCTACCGTGACCAGGCAGGTGTCCTCGGAGGGCTCCATTGCAGAGACCCCCCCCCCCCGGACAGCTGCACTCCCCATACCAGAGGACGTGGAGGATCCCGTCACAAATGGAGGAAGAAGCGGCAGCCACCAGAGACCAACCCACACCCACCCCCAGCTCCACTTCCACAGAAAGCAGGCAGAGAGGCAGACTGGAGGGCCAGAGCCACACTGTCCTGTTGGAGATCAGGGACACAATCAAAACCAGCACAGATCTTCTCTCTCAGCTGGTCCACAGCAACATACCATCCTCGAACAGCAAGCCCTTCATCATGTACATGAGCCAGACCCTCATGGACCTGCCCGAGGCCCAGTACCAGGTGATGAAGCAGAAGATCACAGCACTTCTGCACAACCCTCCAGGCCCAGCTGAACCTGCTCTGACCCACTCCAGGTCTTCTCCTCCACCCCAGGTGATGTCACAGCCCTTCCACGGCTTTCAACAGCCCCTCACCTACCAAGGCTACGAGTACCAGGACTTCCCACATCAGAGGCAGCCCTTCCCAGTCCAGGCCCAGGTTCATCGGACGCCACAGACGCCTCACCTCACCCAGCTGCAGACCAGACAGCCCCACTACACTCCTCTTTCCTCCACCCACAGCCAAGCCCCTCAACAGACAATCTGTCATCAGTCTTGGGCCTAACATCCCAGGTACTTGATGAAGGGCCTCTCAACCTCACGGGACTGAGTCAGCTCTCTGAGAGCTTCCTGAACACACCATCCCCTGTTGTACTCTCGGGGCCAAGCACCCCAATGGCGCCTCAGACCAGCACTCCAACCACAGCCACCTCCACAGTCCCTGCCCGCTTCACAGCTGAGACCATGGACATGCCTCAGAGTGACTGAGAATAGTGCCAAAGACTGAGTTGTTACCTCTTCACTTTATCTTTGCTTAAAGACACTTTACTTGGTTCATTTTGCTTTTTTAATAAAGTCATACAGTTTACTTAAGACAGTTATTAATAAAGGTTATCTTTGCTTCACACACTTGGTTCATTTTATTTACCTAATAAAGTGTTGGTGAAAACTTTGAAAAAATGGTTAAGCCTTTTCATGCTTGTGGGATGGGTAAGGGTAGCTGTGGGATAGATAAACCTCCAGTGCAAGCATAGTGGGACTGTATGGTCCACCCTCCCAGCTGCCACACACATGGCCCTTTTTATCAAGAACAATTTATTCATTGATCAACACATTTTAAAATAAACAAAGCTCTTTATTAATGCCCTATTCATTGAAGGACCACTCAACATACATGGCACAATCTCACCAGTGTTATGAGACAGGCTCAAGGAAGCATCCATTAACCATCTATCATCCTGTCTTGCCACTCCCCTGCTCCAGCTGGGGAGTTGCACCAGTGTTTCAGGAGGTTGCGCTGCTTCTCCCCTTCATGTGAGACTGTACATCCACAGTGTCTATCAGGTTTCGTCCTTGCCTCCATTCACCAGGCTCATGTCCCCATTGCCTTGTTGACGGTCCACAAGCCTGTTCTGCAACACTGGGTAGCGGGTGCGCATGAGATTGTGCAGGATGCAGCAAGCTTCCACGATGCTCCTCACAGTCTGTGGGTCTGCATGGTGGTGAGAAGTACCTGGAACCTGTTGGCCAGGATGCCAAAGGCGTTCTCCACCACCCGTCTTGCCCTGGACAGCCTGTAGTTGAAGATCCTCTCTTCACGGGTGAGGTATCTTGAAGTGTACGGCTTCATGAGGTAGGTTCTGAGGGAGAAGGCGTCATCACCCATGATGAAGTAGGGCACATCTTGTGTGTCATTGGGTAGGAGGTCTGGATCTGGAAAACCCATAATGAGGTTGCATTCCAGCCCATTCTTGAGGTCACTGGCGTTGTATACCTGGCTATCTGAAGCTGACCCGTTGCCTGAAGCATCGATGTACATGAACTTGTAGTCAGCATCAACCATGGCAAAGAGGATGATACTGAACAAGCCCTTGTAGTTGTAATAAGAGGACCCTGAGTTAGCTGGAGTTTTGCAGGCCACGTGCTTCCCATCTATGGCTCCAACGGTGTGGGGAAAGTTCCACCTCTGATACCACTGTTCTGCAACTTTCCTCCAGCCTTCTTCAGTGGTGGGACACTGGAGGAGCTCCTCCACATATTCTTCGATGATGGCCTGCACCTCTTCTCTGACCACTTTGCTGGTGCTGTTATGTGGCACCCTCGAGGCATACTGCATGTTTCTGTATGTGGTTCCAGAGGCCAGGTGCCACAGAATCAGTGCCACCTTCAGTCCAGGGTCCAGGTTGGCATGGAAGTTGGTGCTCGGCTTGGTCAACCTGGGTCTCAGACGCTCTACAATTTCAACAAACATGGCTGGTGACATCCTCATGAAGTGCTGGAATGCACGAGGGTCTTCATTCCTCATCTCCACCATCAGCTTGTCATACAGTTCAAACTCCACTCTTCTCCCGAACCATCTTCGGACCCAGACAGCTCTTGGACGTCTCCTTCTTCTCCTTGCGTAGAAAAGGTGAAACAGTCTGAAGAGGACTTGGTTCTGGTGTTGAATGATCGCAGCTACCATAAGGAGTGTGTGATGATCCATGGTGGAGATCAATGGATGATGTGGAAGAGCAAGACAAAAGGAGAAGAGGTCTGTTCACCACGGCTGCTGGACTGATAGTGAGATCCAGGTGATTTCCTCCCCCTTTTTGTAGGAAATATCGGTTTTCCGCTAGGTGTCCTTCCACATAGTCTAGGCATCCTCCAGACATCCTAAATATCCGAGATACATCCCGTATACAAACATTTTGTCCGTTTTAATGCTTTATATACAAGATGCATACGCTTACATCCTTTCTATTTCCGTGCTAATGCTGTGTGGACGTTTCGCTTCCTCCCTCTTTCCGCTTTCAGCTGCAGCAGATGTGAGTTGAGGGGATGTCCAGAGGATGCCGAGAGGATACAGCAGATGTTTAACGGATGACAACGGACGTAGAACGTTTGTTGCCTGTATGTGTTGCGGATGTACATCGTACACGGCGGAAAGTTCATCCGCTCAAAAAGTTTTGTGCAGCTCAAAACTTTTTGAACGGATGAAATCTCAGTGGACGGATGCTTGATGGATAGAGCGTATGAAACACGTATGCAGTGAGTACACAACAGATGCATCGCATTTTCCAATGGATGGCCAGCTTTTTGTCCATTTGACATCCTTTTTGCATCCATTGGTGCAGTGGGACATGGGCTTAAGATAACCTTTAGTCTATTCAAGGCAGGTGGATCTATTTTCAAAGCATTGGAAATTGTCAAAATTAAGGATGAGGCTGGAGGCTGCCAACTTGCTTTTAGCATGCCAACTTCCCTTCTGCCTGGCAAGTGCCATCTATTAACACGCAGTATCAGTTTGGAAATTTAACACAGAAAGAGAGCAACAGGCACAATTATACAGGAGATAAAAAGTATACCACAGCCTAAAATTATCAGATATAAAGTTGCAAAGATCAGGGTCTTCTTTTTCTTCTTCTTCCTTTTTCCATTTGGGGTATTGGGGGGTGGGGAATCAGGGAGATCACGACAGATCAACAAAAGCTTTTCTACATATTTGACCGCCCTTCAGATCACAGCTTATAGCTACCAAAGCTTTATAAAATATTTGTGTAAAATAATATTTATATTTGTATAAATTTGTATCTACATGTTTATATTTATTCAAAAGAATATCCACTTTCCCCCTTAACATGTTCGGATAATATATACAAGCTGAGGTTATATATATATCACTAAGAATGTTGAACTAGTTCCGCCCGCTCGTGTTTGGCATCCCCATCCTCATTGGAAAGTTTGACCATGGATGGGGGGGGAGGGGGAGGGGGAGAGAGAGAGAGAGAGAGAGAGAGAGAGAGAGGCTTCCGCTAGGAAACGTCTGTTGCGTTCGGCCGCTTCGCTTTCGCAACCCGGAAGTAGTTTCTCTTGGGTCTCTGACACGTAGCTTCCCCGAGAGCGGGATAAAGCGGGGAGGAAGAAGCGGTCGCTCCCGACGGCGTGAGGAGGGCAGGTGAGGGGGAGTCGTTGCCTCGCCGGGAAAGGTGGCTTCCGAGGAAGGGGAGCTTCGGGAGAGGGGAGTTTGTCAAGAGAGCTGACCCTCCTTCAGAGAAACGTATATCAGGCGGGGAGAGAGAGAGAGAGAGCATCCATCTTCCTTCTCTTCTTTTCGCCTTTGTTTGTTTTTTCTTTTTCCTGGCTGCAAGGACGGGATTTCGGAGTGCGTGGCTGAAATGCCCTAATATTGCTAGTGGTCTCTCGAGACCCAACGTTGTGGTTTGTTTGTTTTTCTGTTCTCCGGATCCCGTGTTTCTCATCATCACCGGGTCCTTTGCCGTCCCGAAGCTCTAATAGCAATAGCACTTAGACTTTAGTGCTTTACAGCCCTCTCGAAATAGTTTTACAGAGTCAGTATATTGCCCCCAACAATCTGGGTCCTCGTTTTACCCACCTTGGAAGAAAGGATGGAAGGCTGAGTCAACCTTGAGCCTGGTGGGATTCGAACTGCCAAATTGCGTGGCACCAACGCTTAACAGATGATAGAATACATTGAAAAATATATCGATCTTAATATAGTAATGTAGGTTCTGTTGGAGTTGGTACGAGTGGTCTTCCACTTACCGCAGTTCGCTGAATGACCATTCAAACTTAAAACATCACTGGAAAAAAGGGACTTATGAACGAACGTATTCCACACTTTAACAACCGTTACAGCATCCCCCTAGAAACATGTTCAAAATTCAGGTGCTTGGCAACAGACTCCTATTTATGACCTTTGCAGTGTCCCATGGTCATTTGATCCCTTTTTGTGACCTTCTGACAAGCAAAGTCAGTGGGGAATCCAGGTTCATTAACAACTGTGTTACTAATTTTGCAAGCGCAATGATTCCACTTAACAACTTTGGCAAAAAAGGTAGTAAAATGGGGAAAAACTAACAAATGTCTCACTTAGCAACCAAAATTTTGGGCTCAGTTGTGGTAAGTTGAGAACTACTTGTACTTTCCTTCGGCAATTTGGGAAAATCAGATGCTACATTATAAAATGTGGTCCTTTTTCTCTTTTTAGCTAAAACTAGATGTACAGCAGTGCAAGTATCTTAAGTAATTTAGTGTTTGACTGAACACATTTTTTCCCAAAATATTGTGTAATTTACTCTTGGTGATTGATAGATGAAGATATTCATAGAAGGGCCATGCTTTGAGTGATTGTTTTTGAAAATAGTGACAGAAATATTTATTTTACAGATAGCAATGTCTGGATTTGATAATTTAAATACAGATTTCTATCAGACAAGTTACAGTATTGATGATCAAGCACAACAATATGGAGGAGATGCTGGAGGAGGAGCAGCATATAGCAAGTAATTTGACTTTTTTAATTGTTTCAAATAGCCAATATTTTATTGTCTGATATTTGTATTTGGGTGGAATGTTCGATTTTATTTAATTTCTGACAGTCATGCCACTTTTATATCTAAAGGGTTTTATTTATTTAGATCACATTTCTCAAAATAACTTCAATCTAATGGAAACAAGAAACTCCTAAGATAAATCCGTAATGCAAGATCGGAAGAATTTTAGAAAATGGCTGAATGTAAAAATTGAGTCAACAGCAGCATTCACTGATGTTCAGCCAAGATTATTTATAACCTGTTGGACTTAGTTAGGCTAATACTAGTCGGATGTTATGTTAATGCATATTGAATTATTCTTTTATACAGCAAGTATGAACTGCTACAGAACTTCTTAATATGTGGCACACTTACCAAATAATGTACCTATCAGTTTATTGATTCAAATATTTGGATCTGAAGTTGCATGGGTTAATCAATCTTCAGTATAAAATTTAAATATACATCATTGCTTACTTTAAATATACATCATTGCTTACTTGCAAGAAAGTTTTCTGAAAATACTGACATTGAAAACTCATCTTAAGTTTGGCAATGTCCCTATATGTCACAATAGATACATGGTGACCTATATGTCATAAAACCTGAAGTATATGCTAGTATCAATTATTTTATATGGCAGCAGATGGGAAAGCAAAGTAATGATTATCTTGAAAGAAGGACTATATTATAATATTTGAGTTTTACTTAGTAAATTTGACAAAGGTTGGATAATTTGACAAAGGTTGGATAAGTTGGAAAGTTACAACAAATTTAAAGTGAGAAATTGTATTTTTTTCATATTAGAAAGTAAGGTAAAATAAATTCATGTAATTTTAATCAGAAAATTAATAACTTTGATATATTGCAATCATTGATGTTTTCTTGATGTAAATAGTGTTTATATAAATATATTCCATTTATTTTCTTGTGGTGAGGTGGGCGGCAAACAAATTTAATAAAAAGGTTTCTTCAGGAACTATGTAGAATATTTACAGTTTGTGTAAATGTGATAATCAGTGTACAATGATGACTTTTTTATGGAATAGGTACTTTGGGGCTTAGCTAATATTGTAGTGCCTTAAACTTGCATCAGTGGCAAAGAAAGATTCTGTTTTCATATGGTAAACATTTAAGTTCTCTTTTCTGCAGGCAGTACAGTGGCTATGAGTATTCTCAGCAAGGTGGATATGTCCCTCCAGAGATGATGCAACCTCAACAGCCATACACTGGTCAAATTCTTCATCCAGCACCAGCATACTCCCCATCTTCATCACAATCTTTCTATGGAAGCAATTTTGAGGATGAACCTCCATTACTAGAAGGTTTGATTTTTATTCCTTGCAGAATTTCCATGTCAGCCAAAATACATGATCCAATCTACAAAGGAGTAATCATAGCTGAGGATGAAGTTTGTGTGCATGTATGTATGTTAATGTAAAGAGCAGTTTTTAATATTTAATTTTGCTTCATTCTTAGCATTCAGTTTCACTTCATTTCTTTAGCTAGCATGATCCTTTAAGAGAACTAAATAAAGCAACAAAAAAAAAAACCTCCATAAGAATTGAGATAGGGTGACTATTTACAAATTGAGATGATTAATGCAGCTAGTAATATACTTGGTCTTTGACCTTTGTTGATCTAAGAGGATCTCCAATTTAATACAGAAATGTGGATCCACTTCAATTATCCAAGGCTTCTGCAAAGCCCTGAAGATCTCTCTTGTTTCAGAAGGAATGGGGCAGAGTGGGTTATGAGCCTTTTTTCTGATACAGTTTTTATGTTTGTGTAATTGGTTTAGTAGATTTCCTGATATGGGTGGTTGATCATTTTCTGTTGTAAATTATTATTTGAATGTTCTGCATTTTATAATCCACATGGATGCTAACTATAATTGAGAAGGACTCTTAAATTTGATTAATCCATTAAATCTGTGTTCTTAATTTTATCTACAGAACTAGGAATAAATTTTGACCATATCTGGCAGAAGACTTTAACAGTACTGCATCCATTAAAAGCTGCAGATGGCAACATTATGAATGAAACTGATCTGGCAGGACCTATGGTCTTCTGCCTAGCCTTTGGAGCCACTTTATTGTTGGTAAGATTTCATTACTATAGATATAGTCCTGTCAGTTTGAAAGTTACAAGTTTAAAGCAAACAAAAATCAGGACTCAATCATTTAAATATCAGTAATTTATAATGCTACACAGGGATGAATATAATTTCTATTGAAGAATGTGAATTACAGTCTTATGGTCATTTGGAGCCTTGTCCCTGATTCACAAAGTGAGAAAGACAAGAACTGTTGCTGGATATTCCCATTTACTACATTCAGACTAATTTAAAACAGGGGTCCCCAACCCCCAGTCTATGGCCCGGTGATGTATAAATTCTCATAAAAATACATATTTTTCAAAATGCTATAGGAAATTACAGTTTCCTTTTCCCTTTCCTCATCACTTCTTATCACCCATCCCCTCCCACTTGTGACTGTATGATTGTAACTTTGTTGCTTGTATCAGTATGATTTATATTGACTGTTTCCTAATATGATTTGATTGCTTATTGTACCTTATGACTATCATTAAGTGTTATACCTTAAAATACTTGATGGATATCTTTTCTTTTATGTATAGTGAAAGTATCTGCACCAAGACAAATTCTTTATGTGCCCAACCACACTTGGCCAATAAAGAATTCTATTTTATTCTATTCCTTCTTTTTTAAGTGATTCAATGTTTTTATATAGACTTGGGCATTAATGATACATCACTGGGATTACTTTTATGAACGATGCTCCTTAAAAATACTTAAGTGGTGCTTCATCTGTTGCTTTAAAAAACTAGCTTGTAGGGATGCGTAGCTATTCAAAGACGAGAGGAAGCTTTGGAGGAGATGGGGCATACTTACTGCATCTATTGGCACTTAATTAAGGCACACCTCATTAAAAAAGCATTTAGGAGATGGCAACAGGGTTTACTAACTTTTTTTGTACTTTATTGTGGTTCTCTATTATTTTCCTGAAATCATGGTGGCCACTGTGAGCAAACACAGGAAATGGCACAGTGTTATTAAGGAGGTGCTGAAAAATTCAGCAAGCACACTCAGGCACCTGCCAAAATACCTCTTCTACTCTGGATCCAAATTGCTGTACTGGTTCATTAGACATATATTTGTATTGCTGGTATTTCTATCTAAACTTGGTTGAATTATATGAAGCAATGGATTGGTGACATTAATTTTATTTGGGAAACCTATTTTTTAACTAATGTAAAAAAGTTTGAAACATGGATGTGCAATAATATGAAGATAATCTTATTTCTAAGGTTTCATTGTTACTGAAAAAGTATCTGGTAATCACTTAATTTTATTTTGTATGCTTCATTTGTCTGCAAAATCTCTTCCTAAAATATATCCAAAACGTTAATATATTTTTCCCTCTCTCCCTTTGTTTTTTTTTAGGTTGGAAAAATTCAGTTTGGCTATGTATATGGAATTAGTGCAATAGGGTGTCTAGGAATGTTCTGTCTCCTGAATCTAATGAGTATGACAGGTGTCTCATTCGGTTGTGTTGCAAGTGTCTTAGGATATTGTCTTCTTCCTATGATCATACTTTCAAGCTTTGCAGTTGTATTTTCCTTACAGTAAGTAATACCAAAGACCATTACAATGCCATTTAATAATACCGTATATTATTGTTCACCATAAAAATGTACTCAAATGAATGTGAATTTATGTAGAATTTTAGGAAAGCTTTACTATGTATAATTTCAAACTGAATTTGATTTCTGTGTTTTTTAAAAATTATAGAGTGCTTATATTTTTGGTCCTATTTGCCTGGAAAGGAACACTTTTTAATCAAATAATAATACTGGAAAAATATTTGAATTTTTACTCTTTTTTGCAATCTGTTATCTTGCTTATAAAGAAAACTTTTTTAAAGCATATTTTGAAATTCTACCTCTCAATCCAAATAACAAAATGTAGCCATTTTGGATCCAAATAACAAAATGTAGCCAGTGGAATAGTAGTTCTCAGCACAATATTTTGTGTTGGATCTTTTAGTCAGAAGTGGGCAGTCTGGTCCTGCAGATGTGTCCTTTTCCATTAACAAGGTTTCCTATCCCCTCTCATTTTCTTCTTTTCAAAATAATTTTAATCATAAATAAGAAACTGGAATGCTGTAATACAAAGTACAATACAAGTTTCTGTCTTTTTTTTTTCTTTGCAACAATTCCCTAACATTTTACATTAGTCAGGAAAAATTATTTAGAGTGACTTTCTAAAGTGGGTGAATTTCTGAAGCTTATTAAAAGGAAACTATCTGATTTCACCAAATTCAGAACAAGATCATACTTATGCAATTTAACACTCTAAAGTGTTACATAAAGCTGAACAACATTCAGGTATATATACATTTCATCATGTATACTGAGGTCTATATAAGTACTAGTTCTTTGGCAAAAATTTTATATTAACAATCTCTATTGTTAATAGTGGAGGCATTTGAACATTTGAATTAGGAATGTTAACAGCAGTTTTGGCCAGAAAATAATGTCGTGCTTAAAACCTGTATAATTGGATAACACACTTGGAATGTATTCAATGTAAAACTGTTCTGATATATGTAAAAATATGGGATACTATCAGCGCTTGATTCCTTTCCTGTTATTGTTGTTTTCAGAGGCATGATGGGAATTATTCTTGCTGCTGGAATTATTGGATGGTGTAGTTTTTCGGCCTCCAAGCTCTTCATTTCAGCCTTAGCAATGGAAAGACAACAACTTCTAGTGGCATATCCCTGTGCTTTATTATATGGAGTCTTTGCCCTCATTTCTGTGTTTTGAGCTGACTGTCTTAATTACTGGACTTAAATGAGCCGAACTGAAAGCTTTTACTTGGGATGCTTAAACTGGGACCAGAAATCAACTGTTGGGCTGCTGTCTTTCAAGATTAATATTTGAATTATTGTCTGGAGCAACAATAACAAAGTGTTCTTTTTTTGTTTCTTTTTATAGGACTCTTAAATACATTTTTACATTGACCTATAAAAGCTTCAGCTTTCAAACAAGCTAATTATGCTGTTTAAAATGTAAAACTCTTCAGTCCTATAACCTGAAAAACATTATTTTTGAAAATTTTTGTTGTTCAGAAATTTTTATTGACAAAAGAAAGTGAAATCATTAACATATTTTCCCACAGTAATATACAGCAACAAATTTAAATGACAAACATTTCCCATTTTATCAACTTAGCGAAGTAGAACATTTCTTACAATAACATTTAATCTGAAAGCAAACACAAAATGGATCCCATATATAATTTTTCAGTTTTTTTATAATCCTCCAATTCCTTTTCTTTACAATCCAAACATCTATCCAGGCTCAAAGTTATTGTGTTTATTTCATTTTATATATACAGTACTTTGTAAATAGTTCTGTCATCTTACAGACATGTGGAAGAGTGCTTTTTATGCTAAACTTGAGAATTCCAGTAGTTCACCAAAAGGTTGTTTTAGAAAGTAGCTTTGACAAATATCAGTATTGTAGTCTAGTATAGAACACACAGATTAAATTTTCTCAAAATGTTCTTACAACATTTTTCCTTTCAGTAATTTCCTTTACTGTAATATTGTCCACTACAAAATTGCTTAGGTATTTATTTGAATAAAGATTTATTCTCACTGAGCCAACATTGTTTAAATTATGATGTAGTCCAATCCATCTTAAATTTAAGCAGCTGTAACAACTACAGTATCATGGTCATCAAGAAATATTGCGTTTGGATTCCAGCCATAATGACAAAAGCAAGATTTTATTGACATGGAAACCTTGCACACCGTTAAAAAATGTGATAATGACTTATTTTAATGTTAGGGAATAACAAAGTGAAATGGCTAACATATGTTCTTTGCAAGCTTATTACAAGAGTAGATTTTTTAAAGTATCTCATTGAGCAATGCTGGTGAACAAATACAGCATTCTTTGGTTCTTCCAACTGCCCCCATCCCCATCCCTGAGTTACTGCAGAGCTCTTCATACGCTGTTTTCACACGAGTTGTTAACTTACCTATTAAATGCTTATAAGAAATTCAGACTTCTTTACACATTCAGATTTCTGATATTTGTATTATAAACTACATTCCAGATTTTGGCATTTCCTCCCCTATGATATTTAATTGATGTGATTTCACATGCAAATGAACTATCCTGATGCCCCAATTGTTGGATATTTTGTACCATAAGAAACAGTTTCGTTGGGCTTTGCTTTATAAAGGCTATGTTGGCAAATAATGTGCTTTCTCTTTATTATTGTCTCTACATACTTAGAATTCATTTATAGCAGAACAACAGGATAGAGATTTTTGTTATAGTGGTTAAAGCCCATGTCACACTGCCCAACGGATGCACAAAGGACACAGCGGACAAGTAAAATGTTCCATCCGTTGTTATCCGCTCTCAAAAGGGGCAAAAATTTCCATAACCGGAGTGGATAACACGGACACGGGGAAGATGCAGGGTGGATGCAAAGCAGATGGGAGCGGATGGCACGTCCGCTAGGCTTCTGGGGGGCCGCAGCAAAGCGGACGCGGAACGGATACAGCGGATGCAGAGCGGAAGCCTAGCGGATGAAGTGGATGCACAGCGGAAGCCTAATGGATGCCTGGTGTTAATTGCGCATGCGGGGAGGATGCATTGTGTCAGCCCCGCGGATATAACAAGCAGCTCAGAAGCAGGTCGCCATTCAGAGGAAAGACCTGCTGCCGGACGGATTGGCTGCCTTGCCTGCCCTGCCTGCATGTCTGCCTGCAAGCCTTGCTGGCAGCCTCCCTGACAGCCTGCCTGCAAGCCTTGCTGCCAGCCTCCCTGCCAGCCTCCCTGCCAGCCTTAGTGCCTGCCTGCCTGCCAGCCTTCCTGCCAGCCTTGGTGCCAGCCTTCCTGCCAGCTTTGGTGCCTGCCTCCTTGCCAGTCTTTCTGCCAGCCTTGGTTCCTGCCAGCCTCCCTGCCAGCCAGCAACCCCACAACCATGAGGAAGCACAGCAAGCCTCAGCCATCCGCTGCCAGCCCTGGCAAGAGGGACAGGGCTACCATCCCGCCCCCTGGCCCTCACTCTGGTTCTGCTGGGGCTTCTGCAGCACGGGCTCGCTCTTCTGGGGCTGGCGCTTCTGCTTCTGCTTCTGGAGGAGCTGATGACAAGCACTCCAGCACAGGCCACCTCCACAGCACCTGGACCCTTCACCCCTGAGACTGAGCGACCAAGAGGAGTGCCAGAGACTCATTTTTGTTTTATAGCTTCTTGTTAATAACGTCTATTTATGATTCACACACTTGCTTCATTTCTTTTTTTTAATAAAGTCTTGCTGGAAACTTTTAGAAATGGTTTAAGCCTTTGCATGCTTGTGGGATGTGTTAAGATAGCAGTGGGGTGGGCAGGGATACCTGAGGAATGAGCAGGGATACCTTTGGGATGGGTAGTAGCTGTGGGATAGATAAACCTCCAGCGCAAGCATAGTGGGACTGTATGGTCCACCCTTCCAGGTGTAACACCTATGGCCCTTTATTATCAATAATAATGTAATAATCATCCACACATGTCAACATAAACACAACTCTTTATTAAACGCCCTGTTCATTGTAGGCCCACCCAACATACATGGCCCAATCTCATCCGTGTGATGAGACAGGCTGAAGGAAGCATCCATTAAGCATCTACCATCCTCTCTTGCCACTCCACTGCTCCAGCTGGGGAGTTGTACCAGCGTCTCAGGAGGTTGTGCTGCTTCTTCCCTTCACGTGAGGCTCTGTTGGGGCCTTGCACATCCACAGTGTCTATCAAGTTTCGCCCTTGCCTCCATTCCCCAGGCTCCATGTCCCCATTGCCTTGCTGATGGTCCACAAGCCTGTCCTGTAACACTGGGTAGCGGGTGCGCATGAGACTGTGCAGGATGCAGCAAGCTTCCATGATCCACCTCACGGTCTCTGGGCTATGCTGCATGGTGGTGAGAAGTACCTGGAACCTGTTGGCCAGGATGCCAAAGGCGTTGTCCACCACCCGCCTTGCCCTGGACAGCCTGTAGTTGAAGATCCTCTCTTTACGGGTGAGGCGTCTGGAGGTGTAGGGCTTCATGAGGTAGGTTCTGAGGGAGAAGGCATCATCCCCCACGATGAAGTAGGGCACATCTTGCGTGTCATTGGGCAGTGAGTCTGGATCTGGGAAGCCCATGATGAGGTTGCGTTCCAGCCCCTCCTTGAGGTCACTGGAGTTGTATACCTGGGCATCTGAAGATGAGCCATTGCCTGAAGCATCGATGTACATGAACTTGTAGTCAGCATCGACCATGGCAAAGAGGATGATGCTGAAGAAGCCGTTGGAGTTGAAATAAGTGGACCCTGAGTTGGCTGGAGATTTGCAGGCCACGTGCTTGCCATCTGGCTCCAACGGTGTGGGGGAAGTTCCACTTCTGATACCGCTGCTCTGCAACTTTCTTCCATCCTTCTTCAGTGGAGGGGCACTGGAGGAGTTCCTCCTTGTATTCTTCGATGATGGTCTGCACCACTTCTCTGACCACAATGCTGATGGTGTTGGATGGAACCCTCCAGCTGTACTGCATGCTCCTGTAGGAGGTCCCTGAGGCCAGGTGGCGCAGAGTGAGTGCCACCTTGAGCCCAGGTTCCAGGCTGGGCCAGAAGCTGGTGTTTACCTTGGTCAACCTGGGTGTCAGCCGCTGCACAACTTCGTCAAACATGGCTGGAGGCATCCTCTTGAAGTTCTGGAATGCCCGAGTGTCTTCGTTCCTGAGCTCCACCATCAGCTTGTTGTACAGTCCGTCCTCTGCTCTTCTCCCGAACCATCTTCGGACCCAGACTCTTTTTGGCTGCCTCTTTTTCTTCTCACAGTAGAGTTCACAGAGCCTGCAGATGGCTTCACACTGTTGCAGAATGATGGTGGCTGCCGAAAGGACTTTGTTGCAATCCACGGTGGACATGACTGGATGCTGTGGAAGAGGAAGAGTCAGATGAAGGCTGCAGAGGTCTGCACCGCTGGGCTGCTGTTCTGAAAGTGAGATGCAGATGAGTTGCTCCCCCTTTTTATGGGAAATATAAGTTTTCCGCTAGGCATCCTCTAGGCATCCTCTAGGCATCCTTAATATCCGAGATAGGTCCCCTCTGCGAATGTTTTTTCCATTTTAAACACTTTGTTTCTGTGCTGCATCCGTTCTGCATCCGTTCTGCATCCGTTCCGCGTCCGTTCCGCTTCCTCCCTGCGTCCGAGCGGATGCGAGTTGCGTGGATGTGCAGCGGATGCCTAGCGGATATAGCGGATGCGTAACGGATGCGTAGCGGATGCGTAGCGGATGCAGAACGGACAAACTGGATACATTTTCCGCGTAGAAGTTTTGGGCAGCCCAAAACTTTCTGAGCGGATGAAACGTCAATAGACGGATGCTGGACGAATAGAGAGGAAGCAAAACGCAGGCAGTGAGTACATCGCATTTTCCAACGGATGGCAAGCTTTTTTATCCGTTTTACATCCTCTTTGCATCTATTGGTTCAGTGTGACATGGGCTTAAGGCATCATGCTAGATACCAGGAGACTTAATTTTAGTCCTACCTTAGGCATGAAAGTAAACTTGATGACTGTGTCCCAGTTATTCTCTGATCAGCTCGCCTCATAGGGTGGTTGTGGGGAAAATAGAAGTATTAGGTATGTTCACTTGAACATTGGGTTGGATTAGAAGATGCCGCCTCCCAAGATCCCTTCTGATTCTATTAAGGCCCGGTCCCACTGTCCGATGGATGCAAAACGTATGCATAAAGGACACAGTGGACAAGCAAAATTTCGGGGGTGGCTCCATCCGTTGTCATCCGCTCCAAAAAGTGGTGAAAATTTGCATAAACAGAATGGAAAAGAACAGACGTGGGTAGTATGTAGAAGGGATGTTAAACGGATGTTCATAGGAAGTCTAGCGGATGGAAGTGGATGACATCTCTGAAGGGGTTCCGGGGGAGAATTGTGAAGTGGATGCATAGGGATGAAGTGGATGCATCACATATGCCTAAAGGAAAGAAAGGGGATGCCGCGCGGATGTATATCAGATGCAAACTGTTCACTGCGCATCCTTTCTATTTCTGTGTTACTAACGCTGTGTAGACGTTCCATGTACCTTTTCTTTCCTCCCTCTTTCCGTTTTCAGCTGCAGCGGATGTGAGCTGCGAGGATGTCCAGAGGATGCAGAGAGGATACAGTGGACGTTTAATGGATGATAAATGGACATAGAACGTTTGTTGCTCATATGTCACGGATTTACACCATACATGGCGGAAAGTTCATCCATTCACAAAGTTTTGTGCAGCTCAAAACTTCTTGCGCCGATGAAATTGCAGTGGACGGATGCTCGACGGATAGAGCATATGAAACACGTATGCAATGAGTACACAACGGATGCATAGCGTTTTCCAATGGATGGCAAGCTTTTTTTAATGTTTTACATCTTTGCATCCATAAGTGCAGTGGGACAGGGGCTTTAATCTGTTAAATAAAATGAACTCACACAGAGGATGAGGTTCTGCAACACTTAATTGTATAAAATCTACCCTCAGTGTTGCGATAGACGTTTGAACCAGTACTTTTCATGAATGGCCTTGGGATTCTTAAAAATGTAAAATGTTTCAAAAAATAACTGTTGCTTGAATTTAATAGTGTATTTTTTAAAATGGCAAAAGTTTTAGATTTAAATGGCATGCCTACTGAATGTTCTAGGATAATTCTATTTTGTATCATGTTGTTTTTGAAAAAAAATGTAGCAGTGAGGACCTTATAATCAGAGAAATGGGAATCTAGCAAAAACTATATAGCGTATCTCCAAGATTGGATACTTTATAATTTTCAGTTCAGTAGGCAATGCAATTATTTTTTAAAAGGAGGATTCCGATGGGATTTAAAATAATAGATGGATTAGCATAATTTATCTGGGCAAATTAGTGTGAAGCATTAGATTTCATATCAAAGCATATTGAAGTGCCTGCTTTTCTGAAGGAATTAGCACTGTGTTTGCAGAGAAAACTCTGGGTACTATATTTTAGAGTTTTCAGATTTAAGCATACCAATGAGGTCAAGCAGGTAAAATGGACTTAATTTAGATTCATTTCTTTATGAAAGCTCAATAAAACTTTCCAAACATAGCAATCACTCAATAAATGAAATGATCTTGATAATGGGTGTTGGTTAGAGGTCGGGAAAAAATAATGAGTGGTTCTCATTACAAAACAAAACTAAAGACTATGATCTTTTTTCTTCAGGAATCCAAGTTTTCAGATTGGCGCATATGTTTTTTAACTTGCTTATAAATTTGTGCAAAGCTGTGAAGGTGGGCTGTACCCCTTGAAGCTGGTACATAAAATAAAATAGCCCCACCTCTGAGTGGGAAGTGAATCAACCATACTTGTTTCAAAAACCAAAGTCACCCAACTTGAAGCTTCACTAAGGACTGGAAGAGAAGGCTGAAAAGTCAAAAGCAGGCTGTGGGGTAATGTGAATTGCTTGGTTGAAGAGACGCATTCTTTGTCACTTTGCGTAAATAATGCAGAATTAGGGATGAACACATAAGTGACGAGAAGCTGCACTGTAAAGCTGTAGGAGATAAAAACGGGGTTGTAGAGAGAGAAGCTGGAAAATTGATCTGAGAAAAATAGGCAATTTTTCCTTATTATTTTGACTAATTTCCGAGGGATGGAAGCATCAAGACATCTGAAAAGACAACAAGGAAAAAATTTCAACAAGCTGTACCTTCTCTATCTTTGGTGCTGCACAGATAGGAGGGGCATGTAGTATTTGTCACCAATGACACCATCCATCAAAAGCTATGTAACTGCTGTGCAGCCTTCTCCATCACACTTTAGCTCTGAAAGCACCCCGCCAAGAATACCACTCTTGAAATTATGGTGTTCTTATGGAGTTTTCTGGAAATGTACCCATATTCAGAGTTTCAATTACAATCTTAATAAAACAAGAGTACAAAAGACAGGTTTGCTCATAACTTGGGTAAATTCATAGGAACATGAGAAGCGAGCAAAATGCTGATTGGAGTTTGAGGCCTGAGACTACAGTGAGTAATTTAATTCAGTGTTTTGATTCAAGCTTCAACAGAAACAAAATTCAACTCAACCCCCTTTGAATTCAAAAATTCAAAAGAAAAAAAAAGGCTATTATGATGCCATAAGCAATTATCGCAGTTCTATGTGTCCTTAACACAGGATCCCATTTCTGGAAGATCAGTTGCATTAGATGTCAGTCCTGAGGCTCTGTAAGTGCTAGTTATTTATATCCATTGAAATGCATTGTATGTATATCTTACTTACTTATCAAAATTATTCTGAAATGATTCTCCTCCCAATTTACAGGACATGAGCATAAGGCTACTTTGGAAACATTAATTTTCATCTTTGTGTTTCCTAAGAGGTGAAGTTTTTCTTTTCATTGGCATTTGGATCTCAAAGGCTACAAATCTACCAACTAAGCTGGAATTTAGTAGGAATTAATTTTGAATAGGTATGTATAGGATAATATTCTTGATCTAAATATAATTGCAAAGAGTATTTTAAAATAATACATTGCATTCTGATGATTGTGATATATCTGCCCCAAAGTACAAAGTTATTTACTCTGTTTTTAATGAAGAACATTATCTGCTCAGGGATCACAGTGTTCTGTGTTTGTGCAACTAAATTACAGTGATTACTTTTTCAAATAAGAACTAATCATATTCCAAACTGTTCCAATACATATGAAAGCTCAAATTCTTTCCTGAGCACATCTGCTTCTCATCCTAAAATATTGTGCTATTATAAGATATACTAATCAGCTCAACTTTACCTTAAGGCCCTGTCACACTGCCCAACGGATGCAAAACGTTAGTAAAAAGGACACAATGAATGAGAAAAATGTTCCATCCGTTGTTATCCGCTCTCAAAAGGGGCAAAAATTTGCATAACCAGAGCGGACAACACGGAAAGGAATGCACGCAGGGAGGACGCAGAGCGGATGGAAAGCGGATGCGGAACGGAAGCCTAGCGGATGGAAGCGGATGGGAGCGGATGGCACATCTGCTAGGATTCCGGGGGGCTGCAGCAAAGCGGACGCGGAACGGATACAGCGGATGCACAGCGGATACACAGCGGATGAAGCGGATGCACAGCGGAAGCCTAGCAGATGCACAGCGGAAGCCTAACGGATGCCGAGCGTTAATTGTGCATGCGGGGAGGATGCATTGCATAAGCCCCACGGATATAAAGGGAAGCAGCTCAGAAGCAGGTCACCATTCAGAGGAAAGACCTGCTGCGGAATGGATTGGCAGCCTTACATGCCCTGACTGCATGCCTGCCTGCAAGGCTTGCTGCCAGTCTTGCTGCAAGCCTTGCTGCAAGCCTCCCTGCCAGCCTTGCTGTCTGCCTGCCTGCCAGCCTTGCTGCCAGCCAGTCTGCCTGCCAGCCTTGGTGCCTGCCTTCCTGCCAGCCTTGGTGCCTGCCTTCCTGCCAGCCTTGGTTCATGCCTGCCTGCCAGCCTTGGTGCCTGCCTGCCTGCCAGCCTTCCCGCCAGCCTTGGTGCCTGCCTCCCTGCCAGCCTTCCTGCCAGCCTTGGTGCCTGCCTCCCTGCCAGCCTTCCTGCCAGCCTTGCTGCCAGCCTGCCTTCCAGCCTCCCTGCAAGCCAGTCTGCCTGCCAGCCTTGGTGCCTACCTGCCTGCCAGCCTTCCTGCCAGCCTTGGTGCCTGCCAGCCTTGGTGCCTGCCTGCCTGCCTGCCAGCCTTGGTTCCTTCCTGCCTGCCAGCCTTCCTGCCAGCCTTGGTTCCTGCCTTCCTGCCAGCCTTCCTGCCTGCCTGCCTGCCAGCCCTGGTGCCAGCCTTCATGCCAGCCTTGGTTCCTGCCAGCCTCCCTGCCAGCCAGCAACCCCACAACCATGGGGAAGAACAGAAAGCCTCAGACATCTGCTGCCAGCCCTGCCAAGAGGGACAGGGCTACCATCCTGGCCCTGGCCCTCACTCTGCCTCTGCTGGGGCTTCTGTAGCACGGGCTCGCTCTTCTGGGGCTGGAGCTTCTGCTGCTTCTGCTTCTGGAGGAGCTGATGCTGCTGCTTCTGGCGGTGTGCTTCTGCCGGTGCTAACTCTGCTGATGCTGCACCCCAATGGCACTTCAGACAAGCACTCCAGCACCAGCCACCTCCACAGCACCTGGACCCTTCACCCCTGAGACTGAGTGACCAAGAGGAGTGCCAGAGACTGGCTGGCTGGCTACCTGTGGACTTTATTTGGACACTTGACTTGGGTCATTTTTCTTTTATAGCTTGTTGTTAATAAAGTCTATCTTTGATTCACACACTTGCCTCATTTCTTTTTTTTTAATATAGTCTTGGTGGAAACTTTTAGAAATGGTTTAAGCCTTTGCATGTTTGTGGGATGGGTAAGGATAGCAGTGGGGTGGGCAGGGATACCTTTGGGATGGGTAATAGCTGTGGGATAGATAAACCTCCAGTGCAAGCATCGTGGGACTGTATGGTCCACCCTCCCAGCTGCCACACATATTGCCCTTTTTATCAATAACAATTTATTCATTGATCAACACATTTTAAAATAAACAAAGCTCTTTATTAATGCCCTATTCATTGTAGGACTACTCAACATACATGGCACAATCTCATCAGTGTTATGAGACAGGCTCAAGAAAGCATCCATTAAGCATCTATCATCCTGTCTTGCCACTCCACTGCTCCAGCTGGAGAGTTGCACCAGTGTTTCAGGACGTTGCGCTGCTTCTTCCCTTCACGTGAGGCTCTGTTGGGGCCTTGCACATCCTGAGTGTCTATCAGGTTTTGCCCTTGCCTCCATTCACCAGGCTCCATGTCTCCATTGCCTTGTTGGAGGTCCACGATCCTGTTCTGCAAGACTGGGTAGCGGGTGCGCATGAGATTGTGCAGGATGCAGCAAGCTTCCACGATCCTCCTCACGGTCTCTGGGAGATGCTGCATGGTGGTGAGAAATACCTGGAACCTGTTGGCCGGGATGCCAAAGGCGTTCTTCACTACCCGCCTTGCCCTGGACAGCCTGTAGTTGAAGATCCTCTCTTCACGGGTGAGGCATTTGGAGGTGTAGGGCTTCATGAGGTGGGTTCTGAGGGAGAAGGCGTCATCCCCCACGATGAAGTAGGGCACATCTTGCATATCATTGGGCAGTGGGTCTGGATCTGGGAAGCCCACGATGAGGTTGCGTTCCAGCCCCTGCTTGAGGTCACTGGAGTTGTATACCTGGGCAACTGAAGCTGACCCGTTTCCTGAAGCATCGATGTACATGAACTTGTACTCAACATCGACCATGGCGAAGAGGATGATGCTGAAGAAGCCCTTGTACTTGAAATAAGTGGACCCCTACTTGGATGGAGCCTTGCAGGCCACGTGCTTGCCATCGATGGCTCCAATGGTGTGGGGGAAGTTCCACCTCTGATACCACTGCTCTGCAACTTTCTTCCATCCTTCTTCAGTGGTGGGGCACTGGAGGAGGTCCTCCATGTATTCTTCGATGATGGCCTGCACCACTTCTCTGACCACAATGCTGATGGTGTTGTGTGGCACCTTCCAGCCGTACTGCATGCTCCTGTAGGTGGTCCCTGAGGCCAGGTGGCGCAGAGTCAGTGCCACCTTGAGCCCAGGTTCCAGGCTGGGCCGGAAATTGATGTTTGCCTTGGTCAGCCTGGGTGTCAGCCACTGCACAACTTTGTCAAACATGGCTGGAGGCATCCTCATGAAGTTTTGGAATGCACGAGTATCTTCGTTCCTGAGCTCCACCATCAGCCTGTTGTACAGTCTGTACTCTGCTCTTTTCCCAATCCATCTTCGGACCCAGACGCTTCTTGGCCACCTCTTTTTCTTCCCGTAGTAGAGTTCACAGAGCCTGTAGATGGCTTCGCACTGTTGCAGAATGATGGTGGCTGCCAAAAGGACTTTGTTACGATCCATGGTGGACATGACTGGATGCTGTGGAAGAGGAAGAGTCAGATGAAGGCTGCAGAGGTCTGCACAGCAGGGCTGCTGGTCTGAAAGTGAGATCCAGATGAGTTGCTCCCCCTTTTTATAGGCAGTATAGGTTTTCCCCTATGAGTCCCTTTGCATCCTCTAGGCATCCTCCAGACATCCTTAATATCCGAGATAGGTCCCCTCTGCGGACGTTTTTTCCATTTTAAATGCTTTCTTTGCGAGCTGCATCCGCTTTCATCCATTCTGCATCCGTTCTGCGTCCGTTCCACTTCCTTCCTGCGTCCATTTACCGCTGGAGCGGATTGAGTTGCGCGGATGCACAGCGGATGCCTAGCGGATATAGCGGTTGCATAACGGATGCATAACGGATGTCCCCCGTATGCCTAGCGGATGCAGAATGGATGCATTGGATACATTTTCCGCTCAAAAGTTTTGTGCAGCTCAAAATCCTCTGAGCGGATGAAAGGTCAATAGATGGATGCTGGACGGATAAAGAGGAAGCAAAATGTATGCAGTGAGTACAAAACGGAAGCATCACGTTAACCAACGGATGGCAAGTGTTCTTCTCCATTTTACATCCTCTTTCCATCCGTTGGTGCAATGTGACAGGGGCTTTAACTTTGGACTTTTAACAAATGAATTAAAGAATAATTTTGTGGCTAGCTTGCATAATGGCTAATTTAAAGACCCTTATTTAGGATATATACACTGCTCAAAAAAATAAAGGGAACACAAAAAATAAGACATCCTAGATCTGAATGAATGAAATATTCTTATTAAGTACTTTGTTCATTACATAGTTGAATGTGCTGACAACAAAATCACACAAAAATTATCAATGGAAATCAAATTTAGCAACCCATGGAGGTCTGGATTTGGAGTTACGCTCAAAATTAAAGTGGAAAAAAACATGACAGGCTAATCCAACTTTGATGTAATGTCCTTAAAACAAGTCAAAATGAGGCTCAGTAATGTGTGTGGCCTCCAAATGCCTGTATGACTTCCCTATAATGCCTGGGTATGCTCCTGATGAGATGGCAGATGGTCTCCTGAGGCATCTCCCACATCTGGACTAAAGCATCCCCCGACTCTTGGACAGTCTGTGGTGCAACGTGGCGTTGGTGGATGTAGCGAGACATGATTTCCCAGATGTGCTCAATTGGATTCAGGTCTGGGGAACAGGCGGGTCAGTCCATAGCATCAATGTCTTCATCTTGCAGGAACTGCTGACATACTCCAGCCACATGAGGTATTGCATTGTTGTGCATTAGGAGGAACCCAGGGCCAACCGCACCAGCATTTGGTCTCACAAGGGTTCTGAGGATCTCATCTTGGTACCCAATGGCAATCAGGCTACCTCTAGCGAGCATAAGGAGGGCTGTGCGACCCCCTAAAGAAATGCAACCCCACACCATTGCTGACCCACTGCCAAACCGGTCATGCTGGAGGATGTTGCAGGTAGCAGAATATTCTCCACAGCGTCTCCAGACCCTGTCACGTCTGTCACATGTGTTCAGTGTGAACCTGCTTTCATCTGTGAAGAGCACAGGGAGCTAGTGGCGAATTTGCCAATCTTGCTGTTCTCTGGCAAATGCCAAATGTCCTGTATGGTGTTGGGTGTAAGCACAACCCCCACCTGTGGACGTCAGCCCTTATACCACCCTCATGGAGCCTGTTTCTGACCATTTGAGCAGCCACGTGCACATCTGTGGGCCACTGGAGGTCATTTTGTAGGGCTCTGGCAGTGCTCCTCCTGTCCCTCCTTGCACAAAGGCAGAGGTAGCGGTCCTGATGCTGAGTTGTTCCCCTCCTACGGCCTCCTCCACGTCTCCTGCTGTACTGGCCTGTCTCCTGATAGCGCCTCCATGCTCTGGACACTTTGCTGACAGACACAGCAAACCTTCTTGCCACAGCTTGCATTGATGTGCCATCCTTTATGAGCTGCACTACCTGAGCCACTTGTGAGGGTTGTAGACTCCATTTTATGCTACCACTAGAGTGATCATAAAAATGATCAAACCATCAGCCAGAAAGCATAAGAACTGATAAGTGGTCTGTGGTCACCACCTGCAGAACCACTCCTTTATTGGGGATGTCTTGCTACCTGCCTATGCTTTCCACCTGTTGCCTATTCCATTTGCACAACAGCATGTGAAATTGATTGTCAATCAGTGTTGCTACCTAAGTGAACAGTTTGATTTCACAGAAGTGTGATTGGCTTGGAGTTGCATTGTGTTGTTTAAGTGTTCCCTTTATTTTTTTTGAGCAGTGTGTGTGTATGTATATATATCTATATATCGATATCGATATCTATATCCATATCCATATCTATATCTATCTATCTATCTATCTATCTATCTATCTATCTATCTATCTATCTATCTATCTATGAATGCAGTTCAGCTTCCTTCGGGTATTATCCCACGTCATTGTAGTGCGTTTAAAGTTGTAGCAACATTTCAGCAGAATCTCATCTGCCATCATCAGGCTTCTGTATTGAGTTTGTTTGTGGGTCAGAGTCTCACAGTCGTTGGTTTTAAATTTGAGGCTAGCCTATTGTTGTGCCAGGATGTTTTTTTCTACATCCTGATTGGTTGGGAGTCTTGGTCTGTGTTTATTGGACTTGGAGTTTGAAGAAAGATGTCCACACCACAAAAGAAAGATCTCCACACCACAAGCCAGGCAAACACCTGGGCACAAACAGACTCCCTCTGATGCCTCCAGCTCAAACACCCCCCCACCAGGCACCCAGATGAAACCTGGCTTCCTAATAGATAACAGCCGTCCTATTACGTGAAGCCAAGCTGCACTGAAATCCTTCAGTGCAGGAACAGAGTGTTGCCAGCCAATCAAAGCCACAAAACAGACAGAAGAAACCAGAAACACCAATCAAACAAACTCCAAGTCCAATAAACACAGACCAAGACTCCCAACCAATCAGGATAGGCTAGCCTCCAACGGCTTTGAGACCCTGACCCATATATAAACTCTATACAGAAGCCTGATGATGGCAGATGAGATTCTGCTGAAATGTTGCTACAACTTTAAAACACTACAATGACGTGGGATAATACCCAAAGGAAGCTGTATGTATGTATGTAGGTCTTGGTGGGTTTGGGTCTTTTCCTGTGTAAGATTAAGAGTATCTTGGTGACGTTTCGGTGAGGTCCCACTCACCATCCTCAGGCTGGTTCTTTCGGCTTCATGCCAGTGTAAGCAGTATGTGATCGGAGCTGCCATTTCTCTAAAAATACTGGTGGGGGAAGGTCTGGTGTGCTGGGCTGGTTGGCTGCGCTGCTGCCTCTTGATTGGTTGATGGAGTTGATGTTAGTATAATGGACTGTGTGATGTTCTTGTGAGTTTTGTGGTGGTGATATCCTGGATCTTGTGCTGTAATCTCTTGGTCGTTTGTTTTGTAGTGATCTTTTTCCCATTAGTCTCTCGTGTTTTAATGGCTTGGGTAATGGGTTGTGTGATGGCCTTGTGAGTTCTTTTGCTGTGGTATCCTGGGTCCTGTGTTGTAATCTCATTTGTGTTTTGATCACACAGCCCATTATACCAACATCAACTCCATCAACTAATCAAGAGGAAGCAGCCCGGCCTTATTTTGTGAGAAACATGGTATTATGCCAGATAATGCTCTATTTTTTACTTGAATACTGATTTCTGGTTCCTAAATGAAAAAGTGCAATTTATTAAACTTCACATTGCTATTTCCACTAACCTACCATGATAATTCCAATTTTTTTTTGAATATTAGCTACTCAACCCATTATGTATCATCTGCAAAAGAAGTCTTTTCTCCCATCATCCAAGACATTAACTAAAATGTTATCGGTACAAGTTGCAGGACTTAATTTTGCATCACCCCTTTTAATGCTTCTCTTCAATTTGATGAGGAATTAGTAACAAACTCTTTTTGAGCATGATTGAAGATCCTGTGAGGCATCCAGAAAGTATCCATGATATCAATCACTCTGAGACATTTTCTCTCCAATTGATTTATTTTGAAACAGATCTGGCATGTCAAAGACAATTTCCCAAAGTGAAAATTTTTCACACGTTACCCAGAATCCACCTTCTTTCCTCCCTTCTCTCCTCCCACTTCTACACTTGATAAATCATGGGAATCAATTAACTGCCATTGGAATTCCCTAATAGGCCATACAGAATAACCTTGAACTTTTCAACTCCTCCAGCTCTCTTAAAAAATGTGGCAGATGAATTTCAAAGCTGACAGGTGTCCCTCCTTGAAAACTCCTCCTCCTAAAAGAAAAGAAAAAACCAGACACAGGTGTTAACACATTGTCCTTAACATCCTTTGGTTTATGTAGAAAATCCTTATGGAATTGGTTAACCAATTGATCAGCATGAACATCCCAACTCTTTACCCAACTAGCATCTGAGTGTCAGCTTTGAAATTCAGCTGCCACATTTTTTTAGAGAGTTAGAGGAGCTGAAAAGTTCATTGTTATTCTGTATGTCGTATTAAGAATTTCCAGTTGCAGTTAATTGGTCCTCATGATTTATGAAATGTAGAAGTGGGAGGAGAGAAGGGAGGAGAGAAGATGGATTCTGGGTAATGCGCGAAAAAACTTTCACTTGGGAAATTGCTTTTGACATGCCAGATCTGTTTCCAATAAATCAATTGGAGAGATAACGTCTCAGAGTGATGGATATCATGGATACTTTCTGGATGCCTTACATTTATTTCCCAAGTCAATTTTTTTTCTTTCTTTTTTTCCCTCCAGAGCATTAATTGAACCTGCCAACCCTTGCTTGGAGGAGATGATTGATGCTTCCAGGATGGTCATAGGAGAAAGAGATTTGAGACCAATATTGAAGTGTTTCAACTCAAGAAGTTGTTATAACCCAGAGGTAACTCAGCTGTCTAAAGAGAAATCTTTCTCTAGCCCCAAGCATATGGCTATTCTGTCGGATTGGAAGGAAAAGTGACAATTGGGGTAGGAATTTTCTCAAGAAGACAGATTATTCCTAGAAGTCCATCAAGGGCAGATAGCAGTCACATCCCCTCCACCCGACCAGGGAACCAGGCCATACCCATCTTCCTCCTGGCAACCACATATGTAGCCCCAACCGTCAGCAAGACCACAGGGACCTTGATTCCAGAGAGGCACCACCCAGCCAGGATACAGGGGGCCGACCCAGCCTACGTACACCACCCAGACTGTTCCTTCCATTCAAGTACAACCTGCAGGGGTCTGGCATATTGCACCTCTGCAACCACTACCCATGCTGGACCAAATACCCTTTGAGGCCATATTTGATTTGATTATTGCCATAACAAATGGGATGAATGAAGGGGATGCTTCAGATTAGGTGGCCCAACTACACAATGAATAAGCCCCCAAATTATATGATGGAAACAGATTTATTCAATTATTAAGACTCAGATTTGAAAATCCAGGCAGAGTAGCAGAGAATGAAGAGAAGTTAATGGAAATGAGGCAAGGCAAGCGACTCTTGTCAGAATTCATTTGGGACTTCAGAAGGGTCACAAGCCACCTCATGGATTGGCCTGAAAGAATGACTTTATACTATTTTTAAAAAGCTATTGATCCAGAAGTAAAGAAGGCCTGTGAAATTAGGGGAATCCCAGAGACCTTACAATTGTGGTATGTCGCATCACTCAACTTAGATCGCAGCATCAACCCACACAGAAAATCCTTTCTGGCAGCCCCGACTAAGGGAATTGTGGTGAGGGGACCACCGACCAGACCAGCCAAAACTGCTCATTCCTGACTCACCATGGTGCTGAAATGTTACCGATGCAGCCAAACCAGTCATAGGGCAGCAGACTGTACCACAAGCTTCGCAGTTGAAGCCTAATACAACTGTTAGGGGAATCCCAGAGACCTTACAGTCATGTATGTCACATCCCTCAGCTTAGATCGCAGCATAAACCCACACAGGAAACCCCTTCCAGCAGTCCTGCCCAAAAAAATTGTGGCTAGGAGCCCACTAACCAGATCAGCTGAACCTGCTCATAACCAACCTACCAGGGTGCTGAAATGTTACCAGTGTGGCCAAGCTGGCCATAGAGCAGCAGACTGTCTGGCTCCTGTTCCTGTACCACAAGCTCCACAGTCGAAGTCTAAACCAGCTGTAAGAGGTCGGAAGAATCAAGAAAGGCCTCTGGCCAGGGGTGGGTTTGCCAAACACAGCTGGGAAAGCCCCCTCTGTACAGATGGGAGAAACAGACCACCAGACCGACACCACGTCCCTGAGAACCCAACCTGCAAAGACAACCCAATGGTGAGTGATCCCATCATACCTTTTACAGTTAAGGTCAAGTTAGTGGTACCAAACGGGGGAGGCCAGGGAGTTAGAAGTTATCATTGATACTGGGTGTTCTAGATGTCTTATCGGTCTCCCCATCATTGAACAATTGGGTATAAAGAGTAACCTGCTAAAACTCCCAATCAGATTTGAGCAAGTGGATGGAACCTTAATTGGGAGGGACCCAGCCACACACATGACAGAATTAATCAAGATGGAATTAGGGCCCCATCACGAACTCATACGCTTCATAGTGGCCCCCAAGATGTCAGAATCAATCATACTGGGACTTGCTTGGTTAGACAAATGGGACCTAATGATCAAATGGGAGGATGGATTCAGAAAAATCCTCATTGGACCGGGCCCATTGCCCCCTCTTCCACCCACTACAAAGCCACCAATCAGCTTGAACCCAGAGCCTGAGCCAGCATCCATGGTATCCTACCTTCTCCCAGGTAATGCCCATGTACCCAAACAATACAAAGATTTGGCTGAAGCATTCATTGAAGAAGAATGTAATGTCTTACCTCCTCATCGAGCCACTGATTGTGCCATAGTATTTGAGCCTAGGACGAAATTACTAAAACCAAAGATGTATTGCATGACGCCTGCTGAAATGACCGAATTAAGGAAATACATCGACAGCAATTTGGAACAAGGTTTTATTGAGCCTGTCAAATCAAGATTAGCTGCCCCCATGTTGTTCAAGGAGAAGAAAGATGGCGAGTTGAGATTGTATGTTGACTTTAGAGATGTGAACACCGTATGTTTCAAAAACATGTATTCTCTCCCCCTTATGAAGGACTTATTGAACCACCTGTCGAAGGGCAAGATATTCACCAAGCTAGATCTCAGAGAAGCTTACTATCAGCTCTGCTTCAAAGAAGGAGATAAGTGGAAAACTGCTATTTATTGTCCAAACGGATGCAAGTTATGTAGTAGTTTCAGCTGTTTTGCTGCAAAAGGACTCTCAAGGCCGACTGATGCCTTGTACTTATGTGTCCAAAAGAGAAAATAGTACAAGCCTTAATTTCAGAAGCACTATCGGCAGCCCAAGTGATCACTCAAGCCTAAGCCATCCTTTCCATAAGACCAAACATTGCAATCGGCCACGGTATAATCTAGAATCGAAAATTTTTTGAATCTCATAATGTGTCTCCCCCTGTACCATTAACGGTTTAGGGGGGGCGATTAGCGGTGGTCTTATCATTGATATAGTAGCTGGTTTTAGTAAACTACATTGGAATATTGGATGAATTTTCCCCAATATTCGAGGAAGACTTAATTGGACAGTGACCAGATTAATTATCTTTGAAATTGAGAACGGACCCCAGAATTTTGGACGCATCTTCTTACTGGGTAGTTTCAACCTAAAATACTTGTTCAACAAATATACTTTGTCCCTGACTTTAAAAGGCAGTTGAAGGGATCTATGCTTATCCGCCTGCTTTTTATAATTTTTTGCAGCTTCAGTCAAAGCTTTTTTTGTATCTTCCCATCCTTTCTTTAATTAGTTCAGCCATTCTGTTAGGGACATGGATGAGGGAGGCTGTCTAAGTAACTCTGGCATTAGGAAAAAATCCATTCCAGTGTTGATTTGAAATGGAGTCAATCCTGTGCTGCTATGTACTGCATTATTGTAAGGTATAAAAGGTAATAACTCAGCCCAATTTTCTTCTTGATAATTTACATAGCATCTAATGTATTGTTCAATCATGGCATTAGCCCTCTCTGTTGCTCCATTAAAAGCAAGATGAAAAGCCGAGGATAACCCTTGAAAGGAACCAATGGATTTCAGAAATTCCCTCCAAAATTTTGCAGTAAATTGTACCCCTCTGTCTGATATTATTCTATGAGGTACTCCATGTAGTCTATAGATATGTTTCATGAACAGCTTTGCAAGTTTTTTCGCAGATGGAAGTCCTTTGCAAGCTATAAAATGGCCCTGTTTAGAGAATAAGTCAATTATAGTCCAAATGATCGTATTCCCTTCACTCTTAGGTAATTCAACAATAAAGTTCATTGCAATCTCTTCCCAAGGTTGTGTTGGTTCAGCGACTTGTTGCAGGAGGCAAGGGGTTTTTTCCAGTTCATTGTTTCATTGTGGCACAAATTGAGCAAATTTTTACATAGTCCTCAACATCAGGTTTCATTTTTGGCCACCAGAACTGTCTTCTCAGTAAATGTAGGGTTTTTAGGAATCCAAAGTGGCCTCCCAGCCAGGAGTCAGGGCTACGCTTTAGTACAGGAGTCTTAGGGTTATGGGTACAAAAAAGCTTAGTCCCTTTCCAAGCTAGTCCATCTTTCATTGTTAACTCAGTTTGATGGTCCAGGAACCAAGGATCAGTCAATAGGGCCGTTTTCAATTCTGCAGTCAGCTTATCTTCCAGGTATTTGGGGTTGTGGTTGGCTTGGGCTCGAGTGGTCACTTGGCCTGCTGATTGAGCTTTTGAAATTAAGGCTTGTACTATTTCCTCTCGGTGGCTGTCAAACTGAGGTTTTCTGGACAGAGCGTCTGCCAGTAAGTTTTCCCTTCAGGGATATATTTAATGTTGAAATTGAATTGCTTGAAATATTGGGCCCATTGGACTTGTTTGGGCGGAAATCTCCTAGGGGGTCTTTGGAGCCTCGAGGTTCTTATGATCAGTCCATATCTCAAAGGCTTCCGGCACCCCTTCTAGAAAATGCCTCCAAGTCAATGAAGCCCATCGTATGGCAAATGCTTCTTTCTCCCAGACTGCCTACCTTCGCTCTGTCTGTCAGCTTTTTGGACACATAAGTGCAAGGCATCAGTCGGCTTTGAGAGTCCTTTTGCAGCAAAACAGCTGACACTACTACATCACTTGCATCCATTTGGACAATAAAAGTGTTGGTCGTGTTTGGGTGCTAGAGAATGGGCTCAGCAGCAAAGAGGCATTTTAAGGTCTCAAAATCTTTCTGACAGTCCATAGTCCAAGCCAGGGGTTGATTTGGCTTCTGTTTGGTGGGCGATGTGCCTGTTTTTAATGGCTCTGTCAATGGGAGGGCTACTTCAGCAAAGGACAGAATGAATTGTCCATAGAAGTTGGCAAACCCCAAGAAACTTTGAAATTATTTTTGGGTTCTGGGGGGTTGCCAGTCCAGCACCGCTTTCACCTTTCCAGGGTCCATTTCAATCCCCAGGTTGGATATTCGGTATCCTAAATAGTCCAGCGACTCCTTGTGGAATTTGCATTTTGAGAGTCTCACATATAATTTGACAGCTAGAATTTTTCCTGTTGGACCAATTGAACATGTTCTTCCATGGTTTTGATGAAGATAAGGATGTCACCCAGGTACACGAGGACCCCCTGATAAAAGTGCAGGTGTAGCACCTCATTGATGAGCTGCATAAATACTGCAGGAACCCCCTCAAGTCTGAAAGGCATGACTTTGAATTAGAAGCTACCCAGAGGGCAGTTAAAAGCAGTTTTCCACTCATCTCCCTCTTTGATGCGGACCTGGTCGTAAGCTTCTCTGAGATCTAGCTTGGTGAATACTTTGCCCTTTGACAGGTGGTTCAATAAGTCCTTCATAAGGGGGAGAGAATACATGTTTTTGACGCATACAGCGTTCACGCCTCTAAAGTCAACATACAATATCAACTCACCATCTTTCTTCTCCTTGAACAATACGGGGGCAGCTAATCTTGATTTGACAGGCTCAATAAAACCTTGTTCCAAATTGCTGTCGATGTATTTCCTTAATTCGCAGGCAGTATGGAATACATCTTTGGTTTTGGTAATTTCGCCCTACGCTCTAATTCTATGGCACAATCAGTGGTTCGATGAGAAGGTAAGACATTACACTCTTCTTCACTGAATGCTTCAGCCAAGTCTTTGTATTGTTCGGGTACCTGGGGGTTATCTGGGAGAAGGTAGGATACCATGGATGCTGGTTCAAGCTCTGGGTTCAAGCTGATTGGTGGCTTTGTAGTGGGTGGAAGAGAGGGCAATGGGCCCGGTCCAATGAGGATTTTTCTGAATCCATCCTCCCATTTGATCATTGGGTCCCATTTGTCTAACCAAACAAGTCCCAGTATGATTGATTCTGACATCTTGGAGGCCACTATGAAGCGTATGAGTTCATGATGGGGCCCTAGTTCCATCTTGATCAATTCTGTCATGTGTGGCTGGGTCCCCCCCAATTAAGATTCCATTCACTTGCTCAAATTTGGTTGGGCGTTTTAGCGGGTTAGTCTTTATGCCCAATTGTTTAATGATGGGGAGTCCGATAAGACATCTAGAACACCCAGTATCAATGATAACTTCTAACTCCCTGGCCTCCCCCCTGTTTGGTACCACTAACTTGACCTTAACTGTAAAAGGTATGATGGGATCACTCACCATTAGGTCATCTTTGAAGGTAGGGTTCTCAGGGATGTGGTGTCGGTCTGGTGGTCCATTGCTCCCATCTGTGCAGAGGGGGCTTTCCCAGCTGTGTTTAGTGAACCCACCCCTGGCTGGAGGTCTTCCTTGATTCTTCTGATCTCTAACAGTTGTATTAGGCTTCAACTGCGGGGCTTGTGGTACAGTCTGCTGCCCTATGACTGGCTTGGCCACATCGGTAATATTTCAGCACCATGGTGGGTCAGGAATGAGCAGTTTTGGCTGGTCTGGTTGGCGGTCTCCTCGCCACAATTCCTTTAGTTGGGGCTGCCAGAAGGGGTTTCTTGTGTGGGTTGATGCTGCGATCTAAGTTGAGCAATGCGACATACCACAATTGTAAGGTCTCTGGGATTCCCCTAATTTCACAGGCCTTCTTTACGTCTGGATCAATGGCTTTTTAAAAATAGTGTAAAGTCACTCTTTCAGGCCAATCCATGAGGTGGCTTGTGACCCTTCTAAAGTCTCAAATGAATTCTGACAAGAGTTGCTTGCCTTGCCTCATTTCCATTAACTTCTCTTCATTCTCTACTACCCTTTCTGGATTTTCAAATCTGAGTCTTAATAATTGAATAAATCTGGAAGAAGGCAGAGCTTTCTCACTGATGGACCGTAGATCATGACTCTCTGCTGCTATGGTCCATGCTCTTTCGTTGGAGAATCCTGATTATTACAATTAGGGGCTGAAGCTGCCTTGGAGGGGTGGTGGAGTTAAGGGAAGCTGCAAGCCAGGTTGAGGGGAGCTGCATCCCCCCCCCCTGGGCTTAGTCTTTCCTCCTCCCCCCCCCAAAGATGACTGTAGTGGTGGTTTAAAATAGCCACCCCAAAGAGGAGGACTCAGCTGGATTAAGATTTGTGCAGGAGGAAAAAAAGAAGTGGATCACATCTGAACCAGGACAACTGGGCAATACAACTAAGCAAAGGTACCCCAGGATTAAGGTAATTTTTAAGAAAAAAATTTTTAAGAAAAGAAAAGTAAGCCACGAAATTACAAAGGGGGAAAAAGGAAAATATTTTTGACGGCTAAGCGGGGCTTCAAACCGGGAAAGGAAGAATCTGGAACTAAAGATTTAACTAAATTGGACTAAAATATTCTGGGAATAAACAGGCATAAAATAAAGCTGGATTTAAGATTGTCCAAAAATAATAATAATAATAAAGTTTACAAATTGGAGACTGGACTGTGCTGGAATACTGAGGTTTGAAAAACCTTAAATAAAAAAATAAGGGGAAAAGGTGAAGACTTTGTATAATGGAGAGTGCCACCTTTTGACAAAAACTTGAACACAAACAAGGGAAAGCATCCTGTTCTGAATGAACTTCTGTGGATATAACATTAAAGAAATATTGAAACAAAGTAAGAATCTTAGAAAGTGAAAGCAGAACCAGAATAAAGAAAAAAGCAAGGAAAGACTGACTGTGGGATTGATTGATGTTTTTGGTGTAGACCCTTGGCTGGAATAACTGAGAACTTTAGAAAATTGAAAGAAGAAAGTAAAAAGGTTTTTTTGTGTGTGTGTGGACTTTAACCATCATAAAATATAAGAGTGTGTAATGATGATATCTCTACGGGAATTAAAAATGGAACTTAAAAATATGAGCGAATTACTACAGGAAAGAGGCGAATCATTTTGCTCTGTGTTAGAAAAAATGGAAATGGCGATTGAAGAACACGAAGAAAGAGTATCAGAGGAGGAGGACTCGATTCAAGGATAAGATATTTTAAATAGACAATTAACGCAAAGAACACTACAAAGAAGTGGGGAAAGAAGGAAGGTTAAAAAGTTGAGATTTAAGAAGGTATTCTAAAAGGGGAATGCCTGTGAAATCGGGAGAGGTAGAAAAACCCAGCAGAAAAGGGGAAAGGAAGATATTAAGAAAGAGAGGTATATAAACTGGAATGAGAAAAGATATGGGGGAAAGAGGGGGAGGAGAAGCAGTAAGAAACAGGTGCATGAAATAAAGAAATACAGAAATAGTAAAATGTTGAAAATAAATTGTTTTTTCAGAGATAATGCTTGATAATTAAAAAGGGGATTCTGCTGGGTGACAAGAGGTAATAAGAATATTTCTGCAATTAAAACATTTAGAAAATAGGGTAATATAGATACTGATAACTCTTATTAAAAATCAAAGGGGGAAATATACTGTGGAATCCAAGTGAAAAGATGTCATGATTATTGTTGTAACTTCTTAAAAATAATGGTTTACTGGGAAGTAAGATGATAGAATAAAGGTATATTTTAATCATTGAGGTGTCACACTCAAAACAGTAAAAAAGGGGAAACCTATACTTGTTTTTCTTTTCAGTGTTAAAATTTGTATTAATCTGGAATTTATAAAAAGAATGTGTAATGGAAAGGGCATATGACAAATGAAAGAACCAACTAAATTAATAAGTTAATATCGACTACTAAAAGCAAGGAGAGACATTGGCAACTTATTATTATTGTTTTTGTTATTGTTATTATTATTATTGTTGTTGTTGTTGATGATGATGGTGATGTTGTTGTTATTATTATTCAAACACATTGTTTATCTTTATTTTTAAAATAAATATTAGAAGATTATATTTGAAATAATTGAAATGAAACAAAAAGATGTTTCGATTGAGATTAATGAAAGAGGCTAGAATTAATGTGTTTGTTTCTCTCCTTACTAAAAATTTGCAATGGAAAAGATAATAATAGAATTAAGTATGCATATATCAATGTATAATTGCTGTCATATTTGTTTGTAAAGGCGATGACCCGGAAATACATTGTCCACTAAAAAGATATTTTTGTTTTTAATGTGAAAAAAATGAATAAAATTTGTTAAAAAAATAATAATTGAATAAATCTGTTTACATCATATAATTCGGGAGTTTGCTCATTGTATAGTTGGGCCTCCTAATCTGAAGCATCCCCTTCATTCATCCCATTTGTTATGGCAATAATCAAATCGTGCTTTGTGGTATATTGATCTCCAAATTGTTCTATATGGGATTGAATTTGAGTAAGGAAGTAATTGAAATGCTCATGGTGGCCATCGAATATGGCCTTTAAGGGTATTTGGTCCAGTCTGGGTTGTGGTTGCAGAGGTGGCACAGGCCAGGCCCTTGCAGGTTATACTGGAATGAAAGGAACTGGCCTGATTGTGTATGTAGGCTGGGTAGCCCCCTATATCCTGGCTGGGTGGTGCCTCTCTGGAATAGGGGTCCCTGGGGCCTCGCGGCCAGTTGGGGCTACATTTGTGGTTGCCAGGAGGAAGATGGGTGTTTCCTGGTTCCCTGGTCGGGTGGAGGGGATGTGGCTGCTATCTGCTGTCTGGGCAACCCCCCTTCAGACCAGGGCTGTGTTGGTGCTGGCTGCCATTGGCATTGAATCAATCCTTGGCCTGGATAAAATCCCCGCCCTGGAGGGATATTCTGTGCAGGGGGCAAAGTTCTTTCTGGAAAATGAGGGAATTGCCTCTGTGGCTGCAACATACCTCTGTTACTTAATGCTTCTTCCTGGCTTCCTCCACCTGGCACCTGTATAGTCTCCTCATTCCTCACAATACTTGGGTAAGTGAATATGGGTGGTCTCAAGCTTCCACCCGTCCAAACAGACTGGGAGAGCAAACCTGTCACCTTTAAATTCTGGAACTATTGATGTAAATCTGCCCTTGATGGACTTCTAGGAATAATCTGTCTTCTTGAGAGAATTCTGATCCCAATTGTTTCTCTTCCCTATTCTGACAGAATAGCCATATGCCTGGGGCTAGAGAAAGATTTCTCTTCAGATAGCTGGGTTACATCTTTTTCTCCTATTGCCATCCTGAAAGCATCCATCATCTCCTCCAAACAAGGGCTGGCAGGTTCAATTAATGCTCTGGAGGGAGGGCCCCCACACACTTCCTCCCTGCACTCCAACTTCAGCTGATTGTTGATCTCTCTCCATTTCTGGGAAAAGAACTTCAGGGTATCAGCCAACCCTTTCAAAAAATAAAAAGTCACTTTGGGAAATAAATGTAAGGCATCCAGAAAGTATCCATGATATCAATCACTCCGAGACATTTTCTCTCCAATTGATTTATTAGAAACAGATCTGGCATGTCAAAGGCAATTTTGCAAAGTGAAAATTTTTCACACATTACACAGAATCCACCTTCTCTCCTCCTACTTCTACATTTCATAAATCACGAGAACCAATTAACTGCCACTGGAATTTCCTAATACGCCATACAGAATAACCTTGAACTTTTCAACTCTCCCACTCTCTTAAAAAAAAAATGTGGCAGCAGAATTTCAAAGCTGACATATCCATTTAATTATGCCATCCAACCTATAGTTTTTTGGCTTACTAATCAGAATGTCATGGAGTCTTTTGATGAATGTTTTGCTAAAATCAATTCTGTCTGTACCATTTCCACAAACTACTAATGAAGCAAATGGCATAAACATTAAATTAATATGATAAAATTTCTTTTTCTTTCACAAATCTGTCTTGATTTTTAATAATCTCTGCATTATTAATCTGTGAACTCTTAGTCTTCACAGATCTGCTCTAGAATCTTAGCAGTATTCAATGTCAAATGGTTCCCCCTTCTTTCCCCACTCTTAGAAGATAACATTTGTTGCCTATTCATCCTCTGGCACTTCATCTCTTCTCTGTGATTTTTCAAAGATAATAAGCAGAAGTTCAGCCAGACTGTTTTCTGAGATGATCTGACCATGGAGATTTGTAGATATTCTTGTATCTGCATCAAACACAAAGTGAAAGTTTCAACCAGGGCTTCACAATAAAGCAGTAACACCTTTCTTCTTTTCAGAAAAAAAGTGAAATAAAATAGGAGCTGAATCTCTCCCCTTTTGCTATTTTAACTTGTTCTATATGTAAAGTGGGTGACTCCAAATCTGCAAACCTGATTGGTCAAATAAAATAAGCATTGGATTGGTTCACTAGGAAGAGCTAGTGAAGAGCTGCTAAAAGGCGGCAAATTTAAACAACTGCCATTGGCTGCAAGCAGGCAAGCCAGCCTGTATAAAAGGCTGGCCTCGGCTTCAGCCAAGTGTTCCTATTTACTAACTAGTTGAAGAATAAAGTATTTGTTGTTGGAACCCGGTCTACCTCGTGTGTTTTCCGAACAAAACACTGGCGACGAAGGTGGGATCGTCCTGAATGGAAAAACCAGCACGCGGTGATAAGAAGTCCAGATTACAACCAAGATGTCTGGAAACAATGCACTGCCCGCACCCTTCAATCCCAACGAAGAGGATTGGGATTCCTATGCTGATCGCTTCCAAATGTATTTGGAGAGCAATGAAATGGAAGACATTTCAGAGCAACGCAAGAGAGCTGTATTCCTGACGCACTGCGGGCCAACAGTTTTCAAGATGGCAAAGGCCCTTGCGAAGCCCCGGGACGTTAAACAACTAACGTGGACAGAATTGCAAAGACTCCTTAAAGCACACTATGCTCCGATGGTGTCAAACTTAATAAAGCGACACGAATTTTACTGCAGAGACCAGAGAGAGGGAGAGACCATCGCCGATTTCATCGCTGCCCTTAGACAATTAGGGGGTGAGTGTGAATTTTTGATGAAGCAATGAGGGATCGCGTGGTGTTGGGCCTGAGAGACTCGACCACACAGAGTAAATTACTCAACAAGCCCAACATCACCGTTACCGAAGCCATCGCAGAAGCCACAGCCGCGGAAGCCGCGAAAAAATCTGCCGTAGCCATGAAAAAGATGAACACACACAGCGAAGAAACACCAACCAAAGACAGAAAGCAGCCTGCCACCACAACCCACTACGAAGAGTCGGGCGAAACAGTTGAATCGAGCGAAGAAGACGACGAGGTCCACCGTTTGCTCACGAACAGAAAAGAGCGCGAAAGAAGAAATTGGCGGGAATGTGCTGGCTGTGGAGGAAACCATCCCCGAGCCGAATGCAGATTTCTCGATGCCATCTGCCGGCATTGCAAGAAACGAGGGCACATCGAGAAGGTCTGCAGGAACAAAAAATACTACAGCCCGACGAGACGCAGAAATTCCCCAACATGAGCTGAGCCTAAACGAGCCGAGAGAAAGTGGCAACAAGAGAAGCGAGCCAATACACACCAAACTGTCATTATACAGAGCGCTCAGACGGAAAGTGGGAAGAAAATTAAAGTCATCGTGAAAATCGAAGGAAAACACTGCAAGATGGAAGTGGACTCGGGGTCCTTCCTCTCCATGGTATCGTGGGACACAATAAAACAGCTAGTCCCAGGTATCAAACCCAAAGAATTGAAGAAGCAGCACCTAACCCTCAAGGACTATCAGGGAAACCAAATCCCTGTGGTAGGCATGGGACAATTCCGAGTCGCCTACAAACATCACGTCAAGGTGCTTCCGCTGACCATAGTCGACCAAGACAGACCAAGCCTCCTGGGCATCGAATGGTTCACACCATTGGGCATCGGGATGACCGGGGTCGATCGAGTGACTACAACCGGCTGGGAAGACGACCTCATCCGAGAATTCCAGGACATTTTTGACGGCTCACTTGGCAAGTATCGGGGAAATCCCATTTCTTTCAGTCTAAACCCCCAAATAGCCCCATGAAGAATAAAAGCCAGGCGAGTTCCTTTTGCACTACAGGCAAAAATAGACGAACAGCTGGACAAATTAATAGCCCAAGGGGTGTTAGAACTTGTGGACCATGCCAAGTGGGAAACGCCTATTGTCACACCAATAAAACCTGACGGGTCCATTAGAATCTGTGATGACTATAAGGCTACCCTGAACCACGCATTACAACCAAGGGCATACCCGGTGCCAGTAGTCCAGCATTTGCTTCATTCCCTGGGAAAAGGCAAAGTTTTCACCAAACTCGACTTGGCACAAGCCTATCAACAACTCCCAGTGGACCCAGAAACAGCAGAAGCACAGACTATAGTCACCCATTAGGGCGCATTCAAATGTCACCAGCTCCAATTTGGAGTAAGCGTGGCCCCTGGCGTTTTCCAGAGTCTGATGGAACGCCTTCTAAATGGCATACAAGGAGTCATTCCCTATTTTGACGACATCCTAATCTCGGCCAGAGATGAAACTCAATTAAGGAAAAGACTCAAAGAAGTATTAACTAAGTTTAGGGAATCTGGCCTCAAGGTAAAAGGAGAAAAGTGCTGTTTAATTAAGAATAGCGTTGAATTCCTGGGCTACTCAATAGACGGAGAGTGCGGTATCTGCTATCCCGCATCAGATGAGCGTCTCATGATAGGGAGCGGAGGAGAGAGAAACGACAGGAGACGAAGTTCCTCGCGATGAGTGCACCCAGAATGTCTGGGTACACGCTCTTTTATTATGCTCATTCAAAAGG
>BLBF01000003.1:86080545-86091881 GCA_015471245.1 Laticauda colubrina | reverse complement strand
TTTAAGGACCCTTTCTCTGGATAAGTGGGACAATGTTGCCACACATAAGTCAATAATGTAGCAATAGGTTTAATTTTTACAGGTGAGACCTTTAAATTAGCAGAATATTTAGAAGAAGAGGCGACTAACTCCCTCAATTCCTTCAGATGCTCTGTCTGTTGTTGAGAAAAGTTTCCGCCCATACTTACGAAAGTCGAGACCGTGTTTCAGATCCGATGATGTGCAATTCGCTTCAGGCCTGGCAAAGCACAGCTCCCATCGAGCGAGTAAGATATGAGCACGTCGCGGCGTATCCCCCTTAGGGAATCACATCGGGGTCACCAGAATGCGGTATCTGCTATCCCGCATCAGATGGGCGTCTCATGATAGGGAGCGAAGGAGAGAGAAACGACAGGAGACGAAGTTCCTCGCGATGAGTGCGCCCAGAATGTCTGGGTACACGCTCTTTTATTATGCTCATTCAAAAGGGGGTGATTGTTTATTCAGAACCTAGGTCAAGCCTAGGTCAGACAGAATATACAGAATTAACAATGGCTCAAACAAAGCAAGATACCAGGACAGACAGGATGGCAAGATTTATATTTGATCAGGATATTTCTTCTTCACAAAGCTGCATGCCAGACAATGTAATCCCAAGTGAATAAACCATTTCTGCAAATGTTTGACTCCTTGTCTCTGTACGTGCCCTGTAAAAGGTCACTGAGAAGACAGAAGCTTAATGATTACACGTGAATGATACAATGTTGCAAATGCCTGAATGATACATAGTTGCAATGATACACCGTTGCAAACACATAAATGATACATAGTTACAACAGGAGAGGGTATCCACCCTATAGACAAAAAAGTTAAAGCAAACAAAGATGCTCCTGAACCAAGAAATAAAACCGAATTACAAGCATTTTTAGGACTAATTAATTTTTATAATGTGTTCCTGCCAAACAAGGCCACTATAGCAGAACCATTACACCGTCTGCTAGACAAGAAAGCAACTTGGACTTGGGGTTACAAAGAAAAAAAAGCCTTCCAAAATATTAAAAGCTTGCTAACATCAACAAACGTTCTCATCCAATTTAGCAACACACTGCCATTAAGAGTGACCTGCGACGCCTCACCATACGGAGTAGGTGCCATCCTGAGCCACCAACTACCTGATGGCAGAGAAGCACCCGTCGCATATTACTCTAGGACTCTATCCAAAACCGAGCGGAATTACAGCCAATTGGACAGGGAAGCTCTAGCAATTGTCGCTGGAGTAAAACGCTTCCACAAATATTTATATGGGCGGACTTTTCAAATCATAACAGACCACAAACCACTAATGGGGATTTTGGCGGGAAACAAGCCAACACCTAATATACTGTCCCCAAGAATGACTAGATGGTCAGAGTTCCTAGCAGCTTATTCTTACACTCTGACACATCGGCCAGGGAAACAAATTTCCCATGCGGACGCTCTGAGCAGAGCACCCTTACCAGCAACCGACAAAGACCCGACACCAGCGATGACAACGCTACAAATCGAGACTTGCCCCGATCTACCCATATCAGCTTATGATGTCGCCAGAGCCACCGCGAAAGACTCATTGACTGCCTGCGTTCTTAGCTGGGTAGGTAAAGGCTGGCCGGAGAATCAAAAAACTGAAAACTTTAAACCTTTCCGGTCCAGACAGACTGAACTTTCTATCCAAAAGGGGTGTTTGTTGTGGGGTGATCGGGTAGTAATCCCTGCCAAATTACAACCCAGGGTACTTAGGTTGTTACATGAAGGGCACCCGGGAATGGTTAAGATGAAAAGCCTTGCTAGAAGTTATGTTTGGTGGCCGGGTATTGATAAGGACATAGAGTATTGGGTAAGCTCATGCAACAAATGCCAGACAATTAGACCGTCCCCACCAAAAGCACCCGTTAAGGACTGGGAAACCCCTCGGGGACCTTGGTCAAGAATACACATTGATTTCGCGGGTCCTACCAAGGGGCATACCTTTCTGATTGTTGTTGATGCCTATTCGAATTGGCTTGAAGTAAAAGTTATGCCATCAACGACAACAGAAACTGTAATTAAAAAGCTGGACAACCTTTTTGCTACCCATGGCATACCGGACATTCTTGTCTCAGATAATGGGCCACAGCTAACCAGCATACAATTTGAGCAATACCTAGCCTCCCTAGGTATAAGACATGCCCTAACCGTGCCGGCTCACCCGGCTGCGAACGGCAAGGCTGAGAGAATGGACCGTTTTACTAAAGAAGGTTTAGAAAGAATGGACGCTGGAGATGTCCAACAGAAAGTAAACCGTTTGTTCACACTCCAGCACATAATGCCCAGTACCATAACCAACAAGTCCCCAGCAGAATTACTTATGGGGCGAAAGTTAAGATCTCACCTTGATAGGTTACACCCAAATTTTACCCCAGAAAACCCCCCTGACTCCTCTACACGGTTTAGACAATTCAAAATAGGCAATTTGGTATATGCTAAAAACTTCACCGGGGACCCGGTATGGCTACCAGGACAGATTACCCAAATCCCAGGCCCCAAATCCTACCGATTAAAAATAGAGGATGGCAGGGAATGCAAGCGGCACATAGACCAGCTTCGATCCCGAATTATAGAGAGAACCACAGACTTACAAACATTCACTGAAAAAAACGGTGAATTGCAAACCAAGGTGGGGGGGGACGGCGACAAATAAATAAAGAACTGTTTAAAACCAAACCCAATGAAACATATGAACAAAAAGAGCAAATAAAAGACTCACTGTTTGGAGAGACTTGCGTGAAGAGCCCATCGGAAGGGGCCAGCCAGGCCAGCACCACCTGCCCGGAGGAAACGGGAGGGAGCGGCAAAACCACCAGCCTAAGAAACTCAGGCGGCGGTAAAATGGCTAACTCACCCTTCCAGATGGTTCCAAGGAGAAGAACGGACAACACAGCAGCCCCATCCGAACCGGTCGAAGTCTTCACTAAGAATGAACCGCGCAAGTCAAGTCGAGTCCGGAAAAGCCCCGCCTACCTGCGAGACTATGTCACCACATAGGACTGAACTAAGGGGGGAGGCGTGTTCTATATGTAAAGTGGGTGACTCCAAATCTGCAAACCTGATTGGTCAAATAAACTAAGCATTGGATTGGTTCACTAGGAACCAATCCAAAGAGCTGCTAAAAGGTGGCAAATCTAAACAACTGCCATTGGCTGCAAGCAGGCAAGCCAGCCTGTATAAAAGGCTGGCCTCGGCTTCAGCCAAGTGTTCCTATTTACTAACTAGTTGAAGAATAAAGTATTTGTTGTTGGAACCCGGTCTACCTCGTGTGTTTTCCGAACAAAACATAACTAAACACACAATATACTGATTCTTATTTTCTTTTCTTTGTCTGAACCTATCTGAAGAAGTCTTCTCTCTGCTCTTAGCATCTTTCTTTCACAAATTATTGATTTGATATATTTGATGCCACCCTGGTCATATATCTCTGGGCAGTTAAAAAAAATAGCTAAAAATAGCTGATGCCTTCATGTTTTATCCCCACCCTCTGAAGGAGGAGACTATCACCCAGACATCTTTTGTAGATGTTGTCTTCTCACAGATGTTAGGATTTTTAACTCCCATTCTCTTAGACTTCTTTAATGCAAAACAATGCAATTTGTGTTTTAAAAACATCATCTACTTTTCTTCTTGGCTGGTTGGAAAGTAGTATACATTAGCAGCAGTGCTGCTTTATTCCACCCTCCATTAATTTTAACCAGAATGTTCTCATTAAGACCACCAAGTTCATTCCTTTGGATTTCTGTACAGATGTTAGTATTTTTTAACAAACAATGTAACTCTTTTTCTTCCTTTTCTATTGCTTCTCTTCTCTTTGAACAAATTGTATCATTCAATTTCTGTATTCCAATCACAAAAATCATCCTACCAAGTCTCAATTATTGTCCACAATTATTTTCATGATTGGAAGTTCTAGATTATTGTTTGCTTTCATGTAATAAAAATTCAAGGTCATCTTGATTACTTCCCATATGCTTCAGTTTAGTACTGAGACAACAAAGGACTTGATTGTTATGAGTCAGCGTTCTTCCTGATCTTTCAATGAGTAATTTAATAGAGTCCTGTTTGCTTACTCTTTCACTTAAACTTGAAGCATTTATACTTATCTGAAATTCCTACTTCTGAATTTTCACATTCAACCCTAAAATATTTAATTTAGAGCCTTTCTGGTCAAGTGTAATATTTTACCCAAAACCATTAACTCTATTAATGAATCTAGACTTTCCCTGCGGTAGTCTTAATTCCATTTCATGTTTTCTTCTATGGATCAAGAAGGATGATGACTATATCACCTGAGCCTCAAGGTTCTTCAGCTTCTTTCCTTGATCACCAGAGACCAAACTGAGACATTTCTAGCACCATCATTTATCTCCAAATATGGAAGCCAAAAGCCCACTTCTGCATGCTTTGTAAGTCTTGACAGCTATTTCATAAAATCCCTGATCTATGCTCCTGTATCGGAGAGCAACGGTTTCACATGAGAAGAGGGCTCAAGCAGGAAATTAACCGGGACTCACTGAATATGTACAAGAAGGCAAAGTCTGTCCCCTAAATGCCTTTGAGCCTTATTTAGTCTTTCCCAGATAAAATCTGCCATTCCTATATTATTGGTAGTAGCTATTTTGAACTCTACACACATGGGCCTGGTTGTTTGCACCTAGACACCTTGAGAGATAGCACACTTCACAAGTCAGTGGGTCCAATCTGACAAATTCATTTCTAATCCTTATAAAAGAACTTTTATATTTCTTATAGTCCTTCTCGTTAATGTCTAACAATACACCTTTTCTCAGTCCCCACTTTGGAAGGATGCCTGATGAGGAGTATTCGATGTATAAATCCCACAGCAGACTATCTGCTTCAGGGTCAAAGCTTTCTGTGAGAAATTTCAGGTGAGGTTTGTTAATTTGTGGTTAGACTTACTAGGGAAGTTGGGGGAAAGGATGTACAGTTATATATTCAAAAAGCTGGACAATATTTGATTTTAAGGCTATGCTTGCCAGACAGAGGACATGGCATCCCTTTGCCAGATGTCTAGTAAGTCTACTCAATTTCAGACACCAAATAATTTGTTGTTCATTTAACACAGAGCTGAAGCTGATGTAAAAGTCCACAAATGTCAGTCACCATAAAACAGTAACGGCTCCTCATACACAAATTCCCCCACAGCTATTTTTATTAATATAAATGTTCCAGTTTTAAGGCTTTATTGCTCCTGATGGGCCTATCATGTCAGCAAACATAATCTATTTCTGTTAAAAAATGAAACCTAACATTATAGGAAGTTATCATCTAAACCTCCAAATCCTTTTTTTTTTTTTTCATGGCAGTTGGCAGGTTTCACCTGCTCAGCAAGTCCTAACGTTCTCACAAAAAGGGTGTTTTTAGATTTTTCATGACATAGAGGAAGAAGATATGAACTTTCTGGCTTAGGAATCTTACTTTAAAATCAGCCAGCACTAGAAGTCAACAACTTCCAACACTGTCTGAATTAAATCATTCCTTAACAACCAAATTGAAGATTTGAATTGAATTTTTTTTGTTCTATGATCTTAAGGAATGAAGTCAATTCTCTAGACCAGGGGTATCAAATTCAAGGCCAGGGGGGTGAATCTGGCCTGCAGGGCCACCTTGGAAACAGCAAAGACCAGCCTGTGGTGTATGTGCCAACTGAAAACAGAGCTCACAAGGGCTGTGTATACCGTCCCCCCAGCTCTGTTTTCACTGACAGAGGATTGCAGGAGGCCATCACAGCTGAAAATGGTGTTTGGGAGCCCATATTCACTGGCAGAGTGCTCGGGCCACCCCAGTGCCCCCCCAACACAAGTGATAACATGCTGACCACACTCACCCTGACCACACCCACCCCAGTTCCCTGAAATCAAACACAATCCTGATGTGACACTCAATGAAATCAAGTTTGACACCCCTGCTGTAAACATTTTACTTTCCATGGCATGATGATCAACAAGATGAAGCATGGGGTTCTATTCCATTCCTTTCCTCTTTGTGACTTCTGGACCTAAAAGATTCAATAGAGGCTCTCATAAAACAATAAAAAGAGGTTTTTTTCCATGCACTTTCTATTCTCCTACCAATCCCTGGCACTACTTTCAGTTCTTTGCCATAAGATACTTTGGCATGTAGAAATGAGGAACATTCTCTAAGAATTGTTGAAGATCACTTCATGTCACTACCGGCTTGTCTATTCTGAGGGGTCTGAATCAATACACCCTAACCAAAAAAAAATCTGTTTCTCTTTTCCTTTCCAAAATCTGGTATAGATCAATCATTGTTCCATTTATTCTTCTAATTCCATGTGAAGGTATGAAAAGCTTATGTATAAACCTGAAAGAATAAGTATCTACTCGATGCAAAAGAAAGCTATAGCAATCCATTTCAATTGCTGTGTGCTAGTTCTCCACTGGGTGGACCTACAGCATATCTAATTGAATTTGCTTTACAATTTATTCATTCACAAATGAAACCCCAAACTTACACAGCTGATACTAGAAAAAGATTTATGTTCCTTTTCCATCCAAAATTCATCAAGAGGAATCAGTAACGGACCTAAATTCACAGCTTCAGCAATCCCGGCCACTGTTTCCTACAAAACACAAGGGAGTTATTTTTATCATGGTCTTTCAAATTAGTCCAGATACAATGACAAGCCTGAATGAATTGGGTAACCCTGGTGATGGGCAAAACAATCAATGCTGCTTCATGGTATGTGTGTCTTTAATGTTTCAGTTTTACAGTGTAAGCCAATTTTCCTACCTTTTAAAAATAATTTCAATACTACTGTATTTTTAAAAAAATCTCCTCCAACTTTCCTCCATTCAAAATTTTTTTCTCATATGATTTGATTTCAAGAAATATTTGTTTCTATTTGGACATGACTAGATAAACATATTTTTATTTATTTTCTTTCCTTTTTCCTAAGATATCTCCAAATTCACAAAGAACCAGAAAGAACAGTAATATATTTTATCCATCCTATATAATCTCTCGCTGTATTACTGTGGTCCACACACATTAACAATCATATTCAACTTATTTCCTACATTACTGTACTAAAAGAGAGAGCAGGGTACAAGAATTACCATTGCACAGCCCTTTGAAAATATGCTGTATTTCAAATCCTACAGCTCCTGATAGAAGTTAATGGAAAAGTTGTTTGAGTGTTAGTTCAAATTAGTAAAGGTTATATTGACATGCCAACTCCTGCAAAAGTACTTTTTTTGAAACTACCTTTATGACATCACAGGGAGGATATTGGTGAATGAAGACAGAAAATTAAGTTCTTTTCAGAGCATCTTTTGTGTTGAGGAATTACTCATTTGATTGATGGACTGATGAGCAGTGAGATTTGCCAAGAAAATATAATAAAACCCTCATGTCTTGGAAAAATCCATGGACTGGCATTTGAAGAAGACAAAATATATTTTTCTTAGAATAGAATAGAGCTGGAAGGGACTTTGGAGGTCTTCTAGTCCAGCCCTCTGCTCAAGCAGGAGAACCTATATAGTCTCAGACAAGTGACTATCCAGTCTCTTCTTAAAAACCTCCAGTGATGGAGTGCCCACAATTTTTGAAGGCAAACTTCCACTGGTTAATTGTCCTCACTGTTACTTACTCCCAGGCTGGTTCTCTTTTTGATCAGTTTCCAACCATTATTTCTTGTTCTGCCCTCTGGTGCTTTGAAGAATAATTTGACTCCCTCTTCTTTGTAGCAGCCCCTCAAACACTGGAATACTGTTATCATGTCACCCCCTAATTCTTCTTTTCTTTAGATGAGTCAGACTCAAAATCTGCAGCTGTTCTTCATATGGTTTAGTCTCCAGACCTTGGATATCTGAATTGCCCTTCTCTGAACTTTTTCCAAAGTCTCAATCTTTTTGTAGTATGGTCAGGGTTGCCATCTGGCCGTTTTTCGGGCCAAATTCGAGAAATCTGGCCGTAGAGAAATCTGTTTGGCTGTGAAAAAAATCACGTCTCCAGCCAAATATATTTGGCCGGAAATTTGGCTGCATGAAAGTTGCTTGGCTGTGAAATCAAAATTTTGGCCGAATACCGGTTTTCAATACAATATATTCGCATGAACATGACTGTCCTCTTTGTAACTCTTCCCCTTGGTTTTTAAAAAGAAAAGTTTGGGGACTTCGGGGGGGGGGGGAGATCGGCCTGAAATGCAACCGCTTTTCCCCCTCATTTCTCCTGCCTCGCGTGGCCGGGAGCTTCCCCCAAGAGCGGTTCCTGACACACACACACCCAAAAAAGGCCCATCCGGCCAGCTGCTGTGGCTTGGTTTTTCCACCTTAGTGGAAAAAAACATTTTTTTGTGAGGGGTGGGAAAAGGAAGCAAAACGCAAATGCTCCTGGTCAGCCCAGAGGGGCATTTTAAATGAGATTCTCTCTGGATCCCTGGAAGAAACTTCCCGCCTCCCACATTGGCGGACAAAGTGAAGGGGCCACACAACTGCTCTTCTACGGTTGGGGGTAGCTTCTGTGTCCTTTCCCTGTTTTTAACCGCTTCCTCCTCGGTTTCCACAGAAGCCCCGCCGTTTCTCACAAGGGGCTGGAAGACCCAACGCTTTAGGGTGTAAGGTTGTTGCAGTTGTGTGTGTGTGTGTGTGTGTGTGTGTGTCAATATGCCAACTCTAAACTGCTTAGAGAAAGCACCGTGAAGCGGTATAAAAGTGCGACTGCTAATTTCATGTGCTAAGGGCAAAGAAATGCCACCGCCCTCCTCCCTGAAGGGAGCAAAAATCAACTCAGGGGTGGCCGGCCGTCGACTTTGCCCTCCCCCATCCCATCCTTCTTGTCCCTCGCGGCTCGCTTCCCCACCCTTCTGCATTTCCCTCTTAATATTTCTGCGAAGAGTAACATGCCCCTTTGGGAGCGGATGAGGCTGGTAAATTGGTCCATGCACCCCTTGGAAGAACTGGACGACTCCATGGCAATGGCAGGATGCCCCTTTTCGAAGGGGGGACAAATTTTTGTGTCGTTTTATTTGTTTAGTGATTATATTTTTTCAATTGGGGGGGAATCCCCCTAAAAACCCTCATGCCCTAGCTCATCCCTTCTCAGGATCACTGCATTTGGCCCTGAGCTTTCCAAACAGTAGTAGCAGTTGTTTGAAGTGAGCTGCCTAGCCTGGATGTGAGTAAAGAAACACAGAAATTCCCATGATATCACGTCACATTGTTGAATAAAGACTATTTTTTATGATTTGATTATTTAAAACAGTTAAAAAAAACAAAAAACAATATATCCTCATGTTATATTGCATAAAAAAATTTGGCCGTGAGAGAAAATAATTTGGCCAAATTTGGCCGTATTTTGACTTGAGTTTGGCCACAGAGCCAAGCTGCGATCTGGCAACCCTGAGTATGGTGTTCAAAATTGGTTGCAGTAAGTGTAGTCTTACTAGGGTTTTGTAAAGCGACACTAATATTTCACATGAGCTTGATTGTATGCCTGTTTATACAACCCAGGATTGTGTTAGCTTTTTTGACTACTGCTGCACATTGCTGGCTCATATTCAAATGATCATCCACTAGGACTTCAAACCCTTCTCACAGTTACTGTTTTTGAGCCAGGTCTCACCTAATCTGTACTTATACCTTTGATTTTTCCTGCCTAAACATAAAGCTTTGCTTTTCTCCACATTAAAATTCATTTATTGGATAAGGCTCATTGTTCAAATTTGTAAAGATCTTTTTGGAGCCTGAGTTTGTCTTCTGGGGTATTGGCTATTCCTGTCAGTTTAGTATTATCTGCAAATTTGATGAGTTCCCCTTCTATTCCTTCATATAAGCCATTTATAAAGATTTTGAAGAGTACTGGGCTTAAGACGGAGCCTTGTGATACCCCTCTGCTTACTTCTTTCCATGTGGATGTAGTAACATTTAGGACTACTTGCTAAGTATGGTTTGTCAGCCAGCTACAAATCCATCTGGTGGTGATGTTATCTATTCCAAATTAATCTAGTTTGCCAAGAAGGAAATTGTGGTCTACTTTCTCAAATGCCTTCTATCTATTGGTCTATGTCCATGTTGGTGAACCTATGGCATGTGTGCCACAGGTGGCATACAGAGCCATTTATGTGGGCACATGAGCCCCAGCCAAACTTACCTGCACTGCACATGTGCGTGCCTCCCATCTAATTTTTGGCCTGTTTGAGGCCTTTCTCGGCCTCCTAGAGGCTCGCAGGAAGCCTCTGCAGCCTTTGGAGGCCGAAAAAACAGGCCTGTTTTGTCACGTCCGGTATTTCAGGGAATTCTGGAAGTGATGGAACTCTAAAGGCAGCAAAGGCTTCCCTCGAGCCTCTGGGAGGCTGAAAAAGGTCTCAAATGGACCAAAAATCAGCTGGGAAGGCACATGCATGCACAGTGAGGTAAGAGGGCAGTGGGGAGAATCACACGTGCATGTACAGGGGGCGGGGAGGATGCACACATTGCCTTCTGGGTGGTGGTATGCGAATGTGCAATTTTCAGTGCAGGAATCCCAAAAAGTTAGCCACCACTGGTCTATGTGAATCAGACTTATGATGTCAATTTTTGTAATTCAAGATTTGAAGTACAAAACAATTCAATTTGTTGTTCAGATTAGAAAAAATGTTTGTCTGTTACAGTGATGGAGAATCTTCTGAGCCCAGCATGTCAAAAATGTGAAAATAGCCTCACTTGACTGTGGGTGTGTTAAGAAACAATACTTTACATATGAATGTTTCTTTAAGTACAGACAAATTAAGATAGTTCTGTGTCACATGAGGCCTTAATTCTTGAAACGGCTTTGGAGAATGCTCTTCTGCAGCCTTTTCACCTTCTGAAAACCATACAAAATTATACTCTGTTCTAATGTGATCCCCAGTGTTCAGTCCGGAAAAACGTGCGGTAGACCGGGTTCCAGTAAACAGGTTCTTTATTTACAACAAGCAAACAGTAGCAGAACAGTTTGGCTAAAGCCGCGGCAGCCCTTTTATACAGGCTTCCCTGCCGGCTTGTAGCCAATGGTAGCCATTTAATTTGCCGCCTTTAAGCAGCTCTTTGGATTGGTTCTTAATGAACCTAATCCACTACTGGCCTTTCTGGCCAATCAGGTTATAGCACTTGGACTCTACTAAGTTATACAGAACACCCAGAAAGTTCAGAGACCTTATTGATTGTTTTGTTTTGTTTTGTTTTGTTTTGCTTTGCTTTGCTTTGCTTTGCTTTGCTTTGCTTTGCTTTGCTTTGCTTAGCTTTGCCTTGCCTTGCCTTGCCTTGCCTTGCCTTGCCTTGCCTTGCCTT
>BLBF01000003.1:86027286-86075545 GCA_015471245.1 Laticauda colubrina | reverse complement strand
TTGTATGTGGAGTCTTGGAGTAGGTCTGTCAATTTTGTTTCATAGTCTTTTCTGTCCATTACTACTGTGGCATTTCCTTTGTCTGCTGGGAGTATTATTATGCTGTTATCATTTTTCAGGGTTTGTAGTGCTCTGAATTCATCTTTTTGCAAATTACTTTTTGGTGGTTTCGTTGTGCATAAGATGTGAGTAACCTGGTGTCTTATTCTGTCAGCTTTATCTGTATTTAATTTGGTGAGGCTGGATTCTACTGCACATATGATGGATTCTGTTGGAATTTTTTGGGGTGCTATGGCATAATTGAATCCTTTGGATAGGACATCTGTTTCTGTTTTGTTGAGTTCTCTGTTGGAAACGTTATATACTAATTGTTTTAGGTGTTTTGTGGCTTTGATTGGCTGGCAACATTCTGTTCCTATGTTGGAGGCTTTCAGTGCAGCTTGGCTTCGTGTGAAAGGACAGCTGCTATCCATTAGGAAGCCAGGTTTCACCTGGGTGCCTGGTGGGGGGGTGTTTGAGTTGGAGGCATCAGAGGGAGTGTGTTTGTACTCAGGTGTTTGTCTGTTTTGTGACCACCCAGCACAGATAAATTCCGTGGCGAAAACACTAATTACCACAACCAAATGCCTGGCAGATAAGACACATATAAAGACTGAACCATGCACCCTGACTGAAGTATTGACAGCCAATGGCTTCCAAAAAAACAAAATCACCAACTTGATCCACAAAAACACACCAAGACATAACAGAGACCTAGAAGACCAACAGACCTATGGAACAGCTGTCTTGCCCTATATAAGAGGTACTACAGATAAAATCAGTAAGATACTACACAGGCATCACATCAAGACTGCCTTCAAAAGAGACAAAAAAATAGCAGCCATCCTTAGAAACCCCAAAGACAAAATTGACCTTGAAAACCAAGGTATATACGAAGTTCCCTGTACATCATGCACGGCCACATACATTGGACAGACCAATAGAAGAATAAGTACCCACCTAGATGAACACAAAAATGCAGTCAAAAAGCTGGAACACACCTCCTCACTAGTCCAACACATGAAAACCACAGGTCACAACATCAACTTCAATGGCACTAAAACTCTAGGCACCATAGAAAACCCCAAACACAGAATCATCAGAGAAGCCATAGAGATTGAAAAAAGACCTGAAAGCATGAATAGAAGAGATGATTCCAGCAGACTGTCAATCATTTGGAAGCCTGCACTCTCAAATAGAAAGATCTCCACACCACAAAACAGACAAACACCTAAGCACAAACAGACTCCCTCTGATGCCTCCAACTCAAACACCCCCACACCTGAGCACAGACAGACTCCCTCTGATGCCTCCAACTCAAACACCACCCCACCAGGCACCCAGGTGAAACCCAACTTGCTAATGAATAACAGCCGTCCTCTCACACGAAGCCAAGCTGCACTGAAAGCCTCCAACACAAGAACAGAGGGTTGCCAGCCAATCAAAGCCACAAAACAGACAGAAGAAACCAGAAACACCAATCAATCAAACTCCAAGTCCAATGAACACAGACCCAGGCTCCTAGCCAATCAGAATGGACCAGCCTCAAATTTGAAACCAGGAACTAACTCTATACAGAAGCCTGATGATGGCAGATGAGATTCTGCTGAAACGTTGCCACAACTTTAACAGAACTACAATGACGTGGGATAATACCCGAAGGAAGCTAAACAGCACACATGTAAGTACCCGTGAAAGCCTAAGAAAGCATATATATATATTACACACACATACACACCCATTTCACTTAATTCAAATTGTAAATATTTGGATCAGGGTCTCAAATTTTGTCTGGCATATGCTCATTTGTTGTGAAAAAGTATAAATCTTCCCCAACTATATAGAATTTAAAAGTATGAGATCACCTATAGTAAGAATGAATTATACCGGGCTGGTCAGCTTTGAGTGCCCTGTTGTAGCTAGCTGAATTCCCATTATGTTGTCAGAATAATTAAAGAAGTAAAATATCCCACTAGATTAAAAGAAAGGAAGAATTAAATTAAGGCTCCTGGTTGCAACATTCAAGATGCTAAAAGTTGGGAAAAGTGTAGAAAGCAGAAAGCAAGTTTTAACTGACCCAGTATTTTTCAACTTTAAGATATATAAGACTTCAATTCCCGGAAATCCCCCAACCTACCCATGAAATTCTCCTATTCACACTGGCAGAATACTGGATGTTGAAGTCCATCCTTCTTAAAATTGCTGAGGTTGAGAAACACTGATCGAGCCTTATTAAGGCCCATGACCCTAAACATAAACCCATTAGCAAATGACTATTCTTTTCTTGTAGCTAATGGCACATTTTTAGCCTGATCTCTATTTCATATCATTTGGGAAAAGTTGTTGTTAGGTTTGTAGCTAAATGTCTATGGAGATTCTCGAGTAATCCAGGTCATGGTAGTCCCAAAAGTGCTTTTTTTCGAGAGGCAGCTGGACTTTCTTGTTATTCTTCGAAGATGTTTTGCTTCTCATCCAAGAAGCTTCTTCAGCTCCGCTCTGGAAGCTTCTTGGATGAGAAGCGAAACGCCTTCAAAGAATAACAAGAAAGTTTAGTTGCCTCTTGAAAAAAGCACCTTTGGGATTGTTGTTAGGTTACGTATCTGTCTATTCACTCAAGGGAGATTAAAAACTGTCTAGGCCAATGTCACAAATTCAGAAGTGTCAACTATGGGACCAGTACAGCAGGTGGCTTTGTGTGTTTCCTCAGAAGCACCAGGCATGTCTCTTTCAAGCTTTCTGAAAATGACCCAAAAAGATGTCCAATGAGAAATTTCAGTGTGATGTAAACTAAACACAAAGGGTTTACACAAAAGCTGCAGCTTGCTGACTATATACTTTCTAAGGTGGATTAAATTCCAGATCAGATTTCTTGACAAGTGGGCAAGGTTTTGTGAAGCAGACAGTCTGGCACAAAAAATGAATAACCTTAAGGCCCTGTCACACTGCCCAATGGATGCAAAACGGACACAACAGACGAGCAAAATGTTCCATCCGTTGTTATCCGCTCTCAAAAGGGGCAAAAATTTGCATAACCGGAGTGGATAACACGGACAGGGGGAGGACACAGGGCGGATGGAAAGCGGATGCGGAACGGAAGCCCAATGGATGCAAGCGGATGGGATCGGATGGCACATCCGCTAGGCTTCCGGGGAGGTGCAGCAAAGCGGATGAGGAATGGATACAGCGGATGCACAGCGGATGCACAGCGGATGAAGTGGATGCAGAGCGGAAGCCTAGCGGATGCACAGTGGAAGCCTAACGGAATGCTGAGCGTTAATTGCGCATGCGGGGAGGATGCATTGCGTAAGCCCCGCAGATATAAAGGGAAGCAGCTCAGAAGCAGGTCACCATTCAGAGGAAAGATCTGCTGCCAGACGGATTGACAGCCTTGCCTGTCCTGCCTGCATGCCTGCCTGCAAGCCTTGCTGCAAGCCTTGCTGCCAGCCTCCCTGCCAGCCTTGCTGGCTGCCTGCCTGTGAGCCTTGCTGCCAGCCAGTCTGCCTGCCAGCCTTGCTGCCTGCCTTCCTGCCAGCCTTGGTTCATGTCTGCCTGCCAGCCTTGGTGCTTACCTGAGTGCCAGGCTTCCTGCCAGCCTTGGTGCCAGGCTTCCTGCCAGCCTTGGTTCCTGCCTGCCTGCCAGCCCTGGTTCCTGCCTGCCTGCCAGCCTTGGTTCCTGCCTGCCTGCCAGCCTTCCTGCAAGCATTGGTGCCTGCCTGCCTGCCAGCCTTGGTGCCTGCCTGCCTGCCTGCCTTGCTGCCAGCCTTGGTTCCTGCCAGCCTCCCTGCCAGCCAGCAACCCCACAACCATGCGGAAGCACAGCAAGCCTCAGCCATCTGCTGCCAGCCCTTGCAAGAGCGACAGGGCTACCATCCCACCCCCTGGCCCTCACTCTGGTTCTGCTGGGGCTTCTGCAACACGGGCTCGCTCTTCTGGGGCTGGGGTTCTGCTGCTTCTGCTTCTGGAGGAGCTGATGACAAGCACTCCAGCACCAGCCACCTCCACAGCACTTGGACCCTTCACCCCTGAGACTGAGCGACCAAGAGGAGTGCCATAGACTCATTTTTGTTTTATAGCTTGTTGTCAATAAAGTCTATTTTTGATTCACACACTTGTTTCATTTCTTTTTTTTAATAAAGTCTTGCTGGAAACTTTTAGAAATGGTTTTGCATGCTTGTGGGATGGGTTAAGATAGCAGTGGGCTGGGCAGGGATACCTTTGGGATGGGTAATAGCTGTGGGATAGATCAACTTCCAGTGCAAGCATAGTGGGATGCGATGGTCCACCCTCCCAGGTGCCACACCTAGGGCCCTTTATTATCAATAATAATGTAATAATCATCCACACATGTCAACACAAACACAACTCTTTATTAAATGCCCTGATCATTGTAGGGCCACTCAACATACATGCCACAATCTCATCAGTGTGATGAGACAGGCTGAAGGAAGCATCCATGAAGCATCTATCATCCTGTCTTGCCACTCCACCGCTCCAGCTGGGGAGTTGCACCAGTGTTTCAGGAGGTTGCGCTGCTTCTTCCCTTCACGTGAGGCTCTGTTGGGGCCTTGCACATCCTGAGTTTCTATCAGGTTTCGCCCTTGCCTCCATTCCCCAGGCTCCATTTCCCATTCCCTTGCTGGAGGTCCACGAGCCTGTTCTGCAAGACTGGGTAGCGGGTGCGCATGAGATTGTGCAGGATGCAGCAAGCTTCCATGATCCTCCTCATGGTCTCTGGGCGATGCTGTATGGTGGTGAGAAGTACCTGGAACCTGTTGGCCAGGATGCCAAAGGCGTTCTCCACCACCCGCCTTGCCCTGGACAGCCTGTAGTTGAAGATCCTCTCTTAACGGGTGAGGTATTTGGAGGTGTAGGGCTTCATGAGGTAGGTTGTGAGGGAGAAGGCGACATCCCCCACAATGAAGTAGGTCACATCTTGCGTGTCGTTGGGCAGGGGGTCTGGATCTGGGAAGCCCACCATGACGTTGCGTTCCAGCCCACCCTTGAGGTCACTTGCGTTGTATATCTGGGCATCTGAAGATGAGCCGTTGCCTAAAGCATCGATGTACATGAACTTGTAGTCAGCATCGACCATGGCGAAGAGGATGATGCTGAAGAAGCCCTTGTAGTTGAAATAAGTGGACCCCGACTTGGCTGGTGCTTTGCAGGCCACGTGCTTGCCATCGATGGCTCCAACGGTGTGTGGGAATTTCCACACTGATACCACTGCTCTGCAACTTTCTTCCATCCTTCTTCAGTGGTGGGGCACTGGAGGAGCTCCTCCTTGTATTCTTTGATGATGGCCTGCACCACTTCTCTGACCACAATGCTAATGTGTTGGGTGGCACCCTCCAGCCGTACTGCATGCTCCTGTAGGTGGTCCCTGAGGCCAGGTGGCGCAGAGTGAGTGCCATCTTCAGTCCAGGTTCCAGGCTGGGCCGGAAGTTGGTGCTCTGCTTGGTCAACCTGGGTGTCAGGCGCTGCACAACTTCGTCAAACATGGCTGGAGGCATCCTCATGAAGTTCTGGCATGCCCGAGTGTCTTCGTTCCTGAGCTCCACCATCAGCTTGTTGTACAGTCCGTCCTCTGCTCTTCTGGTGAACCATCTTCGTACCCAGATGCTTCTTGGCCGCCTCTTTTTCTTCCTGTGGTAGAGTTCACAGAGCCTGTAGATGGCTTCGCACTGTTGTAGAAGGATGATGGCTGCCAAAAGGACTTTGTTACGATCCACGGTGGACATGACTGGATGCTGTGGAAGAGGAAGAGGCAGATGAAGGCTGCAGAGGTCTGCAGCTGGGCTGCTGTTCTGAAAGTGAGATCCAGGTGAGTTGCTCCCCCTTTTTTAGGCAGTATAGGTGTCCCTTTGCATCCTCTAGGCATCCTCTAGGCATCCTGTAGACATCCTTAATATCCGAGATAGGTCCCCTCTGCGAACGTATTTTTCATTTTACATGCTTTGATTCCATGCTGCATCTGCTAGGCATCTGTTCTGCATCCGTTCTGCGTCCATTCCGCTTCCTCCCTGCGTCCGTTTACCGCTGGAGCTGGTGGAGTTGTGCGGATGCGCAGCGGATGCCTAGTGGATATAGCAGATGCGTAACGGATGCAGAACGGATGCCTAGCGGATGCCTAGAGGATGCAGAACGGATGAATTGGATACATTTTTCGCGCAAAAGTTTTGAGCAGCTCAAAACTTTCTGAGTGGATGAAACGTCAATAAACGGATGCTGGATGGATAGAGAGGAAGCAAAACGGAGGCAGTGAGTACATCGCGTTAACCAATGGATGGCAAGCTTTTTTGTCCATTTTACATCCTCTTTGCATCCGTTGGTGCAGTGTGACAGGGGCTTTACTCTCAGAATTGAGAGGCTATCCCAATGAGAAGACAGGCAACAGATGCAGGTATAGAAAGTGTCATTCTCTGAGTTGAGAATCTTTGTCAGGCAGGCAGCATACAGGTCCAGTGGAGTTGGCAGAAATGAGAGGTTGTCACCAAAAGAGAAAATACCAAGTTAGCAGATTTGGCAAATCATACCAACACAGTAGGAAGTCTGATAATAGAAGCAGGCAGTGGTGCAACAGGAAGCAATACATCCACACATTTTTATTTTAGTTGTGATCAACAGCCAGCTCGGTTTTCATATAACAATGGGCACACAGGAAGGTGAGCTAACAGAGGCAGGCAGGCATTCAAAAAATATTGTCTGTTCAGATATTAAAGACTGCTATGAAACAGAGCAGGTAAATATATTGGAAGTTATTGGAAGATAATTATCAAGCAGTTGGGAAAACTTAATCTCCAAGGCATCTGAAAGCAGGACAAGAAGCAGTGGATGGAAACTAATCACAAAGAAATCCAATTTAGAAATGATAAATTTTCTGACAGTTAGAATCAGTGGAATGGCTTGATTTCAGAAGTTATGGATATTCTGTCACTGGAGGTTTTAAAAACGAGATTGGACATCCATTTGTCTGAAATGATATAGGGTCTCATGCTTAAGCAGGGGCTTGGACTAGAAATCTCTAAGGTCACTTCCAACTCTGTTTATTATATTCTATTCTGTTCTGTTCTATTTTTTTCTATTCTATTTTACTCCCATTCCACTCTATATTCAGAATTTAAAAACTGCCAGGTGGTGTGACCAGCTAAGTTACAAAGCATTGTGGAAGATAAATTAGGAGTGGTAACAACGTAATTGTATTGGTGGCCTGACCTAATGTTAATCAACCTTATTCCTAGGGGAAGTAAACATCTGCCTTCTTAAAAGTAAGACATCAGTTTAACAAGAATGTTTTTTTTATTTTTTAAATAAAGTTTTATTTGGGTTTTCACACATACCAAATACAAGTCACACATCTTTTTTGAAAATAGCATGGTCCCGGATTGAACTTCTTTATACAGACACAAAACTCAATTTCATGCTCCTTTTCGTGTTCTATTCCATATCTTATACTATTCTACATTTTCTGTTTAGTTTTTTCCCTCTTTTAATTTTCTCAATTTTATTTTGATTCTCTCATCTCAATTCAAATCATTATATTTATACTTTTGTCTGTTCTGTTTCAATTTCATATTATCTTTTCTCATTAAACAAATTTTCTCTTGTAGTTGCTAATTGGAGTATGACACCTTTATATCTTTTAATTACATCCATTCAACTCTTATTTAAACTTCAATATATACCTTAAGGTTATGACCTTCAGTATAATACATAATGCATAACTTCCAATCGAATTCTGCTTTGTACATTCTTATAATACACACTATATTCTTTAAAAAAAAAAGATTATCAATATATGTAATTATAAACTCTCATTCCATTCCAATTCAGTTCTATCATTAATAATCATTAAAATTTTAACATCTTTAACACTTCTTTTCAATTGAATATCATACTTCCTTAAAGATACATATAATCTCCATAATTAATTTTTCCCTTATTCCTCTTCACAAATTTTTTGAAAATCATTTTCATTTTGTTACATCTATTTATTGACAGGCATTCCACTGAATTACAATAGCTATTTTGTCAAACATTTTAATCATACATTGTTTCATATTTTCTAAAATTATTTCTGTTTCCAATATAACAATACTATCTTACATACCTTTGCAGAATCCCTTTTTACATTAAATTTTCACCTATTATCTCTAAATAGGCCCTGTTTCTCTATATTTTGTTTCTGTCCTTTATAAATTCTTTTCCTTTCTTTCTTCCCTCTCTTCTTCTCCCTCCCCTTTTTACCTTCAGGGTAATATTGAGAGCAGGTGGGCTGCACCAAGAGCTGGGGAAGAATGGAAAGTCCATTGGTTGCATAATATTAGACTTATGATACTAGACAGTATAATACTTTTTACTTTGGAACACCTTCCAGAATTAATTTCATGTAATTCAAGCAATCGCTTGGTTGTGTTATTTTGTAAGCATTAAATGCTAACCAATTCATTTCAGCAATGATAGCAAGACCTTCAGGCATTTGCTAGCTATATAAAAAGCTAAAAGTAGGGGAAAATGGGGCAAATTCTCTCCATCTTCCTTAGACTTCCATGTATAGACATATATTCAGGAAAGCTTTTCATAGTTGCAAGGCATTAAAGCGTGTTGGTAAAGATGGACTGCAAGACTTTTAATTAACAGTAAACCACGGAAATAATGGGAACAATGTTTAAATGGTACACGAAGATTTTAAGAAATTGGTGTATTTTGCTTTATTTAATTTTGGCTTGATTAAAATGAGCCTGTTAGTTGAGTTCCCCCACCCAGTCCTTGTTTCAGCTGTTAATTGTCAACAAGAAAGGATAAGCCAACTTTTGGCAAAGCAATATGGCTACTGTGGCAGCTTTACCGGGTCACAGCTAGAAACATTTACATTCAGTATAATTTTCTTGTTCTGAGGCTATTTGCCTCAATTAGAAACTTTTGGTTCAGACAAGGTTATGAGATGAGCAATAGACAGTATCCACAGTTAGCCAGAGCCAGTGACAGATGTCACATTTTCCCTTTACACATTCTTGTGGCTCTTTTCCCAGATTAATTTTACAACATTTAGGCAAGCAATTAATTTGATTTCTGTTTATGAGAGTCCCAAACTGGCCCTTAAATGTTCTAGACATTTATATATCCCTCATGGGTGGTTAGTGAAACTAAATAGGACAGTCATCCCTTTGTTCTTAGTCATCTTATAAATTACAATTTTATTCAGGTACAGAGTATGGGAAAGAAAATGGATAATGCAGATTCAGTTTTAAATAGTTCAATGTTTAAATTTATTAGCATTTATTACTCCTATTCACATGGAACTAAGCTCTTTATGGGCATATACCCTAGTTCTGAGGTTTCTTTTTCCATCTTAAATTGAAAATCAAGGTCTCTCAATTCAAATATACCCACTAGCCCCACACGCCAAATCTTAGCAGATATTCTCTATTTTTATATTTACAGCCATGCAAAACTTCCTGGTGGAAGAATGTTTGGTCCAATAGCATTACCTTTTTCAGGTGGCTATCTCACTTTATGCCTTTATACTATGCTAGGAATATTTCAAAATCTCCAATTTCCAAAATCTCCAATCAGCAGGCTAAAATAGGCTAAATCTGGAAATTTGACTTTATAGCTATTCAGCTTTTGCTTTTACCTTCAGTAAACACTGTTGAGGTAATTCCCCATTAGGAGAATGAGAGTGGAGAGTGGAACATCTCCATTAGGAAGATGTTAAGAGAGTGATGAGGAATAACAGACAACCAGCACACAGATACACTGTATAGTAAAATGTAGGTTTTTACTTCCAGTAAATGGTTAAGCAAAGTCCAACAAGCAGTCCAAGTCATACACAGTTATAGCAGTCAGTTTTCAGTCCAGGGATAATCCAATAACAAAGTCCAGTATCAAAAACAGTTCAGTAAATCGACTCACATCAAATCCAAGAATAACAACAATCAGCAATAGTCAATAGGGAAATGCATGAACAGCAACACTTTCAGAAACCAGGTTTCTGGCTCCATCTTATGGCCATTTGAGGAACCACACCCAATTACAATTTTAGCATTCCCTTAAAGAGACAGTATTAAAATGTCTATCCTGGTTTATATATTTCCAACCCAACTGTTAGGTGACTTACATTCCTAACAAACACACGTCTGATCTTGATCATGATTTTCCTTGAACTTGACACTCTTCTGATAATGCAGCTCTGGATTGTATTTCTATGTCTGTCTGTCTGTCTGTCTATCATCTGTCTGTCTGTCTGTCTGTCTGTCTGTCTGTCTGTCTGTCTATCATCTATCTCACATTTTGGGGCCAGTTTGTGATCCATCAAGCCACTGAGCATATTTTCACAAACACAGTAGTGCAAGGCTATCAAACTCACAGCCCACAGGCTGGATGCCTCATGTGCTGGCCACATCCATGCCCAGTTTAGTGAAGTGGAAAAAATCTGGATACATCTTGTGATGATGCCATGATGATGCAAGCTTGACATCTCTGCAGTAGTTTGTCAATATACTGGGACTATGACATCCTGATAACATAATCTGATAGAGATGCTTTTTTTTTCTTTAGACAGAAACTAGAAAAACAAGAAGATATGCTGGCAACAGGGAGGAGAGATTTGAAAGTTTAAAGAGAGAGGTTGAGGGAAATAGAAGGATGATGGCTGGCAATCCAGAATGGATTCTGGGCAGCATTGGCTTCTCAAGCCTCATTCATTCTAGAAAAGACTGGAGAAGACTCATAAAATGGAGCTAAATAGGGTCATAAAAACCACCAAAAAAAAGCAAGTGATGAGGGATGTATCTTTAGTGCAGATACCCTGTGGGAAGAGACAAGACTCCATTCTGCCAATCTGAGAGAGATTACTGCTACTTATCTGAAAGAATGGAGAAAGCTCCAGCAGAGCTTTCCTAGGGAAATGCCATTGAAAAGAATCTAACTAAAGAAAGAACTTTATCAACTTGCTTATTCTGAAATAAAAGAAAAAAACAATCATAAGAAGGATTTTTGGTTTGCTATATGTCATGATAAGTTATCTCCTTTCAACCCACAGAGTTCTCATGTCATCTCCTGCACTAGAACCTGAACCAATAACTTCTCAAATGTTTTGTCGAAGTCAAGCATGTCCACTCTTTCCCCAAATTCTGATGTATTGGTATCTTCCCTGTGCAAGAATGTTGCGTTTTATATATTCAAGTGAATTATAAACCTATAGCTGTACAGCCAAGATAACATTCCAAAATGTTTTCCAAAGTTTGTTTTTTATTCCAAATAATTTTTAAAAAATACATTCTAATTTTAATGTTAACATATTTTTAAAAGATTAACAGAGTTGGAAGGGACCTTGGAGGTCTTCTAGTCCAACCCCCACCCAATCTCCCACTCAAACAGGAGACACCATTTCTGTCAAATGGCAGTCCAGTCTCTTCTTGAAAGCTTCCACTGATGGAGCTTCCACAACCTCCAAAGGTAAGCTGTTCCATTGGTTGATTGTTCTCACTGTCAGAAAAATTCTCCTTATTTCTAGGTTGAATGTTGCAGTTGTTAAAGTATACTCTGATTTTGCCAACAGAAAGATTTTCTGTTCTGTTGAAAACAGAAATAATCCAGGTATTCTAAGAAACCTGATAAAGAAATAGTGCTTATTATAAAGATAACATTTCTACATGGACTTCGGGAACAGTGGAGGCAGAAGAACTGTATTGGATAATGGAGAAAGACCTATTACTACCACCCATGTAAAGTAAAGAAGAAAAGGACTTCCTGCAGATTTTACTCCCCTTGTCCATGGGTCTTCAAACTTGGCAACTTTAAGACTTGTGAATTTCAATTCCCAGAATTCCTCCGCTAACATGACTGGATGAGGAATTCTGGGAGTTGGAATCCACAAGTCTTAAAGCTGTCAAGTTTGAAGACCCCTGCTCTAGTCATTGCCAATTATAGGGGGCAGTTGCTCATCTCCATTTCAATGTAGCCAGTGCTGACTAAAGACATTTCCCTAGTCATGTAGCCAACATGATATAATGGATGTTACCTTCTCATTAAAGTGGTACCTATTTATCTACTCACATTTGCATGCTTTTGAACTGCTAAGTTGGCAGGAGCTGGGGTGAGGGTGGGAGCTCACCCCATTGCATGATGGTATTCAGGTCTCAGACCTGGGCTGCTCGCTTTCCAGTCAAAGTCCAGCATCTAGTCCAGCATCTTAACTGCTGACCCACCATGCTACAAGTATTTAATATAAACAAATATTTTAAATAAACAAGTAAATAAATATATACATTTTCTGATTTGTTAGTGATCATTTCATTTCATTGGTGTTAAGGTTCCTCATTTATACTGCATTGGTCACTGATATATTTTTTTTGTGGAATGTCAGAAATGTTTATTTGTACATTTTGAGTTGTTTATTATTCTCACTCTAACAGATGCAAATAAATGAGTGAGAGGGACAAAATTTCATTTTACGTTTAGTTGAATAATAATTCTGCATGTTAATAGTTGTCCAATAATAGTGCACACATAGATATTCTCCTAAGAAAGCCAAAAACTTCACTTTTGCTATCTTAAATGTTCAGGTTTGAGGTTTATTAAGATTTTGGATCGACCAAGAGCACTGTAGTTGTTTAATAATGAAATTAATCATCCAAAATACAACTTGCTGAATAATTGTGCACAGAGTGTATGCTAGGTGAAACAAATACGTGCATATATTTTTCTGCAGTTATATTGATGTAAAAAAATGAAAAATAGTTCAAAGAATTGATGCTCAGACAGGGTTTTGGATGCTGTATACAAATGGATGGATGCTTTAGTAATCCATTTCAGTTTTAAGTTTGTCTGTGTTTTGATTTATTTTATCTTTTCAGTGAAATCCATCTCAGTTTTAAGTTTATATTTTCGATGGTCACTAAATTTCTGGTGTTAAAAGTATTATGCATGAACTGTATTACCATTTTGGAAATTGTTCACCTCTCACCCAGTTAATAACATTTTTAAAGCCCTTGTTTTTCATGGTATGTATAAAATAACAGTTTGCACATGTGCTTTTCCTGTACTGAACATTACTTGTCCGTACTGATTTTCATATGGAATTTTTAGTGGAAAGGGACCATAGAAATGGTTCCAATTTTATAATGAAGTAAATAACATTTCATAGTGTTGTGTCAATGGTAAACTGAAAAAGAAAGAGGGAAAGAAAAATAACTCCAGTATGTTGTCTGGATCAGATTTTTACTGTTTAGCCAAAATACACATTTTAGAAGGGAATATATTTCCTTGGTTTTCCTACACATGTAAATACATTATTGTACTATACAGAAAGAACTGGTGAATTCATTTCTTGGGGAGAGCATTATTATCTCTCATTATTGTATGGAGAAAGATGTTTATTCCTTTACATTAAAACAGAATTGTTATATTTAAATATTACACATGAAAATTTTTAAAAATGTACATACAATTGCTAGGTTTCAATATCTGAAAATTATAGTTAAATTGTGTGAAATTCTAGAAAATTGGTATGTCTTTGTAATTTTTTCATATTGTAATACTTTGGCATTATCTCAGCATCATTCCCTCTCGAGGATAGGATTACTTTATGAACAGGAATAATCCCTATTCAAGAAGATCTCTGCCATCAACATAGCAAACAAAGTAATAACTCTAAAGGATCTTTCAGCTTTTCCCTATTATGATGAAATCCAGATCCTTTTTCCTCTCATGATCCTCCAGTTTTTCCCTATCACTGATAAAAATATAAGTCTTAGAGTGAGATGACAACTCTGTTAATATCCTACTTCACATCGTATTAGATATGAAGATGATATTCAAAGGCTTCAAACATTACACACAGTAGATAGATCAAAGAGTGGATTAAAAAGTGCTGATCTTCACTTCTGGCACAATAATATCTGCCTAACCGCCAAATTGATTAAATGAAATTATGAATGAGGAAACCAGATCAGATGGCATCAATCCTTCCCCTCTTGTCCACAAAGAGGCATCAAATGATTGTCTGAATACAATCTGATAAAGTTTGTTTATGGACCAATTATGGAGATTAAGAGCCACAAATGAAAATGCTGTCCATCTTTTCAACATCTAAATATCTCGGGATGGCACAATGAAAATTCTCCTCTAAATTCTTTTTTGGAAATTCCATCCCCCACCCTACAGAGGTATAATAAACCACTTTAATTGGGATGGCTGTGATTCCAAAGCACCAAAAGGCAACGTGAGAAACAATGGATGGGAACTAACCAAGGAGAGAAGCGACTTAGAACTAAGGAGAAATTTCCTAATGGTGAGAGCAATCAATCAATGGAACAATTTTCCTTCAGAAGTTGTGGATGCTCCATCACTAGAGGCTTTCAATAAGAGACTGGACAATCATTTAACTGAAATGGTATGAGGTCTCCTGCTCGAGCAGGGGATTAGACTAGAAGACCACCAAGGTCCCTCCCAACTCTTATTATTCTATGTTCTATTATTTCCCCATCCTGAAAAGAATGCATGAGGATGATTTGCCCAATGTTGGCAGTTTGCTTGCTGATTTTTCAGAAGCAAAGGAAGATTTCTCAGAGACAGTCCAGGATTTTTAGGCCCTGGGTTTGTATACTGTATTTTCCAAACAAAACATCTGATACAATGCTTTAACTGTTACATTTATTTTGTTAGTTCTATTTATTTTTCATGCATTAACGTTGCTTTTTGTTTTATTTTTGTTAGTGTCCCAAGGAAGTTTTTAGTTGACCAGAGGGACCAAAATATTTTTTTTACAAAATAAATATCCTTCCTGTTGCATTTGAACTTCTTCATTCTATTCTTACAAATGGTTTATTTTCTGCTGAATGAGTAACAAGGGCAAAATAGGAAGAAGAAAGAACTCTGAATACTTTGGTATAGCAAAAAAAGTGAAGTGGTGACAAAAGTTTATAGTCCTTTGTATTTTTATGTTACCCTGATGTAGCAATAGAGAGTAAGTTTCACAAGAATATTTTCCATGGAAACAACATAGTTCTGCCCATTGTTCCTTCCATTACAGTCCATACAGCCTTCATGCTTGAATAGCAAACAAGTGTGTCAGTTTGGTTGCTATGATCATATTTTCTGTTTTCTTCCCATTTTTGATTCAAACAAGACTGGTAAAAGCAAAACAGGCAAAAGGGAATTCAGTATCTGAAACTGTCACTCCAAGTATTCTAGCCAGCAGGCTGAAAACAGGCAGGAACATTTTGCACAGTTTGGATAGTTTGGATAGCTACAACATTCGAATCTGCACTAAGTTTCTGTTTGAGTAAAACCTCTTTACAACTGATTTCTGAAATGTTGCAATTTATTTTTTAACCCCATTTAAATTCCTCCTAAATTCTATCCAAAGACCTCTATTATAAGATCCTAAACCCATCCAAGTACTCATACTTTTACTTTCTAGGTTGGCTTGCAGGGCACACCATTCACAATTCTGAAGTGCTGCTGTCCAGAAAAAACATTATGATAAGTGATGCTTTTCAACATTGTGGGAGCAGACCTATATGTTGTACAAAATGGCCTTTCCTTCCTTTTCTTTCCTGGGAAGTTCATATGTCCCTCCACATTTGATTGGGAGCTCATTTACAAAACATGCAGAAGAAAAATCCATCCATTCTCACCAGTGGTGGGATTCAAATTTTTTAACAACCGGTTTTGGCTTGGTGGGCGTGGCTTGGTGGGCGTGACAGACAAAGGATACTGTAAAATCTCCAATCAGAGGTAGTATTTACCATTCTCTGAAGTACTCAAAATTTCTGCCACTGATTCTCCAGAATTGGGTAGAACCTGCTGAATACCACCTCTGATTCTCACCACTACGTTGGTTCCAACTGTGATTCAGATATCAGTCCCCAAATTTCTGAGAAATCTCTCAACATGTTTTAAAACTGTAAAAATGGGTAACTGGAAATGTTAATCCACAAAGGCCTCATGGATAACCAATCTCCAACCCAATCACTTGTGAGAGAAGAACAGATGAAGAGAACACAGAGAACAGTCCTGCCAACTCTCACGGTTCTGCCGTGAGTCTTACGATGTTTTTGTCATTTCTCACGGTCTCATGACAAGGCTCCTCAATCTCACGCCAAATTTAAAACGCTTTTTTTTTTCAAATTTGGGGGTCGGCTTATACGCGCATAAATCTGATTCTCACACAAATGACATGACGCCATTTCTCAGATCACGCAATATCGATATTACCATACAGTCATATATACCTACAGCACGTTTCTTTTTACTCTGGGCGCCTCCATTTTGTTTTTTCTACCACCGGATATAACACGCTCTGATTGGTTAGTTATTCACATGACCGCTTTAGTGATTGTGATCGTCACATGCAACTTTGGGTCCAGTTTCTCTGCATTTAGTAAAGTTCCGTAGTAAAATTCATTAAAATATACCCATGTCTGATGTTAAAAGAAAAAGAATGGCACCTTGATGGTACCTTGTCTAACATTTTGGCCATGAAGTTGGCTTATCCAGAAGAAATGACACCTTGCTATAAGTTTCGTCCTAGTGATAACCTATTAGAATTGTTAAGCCTGGGTTCCCCAACCAGGGTTAGGTAGACAAGCTAAACAGAATGTGCAGCGTTAGTCAGATAGGCACACAGATAAATGAGTGAGCTAAGCTTGTATGTTTATTAACATACAGTAAAAATAACAGATACGCTTGTGCTATCAAGAATATATTTTATTCCAATATAAGTTTATAGCATAGTCAAAAACAGTCCTATATTCATTTACCATGTAGTCAGTCCATTCAGGGATATTCAGTTAGCAAAGTCCATGTAGAATATCCAATTGTCAGTTCTCATAAATCAGTCCGTTGTTGTCTCTCCCGTTCGAGCAATGCAGTCTTGCTACCAAGCAGTAATCAGGGATCATCAAAGCCAGAGAGAGAGAGAGCAAGCTGTAGCCTTGCTACTTTTATATGGTTTTAATAACCACACCCATAGTTGCTATTTTACAGTTAAAGCTGCATACACTAACTATGATTCATAGTTAGTATTTCACCTAAAACAGTTAGGGTGAACAATGTTATCCCTAACATGAATCATCAAAGAAAGCTGCATCTTCTTACAACAGGGAACACAAATAAAACATTTAAATAAACTGTTAATGACTTTCCTCGATGGAAAAGGGGTTTGTTTAATCTTGATGGGGAAAAAAATAGAATCTCACTATTTTTTATAGAATCTCCAGATTTTTTTTTCATGGGTTTCCAGATTTTCCTTTATCAGGGGTTGGCAGGACTGAGAGAAGTTCCCTGAGAATGAACTCCAGCATGAGTCCGAATACTCAGAAGACAAAACCTCTGTTCTTGGTGACTGAACCAGGTTGGACCTTGCAACATTATCCTGGGAAACTTATGTTTGCCTTCATTCATAAGAAGAATAGATGGGTTAATTTTGTCACAAAAATGGAAAAGATTAACCTTGTCACAAAAACTGCTAGAGATGATGTTGGGCCCCACATTATTAATTAGAAACAATGGTGGGATTCAAAAAAAATGTACTACCGGTTCTGTGGGTATGGCTTGGTGGGAGTGGCAGGGGAATGATACTGCAAAATCCCCATTCCCTTCTCACCCCACAAACCTGTTTTCCAGCTCTGATCCCTGTGCAGGTCAACAAAAGAAAACCCAGCAGATCAGCTGGGACTTGGGAGGCAGAGAATAGATGGGGGTGGGACCAGTCAGAGGTGGTATTTGCCAGTTCTCCAAACTACTCAAAATTTCCACTGCAGGTTCTTCAGAACTGGTCAGAACCTGCTGAATACCACCTCTGATTAGTGAGCAATAAATTAGAAAGAGGTCTTTAATTCAAGCACAAAAGTTTGTAATAACAGAGGAACCAGGAACAACTGAAGACATTTGACTTTGGAGTGCAAGTGCAACAGCTTTTCCCTGTGGAGAGATAGAGTTGAACATTAAATTTCAGCCCCTCAGGCAGTTGTAAGAAATATGAATCAAGGAAAAGAGACTCAAACCACAAAAGTACATGTAACTGTTTCTAGCTCATTTTAATGCAATGTTTTTTCTTTAATTGGTATTTCTCCCAACAATAAATCATGTTTTTAAAATAATGTTTTGAATGGTAAATGGCAGCAGGATTACCATATGTACAACGATAACTCCACAGTGGAAGATTGGATAATAAAATTGATAAGAGCTTGTGCAGACAAAAAAGCTGATCTGTTTGGTCAGGAGGGAACAAAAAGGATAAAGGTCTTTTTGAAACTCTGGAAACCTTATATGGATTTTTGTTGAAAGAAGAAATGACTGAATTGATGAAAAAAGGGAGGCAGGGAAGATGGCTACCACTCAACTGCTCAATAGAAAGAATGGCTGAAGTCATAATTGTATATATAGTTTTCTTTTTTTTATTACATTTAAAAATTATGACAAAACAGTTCTAAGCAAGAATGTTTTGAAAAGAAATATTAACACATATAACTCCTATGTTCAATCGCAGTGCCTTTTGGTAGTCAAAACAGTGTTAAAATGGGTCTCGGATCAGCCCTTGAAAATTGATTTCCACAATAATTTCAAAGCTGATGTAAAATTACATACCTTGAACTCCTGACTGAAAGATGGGATCTAAATTTAGAAAATAAAGCTTGTGTCTAAATACACATTCAACTGTTCTAGGGGCTGCTTTTAAATCAAAGTTGGCTGAAAATTAGTACTAACTGATAAGTGACTTACTAGGTGGAAAGTGTTGACTGTAGTTGTGTCAAGATTTGGGTGAGAGCTGTGTTCTTCTTGTACATTATTAAATTTTCATGGTTGAAGCCTTGTTCATGAAAGCAAAACTTAAAAAAAGCCTCCAGGCAAAATCTCTTTGTTTATGATCTATTAATACCTAAGGAAAATGGTTTCAATGCAAAGGCATTTAGCAACCATCCATTCAGCTTAGTTAAAATTGTACAGAAATGTTTGCTCCCTGTACGATGGTTCTAAAATGATTTCAAAATTTTACTGTGCTAGTTTTCTTAGTATGTAGCCTGATTCTGTCTGTTTGCTCAGCCTTCCCGCTGAGTTTGATGAAATTTGTGAGTATAGGAAGGAAGCCTTAATACATTGAACAACCAAAGCTTTGTTAATGAATCAGTGAAGCTGACCTTAATTAAGGAGGGTCAGTTCTAATTAGGAGGCTGAATAATACAGGCAATCTCTATTTGCACATTATTTTTGTTCAGTTAGAATACCAGCTGAGGCACAAGGAAAATGTTTATTTCAGAAAGAATAGATTAAGATTGATACTGTATGTGATCTAACCAGTCACACACAAAAGTAGCTTTTCTTTCTATCCAACTGCATGATTAAAAATCAGGATGGCAGGCATGGTGGCACCAGTGGTTAGAATGCAGGACTGCAGGCAAACACTGCCCACCGCCTGGAGTTCGATCTTTACCAGTTCAAGATTGACTCAAATGGAACTTCTGAGGTCAGTAAAATAAGGAACCAGATTTTAGGGGCAATATGCTGACATTGCAAACTGCCCAGAGTAAAGCACTATGGGGTGATATATATGTCTAAATACTATTGCTTTTGCTGTGGCCATGCAATTGAAGCCCTACCCCTTTGTATGTTCATGAAACACTGGTGCATGCATGAAGAGCTTTAATTGCATAAATGTGTTTGCCATCTTGTCATTTTTTACTTCTTTTCTGTGGATGCCTTCCTCCCATCCCAGTGACTATTCCCATTCTACTGCTCTTCTGTGGTGGGCCACAGTGATGCACATGGACAAACCATGCAGCAACTGTTACAAACTGCATGCTTTAAGTCTGAGAAAGAACTTTGTAAGATCAAGTTGCCTCCACCTTACCTCAGCCCTGCCAACTCTCATGGTTCTGCCGTGAGTCTCACGATTTTTTGTCATTTCTCACGGTCTCACAACAAGGCTCCTCAATCTCACACCGAATTTAAAACGCTTTTTTTTTTTTTTCAAATTTGGGGGTCGGCTTATATGCGAGATTGGCTTATATGCGAGTATATACGGTAATCATTTTTCTTTGTGTCTGTCCGTCATTTTGAAAGGGGAGTAGGCCCTGGGAACGAGGCTAGTTTGCCAGTAGTCTTTGTAAGTTCAGCGCGGGAAAGCGATCGCAATCGTATAAACATGGTGAAAAGAGGTGGTGATTTTTCAATAGAAGAAAGAAAGCTGCATCTTCTTACAACAGGGAACACAAATAAAACATTTAAATAAACTGTTAATGACTTTCCTCGATGGAAAAGGGGTTTGTTTAATCTTGATCGGGAAAAAAATAGAATCTCACTATTTTTTATAGAATCTCGAGATTCTTTTTCATGGGTCTCCAGATTTTCCTTTATCAGGGGTTGGTAGGTCTATTACCTCCCTGGGATGTCAGAGGGAAGGCAGGGAAAACTAGAGTCAGGCTTTCAAGCTTCTGTTACTATAACCTATGTAACAATCAAGTAGAATTCAAGTCATTCTTAAAGTGCCTGTCTTCTGATCTACTTGAAGGGCTGACATCTTTAAAATGGAATATCCCTCAATTATACCAATCACATCTTCTTTTTGTGAAAATAAAAGAAAATATAAAATGTATTTAACTAACATCAGCAAAGTAGAAATTGTTTGTCAACATCCAGCTTGAGTATCCAAATAAAAGTCCAGGATCATTACTTACTGTGTATTGAACAGATAACACATTACCTCACCATGGTAATGGTGTGGTAAAACTAACTCTGTTTTTTTCAGGCAACAGTTCATAGCATTAAACAGAGGTGGGGTTCTACTGGTTCTGTCCACCTCTACAGAACTGGTTGCTCTGAAGAGCAGCAGACATCGAACCAGTTATATGTCTGCTGCTATTTTGGCCCACCCACCCACCTGTCCTTTATTTTCTGCTTTTTCAACCTCAGCTGCTTTGTGAGGCACAGCTGCAGTTGAAAAAGCCTGAAAAAAGGGCTTTTCCAACTGCTGCGCACCCACACGCAGCACTGCTCAGCTGTCTGGGCAGCTCAGCAGGTCGTAAATTGCACTCGTGTGACTCGTGACTCATGCATGCGTGCGACGCAGAGCAATAGAACTGGTAGCTATACTGGTCGGATTCCATCCCTGGTATTAAAATTAAGTTCCTGGCCCAATCCCCAGGAATCCACATAGACCATATAAACAAGTTCTCTTTGTTATGGGAACCATCTGCCTTCTTCTTGACATCAGTTGATAAGTCCTTGAAAAGTTTCCAGACTCTCATGAGTTTCAGTAAATTGCAGAAATTTCATTTCTCCAAGTAACCCATTTAAAATCAGCACCTACTCTAATGACAATTTGAAACAAAGAGACACATAGCTGCCAATGTTTCATTCTTGACATTGTTAGTACCTCACTCTAGTTGCCACTGGGTCTTTACTACCCTCTATACCAGTGGTCGCCAACTGGTGGGTCATGGTCCACTGGTGGGTCATGAGAAAATTTTGGTAGGCTGCAGAGAAATCTCAACCCAGAGAACCCCCCCCGAAGCAATTAATCCAGGCTGTGCAGAAACACAAGGCTGTGCCGCCCACATAGCCCGTGCAAACCCTCCCCACCCACTCAATCCTCATCTGGAAAACTTGCCTGCTAAATTGCTATTTTTCCTTTTTCTGACAATCAGCTGTTCTGCTGAGCCAGGAGATTTAGATTAGCTAGAAAGCCGGAAATGGTTGGATATCTTACTTTCTAGCTAAGCACAGACAAACCTCCCTTAGGGCTGAAGGTTTGCTTGCAAGCAAATTCAGTGCAGACTTACGGCAAGCAAATTTGAGACTGAGCTAGCCGATGGCGGATAGATAGATCACTCAACTCAATCTGCCTGCCTGCTTTGCCTGATTTTGGGTAAAAGCTGCTCTTTTTATAAAAAAATTCAATATTTATAAAAATATTTATAATATTAACATACAAGCCATGCCCAGCCAGTCACATGACCACCAAGCCACATCCACAAATTAGGCCATGCCCACAGAACCAGTTAGTTGTCCCTGGAATTTAAAATTATGAGTTTGGTGGTCCCTGAGGTCCAAAAGGTTGGCGACCCCTGCTCTATACCACCTTCTTTACTATCTTCTATAATGAGCTGCTTTCTGTAAGACTTTCTGGGTCCTCACCTTCTGCTGGTGAGATTTTCTTCAGGAATATCATAACTTGCAAACAGTGCCTTTAAGACAGCAATGATTGGAGGCATGCTAGCATCCTGCAAAGAGTGAATTTCCTGGCAGAAAGGGTGATAACCTCCTACAATTAAATGCCCTTCCAATTCCATGTACAAGAGCAGCACCAACCTTTTCAAATGCCTTCTAATGAGCTTGGTGATGGTGAGAGGCTCAGACTGCCAATACAACTGATACTTTAGCTGATGGAATAGCTTATGCTTTATTGGCAAGATCTTCATTGATCTATGGCCAGAATAACCATCTCATGCTCATTTCTTACACTTTTCGGTCTCTAAGTGAAAGCAATGTCTGCCGCAAACCACAGTGACATCATTATAAAAATGCTGCCATTACATACTTTTGTCCCAGAGTCTGATGGAAATATGCAAATTTGCAAAATGCTATCACTCTTCCTCCCTTCCCCAGTTAAATGACCTTTGTGAAACGTCAACAGCATCTCAGGTTAGAGGCTTTGTGGATCGCTATTTTGCTTCCATTGAAAATATTCCCATATGTCATAAGTGTGACTTGAATACACCTTAATAACAACAGCATATCTGATGTGGATTTCAGGCCAGTGTTTGATCATCACATAATAACTCGATTTGCTACATCATCCTGTCTGCAATAGAAAGGAACTGAACAATCATAACAAAGTCACTTTCTGAGGTTGGCTCCCTCTGCATGGGAAGCAGTATAACTCATGAGAAGACATCTGCTATGAACATCAATTTACCTAGAGTGTAGAGAAACAAATCAGATTTTCTACAGCTTGATCATCCTTCTTGAAATTGAATTCATTCAAAGGTTTGTCAAACTTTATCGCTGGTTTGTGATGTTTCCCCATGTTCCTCATGTCCGTATATTGCAGTCCTTAAACACACAAGCAATATTCTGTTTCAGGCTTGGTCTATAAGGATGAGAATTCTCTGGGGCATTAACCTTTAACACAGAAGCAATCTTTAATTTTTTGCTGAAGACCACAATTCTTCCTGCAGTACAATGCAGTGCTATTTGGGGCATTTTAAAAAAAAATTCAAGAATGTCTCAAAGAGGTGTTGTTTATTGGCCAGGGTAAGTTAAAAAATGTTTAGGTAAATTAATTATTCCCAGAAATCTTTGCCCATTTTCCCTAGGCATACCCATACTGCACTCTTAAGCTATTCCTGTCCTGTCCTCAGGTTGCCTTGACCCTAAGCCAGTTTAAGAAAATCCCTTCTGGACTCAGATATTTTGGCAAGAGTTTGCAAGGCCTTTAGTTCAAACTGCAGACTCTACCTACGTTCTTCAATCAGACAATTCTCCTGCAGCAATGTCCTTCCATATTTCTATATCAGAGAAGCAAAGGCCAATCATTTTCCTTCCTTTTATGCTTTTATATTTAGGCTCACACATGGGTTACAAATGGATACAAATGATTAAAACTATAAAGCCCATGTCACACTGCACCAACGGATGGAAAGAGGATGTAAAATGGAGAAAAACACTTACCATCCATTGGTTAACGCGATGCATCCGTTCTGTACTCACTGCCTCCATTTTTCATCCTCTCTATCCATCCAGCATCCGTTTATTGATGTTTCATCCTCTCAGAAAGTTTTGAACTGCTCAAAACTTTTGAGCAGAAAATGTATCCAATGCGTCCGTTCTGAACCCACTAGGCATCCGCTAGGCATCCGTTCTGCATCCGTTACGCATCCGCTATATCCGCTAGGCATCCGCTGTGCATCCACGCAACTCCATCCGCTCCAGCGGTAAACGGATGCAGGGAGGAAGCGGAACAGATGCAGAACGGATGCAGAACGGATGCAGAATGGAAACAAAGCATTTAAAATGGAAAAAACGTTCACAGAGGGGACCTTTCTCGGATATTAAGGATGTCTAGAGGATGCCTAGAGGATGCAAAGGGACACCTAGGTGAAAACCTATACTGCCTATAAAAAGGGGGAGCAACTCACCTGGATCTCACTTTCAGAACAGCAGCCCTGTGGTGCAGACCTCTGCATCCTTCATCTGACTCTTGCTCTTCCACAGCATCCAGTCATGTCCACCGTGGATCATAACAAAGTCCTTTTGGCAGCCACCATCCTTCTGCAACAGTGCGAAGCCATCTACAGGCTCTGTGAACTCTACTACGGGAAGAAAAGGAGGCAGCCAAGAAGCGTCTGGGTCCGAAGATGGATCACCAGAAGAGCAGAGTACGGACTGTACAACAAGCTGATGGTGGAGCTCAGGAGCGAAGACACTTGTGCATTCCAGAACTTCATGAGGATGCCTCCAGCCATGTTTGACGAAGTTGTGCAGCGGATGACACCCAGGTTGACCAAGGCAAAAACCAACTTCCAGCCCAGCCTGGAACCTGGACTGAAGGTGGCACTCACTCTGTGCCACCTGGCCTCAGGGACCACCTACAGGAGCATGCAGTACGGCTGGAGAGTGTCACACGACACCATCAGCATTGTGGTCAGAGAAGTGGTGCAGGCTATCATTGAAGAACACATGGAGGAGCTCCTCCAGTGCCCCTCCACTGAAGAAGGATGGAAGAAAGTTGCAGAGCAGTGGTATAAGAGGTGGAACTTCCCACACACCATTGGAGCCATAGATGGCAAGCACGTGGCCTGCAAAGCTCCAGCCAAGTCGGGGTCCACTTATTTCAACTACAAGGGCTTCTTCAGCATCATCCTCTTCGCCATGGTCGATGCTGACTACAAGTTCATGTACATCGATGCTTCGGGCAACAGCTCATCTTCAGATTCCCAGGTATACAACTCCAGTGACCTCAAGGAGGGGCTGGAATGCAACCTCATCGTGGGCTTCCCAGATCCAGACCCGCTGCCCAACGACACGCAAAATGTGCCCTACTTCATCGTGGGGGATGATGCCTTCTCCCTCACAACCTCCCTCATGAAGCCCTACACCTCCAGACACCTCACCCGTAAAGAGAGGATCTTCAACTACAGGCTGTCCAGGGCAAGGCAGGTGGTGGAGAACGCCTTTGGCATCCTGGCCAACAGGTTCCAGGTACTTCTCACCACCATGCAGCATTGCCCAGAGACCATGAGGAGGATCGTGGAAGCTTGCTGCATCCTGCACAATCTCATGCGCACCCGCTACCCAGTCTTGCAGAACAGGCTCATGGACCTCCAGCAAGGCAATGGGGACATGGAGCCTGGGGAATGGAGGCAAGGGCAAAACCTGATAGACACTGAGGATGTTCAAGGCCCCAACAGAGCCTCACGTGAAGGGAAGAAGCAGCGCAACCTCCTGAAACACTGGTGCAACTCCCCAGCTAGAGCAGTAGAGTGGCAAGACAGGATGATAGATGCTTAATGGATGCTTCCTTCAGCCTGTCTCATCACACTGATGAGATTGGGCCATGTATGTTGGGTGGGCCTACAATGAACAGGGCATTTAATAAAGAGTTGTGTTTATGTTGACATGTGTGGATCAATGATTACATTGTTATTGATAATAAAGGGCCATTGGTATGGCACCTGGGAGGGTGGACCATCCAGTCCCACGATGCTTGCACTGGAGGTTTATCTATTACAGCTATTACCCATCTCAAAGGTATCCTTGCCCATCCCACTGTTATCCTTACCCATCCCTCAAGCATGCAAAGGCTTAAACCATTTCTAAAAGTTTCCAGCAAGACTTTATTAAAAAAAAGAAATGAAGCAAGTGTGTGAATCAAAAATAGACTTTTTTAAGAACAAGCTATAAAACAAAAATGAGTCTCTGGCACTCCTCTTGGTCGCTCAGTCTCAGGGGTGAAGGGTCCAGGTGCTGTAGAGGTGGCTGGTGCTGGAGTGCTTGTCTGAAGCGTCATTGGGGTGCAGCATCAGCATAGTCACCAGCAGAAGCACCACCGCCATAAGCAGCAGCATCAGCTCCTCCAGAAGCAGAAGCAGCAGAAGCTCCAGCCCCAGAAGAGCGAGCCCGTGCTACAGAAGCCCCAGCAGAACCAGAGTGAGGGCCAGGGGGTGGGATGGTGGTCCTGTCCCTCTTGCCAGGGCTGGCAGCAGATGGCTGAGGCTTTTTGTTCTTCCCCATGGTTGTGGGGTTGCTGGCTGGCAGGGAGGCTGGCAGGAACCAAGGCTGGCAGGCAGGCAGGCACCAAGGCTGGCAGGCAGGCAGGCTGGCAGCAAGGCTGGCAGGCAGGCAGACAGCAAGGCTGGCAGGGAGGCAGGCAGGAAGGCTGGCAGCAAGGCTGGCAGGCAGGCAGACAGCAAGGCTGGCAGGGAGGCTGGCAGCAAGGCTGGCAGCACGGCTTGCAGGCAGGCATGCAGGCAGGGCAGGCAAGGCTGTCAATCCGTCCAGCAGCAGGTCTTTCCTCTGAATGGTGACCTGCTCCGAGCTGCTTCCCTTATATCCGTATGGCTTACGCAATGCATCCTCCCCGCATGCGCAATTAACACTGTGCATCCGTTAGGCTTCCACTGTGCATCCGCTAGGCTTCCGCTCTGCATCCGCTTCATCCGCTGTACATCCACTGTGCATCTGCTGTATCTGTTCCACGTCCACTTTGCTGAGGCCCCCCGGAAGCCTAGCGGATGTGCCATCCGCTCCCATCCGCTTCCATCCTCTAGGCTTCCGTTCCGCATCCGTTTTCCATCCGCTCTGCGTCCTCCCCCCGTCCGTTCCTTTCCATGTTATCCGCTCTGTTTATGCAAATTTTTGCCCCTTTTGAGAGCGGATAAGAATGGATGGAACATTTTTCTCGTCCGCTGTGTCCTTTTTACAAACGTTTTGCATCCGTTGGGCAGTGTGACAGGGCCTTAAGAGTATAACAAATAAAATAAAATGCCAGCTGTGCAGAGCCATATAAAGTTAAATTAAACTTACATATGCAAAGCTAAAGCATAAAAATGTACATATGAGCAGGACAACAGCCAGATTTTAAAAAAATATGACTCCTTGTACTTTCCCAACTGTTCCAGAATGAAGTCTGTTGCAGCCTCTGATGTGACATATATTTTTTGAGTTAGCATATGGATTATGACACTTAAGTGACATGCAAGATGTTTCCAGTTCAAAACATAGAAGTTCTACAAATGTTAAGTATTACAACCACAATTGAGGCCAAAATTTATGTTGTTAAGTGAGAAATTTGTTAAGTGACTTTTGCCCATTTTATGACTTTTCTTCCTATAGTTGTTAAGTGAATCATTGAATTAAATTAGTAGCTTGGTTGTTAAGTGAATCTGGCTTCTCCATTGACTCTGCTTGTAAAGAGATTGCAAAAGGTGATCATATGACTCTGGAACACCACATGTCATAAATATGAATCAGTTGTAAAGCATCTGAATTTTGATCACATGACTATGGGAATGCTACAACAGTCAAAAGTGTGAAAAATAGTCATAAGTCACTTTTTCAGTGCCATTGTAACTTTGAACAGTCACTAAATGAACTGTTGTAAATCAAGGACTACCTATGTACATAGCATTAGGAAAGTAAGTCACCTAACAGTTGGGTTGGTGATTTGTTTTCATCAAGATTTGTTTTAATCAAATTTGTTTTAATCAAATTTGTTTTCATCAAGATCAGACAGGTGTTCTCTTACTATTTTTTTGCTGATTTTAACTTTTATTTCTGGTCTGTCTTTTACAGTTATATTTTTGGTGGGTTGAGCTATAGTTTCTTTTTGCGTGAAGACAGATGCCAAGAATGAGTTAAGCAGTTCTGCTTTCTCTCTGTTGCCTGTTACTTCCTTGTCATCTTCTCTCTTTAGTGGACCGACTGTTTCCTTGATTTTTTTTTCTTGTTGTTTATATGTTGGAATAAACTTTTTTTTATTATCTTTGACTTTTGTTGCCAGTCTTTGTTCGTTCTGAGCCTTTGCTATCCTGACTTCGTATTTGCAGATTCTGGCTATCTGCTGATATTCTGCCTTAGTTGTATGCCCTTCTTTCTGTTTTTTGTACTTGTCCTTTTTTTCTTTCAATTTGCCAGAGAGATCTTTGTGCAGCCATGCTGGTTCCTTCTTGTATTTCTTGTTTTTCTTTCTCAGTTGTATTGTGCTGGTCTGGGCTTCTATGATCATATTTTTTCGAGTTTCCCAAGATTCTTGAGTTGTTTTCCCCTTTAGGATTTTTGTCCATGGAATCTTTCCCAAGTTCTCTCTGAGTTTATTGAAATCAGCTCTTTTAAAATCCAAGACTCTGGTGTCATTATGTTCTGTTGCTTGTGTTTGTGTTATGTTGAATTCTAGTATGACATAATCACTCTCACCCAAGTTTCCTACAGTTTCAATTCCCTTTATCACTTCTTCTCTGTTTGTAAGAATTAAGCCCAGTATGGCTGTCCCTATAGTTTCACCCTCTACCTTTTGGACAACAAAGTTTTCAGCTAGGTTGGTTAGGAACTTATTTGATTTCTCACTTGGTGCAGAATTAGTTTTCCAATTGGTATCAGGATAATTGAAGTCTCCCATTACTATTGTTGTGTGGTTCCTGCATATGTTTATTAGTTGGCTGGCAAAAAGGACATCTATTTTTTCTGCTTGATTGGGTGGCCTATAATATACGCCTATGGCCATGCCATTCTTTTTTTCTTTTATATTGACCCACATGCATTCTAGGAGGTTTTCATCTTTGATTTCATGCATTTCTGTAGCAATATAGTGGTCCTTTAAGGCCCTGTCACACTGCCCAAAGGATACAAAATGTTTGTAAAAAGGACACAGCGGACGAGAAAAATGTTCCATCCATTGTTATCCGCTCTCAAAAGGGGCAAAAATTTGCATAAGCAGAGCAGATAACACGGAAAGGAACGGACGGGGGGAGGATGCAGAGCGGATGGAAAACGGATACGGAACGGAAGCCTAGCGGATGGAAGCAGATGGAAGCGGATGCAGAGCAGATGCAGAGCGGATGCGTAGCGGATGCATAGAGGATGCGTAGAGGATGCAGAGCAGATGCAGAGTGGATGCGTAGAGGATGCAGAGCGGATGCATAGAGGATGCAGAGCGGATGCATAGAGGATGCAGAGCGGATGCAGAGCGGATGCATAGAGGATGCAGAGCAGATGCAGAGTGGATGCGTAGCAGATGACGTGGATGCATAGCTGCATCCACTTTCATCCTTTCTCCGTCCGTGCTACTAACACTGCGCGTCTGTTCCGCTTCCTCCCTGCATCTGTTTACCGCTAGAACAGATTTGAGTTGCATGGATGCGCAGCGGATGCCTAGCGGATATAGCAGATGCGTAACAGATGCAGAACAGATGTCCCCCGTATGCCTAGCGGATGCAGAATGGACGCGTTGGATACATTTTCCGCTCAAAAGTTTTGAGCAGCTCAAAACCTTCTGAGCGGATGAAATGTCAATAGACGGATGCTGGACAGATAGAGAGGAAGCAAAACGGAGGCAGTGAGTACAGAACGGAAGCATCGCGTTAACCAACGGATGGCAAGTGTTTTTCTCCATTTTACATCCTCTTTCCATCTGTTGGTGCAGTGTGATAAGGGCTTTACATACAGTGCAACTCCACCTCCTCTTTTATGGGGTCTGGTTTTTTTTTGAATAATTTGTATCCTTCTACCAGTATATTTCAATCATGGGTTTCATCCCGCCAAGTTTCTGTTATTCCAACTATATTATATTTACCTTCATATATTCATAGTTCGAGTTTACCCTGCTTGTTCCCTAGACTTTGTGCATTTGTACAAGGGCACTTGAGATCTTTATGTCTGACACTGTGTTTCTTCTCTACATAACCTGTATTGTGCCTGCCTGTCCCTACTTCCTTGCTACCTGTTTGATGAGTGCACATGGTATGGCACTCATGATTAAATGCTTAGTTTTGGTTGGCATCAAGGTTGATAATCTTACCTGCACAAACATCTATTTTGCATGCACTGCTATCCTTATTTGTTTTAGGTTGCTGGGGACAGAGATGTTCTGAATCCATTAATTCTCTGTCCCTACTGTTCAGTTTAAATGTTTATCCAGGAAATCTGTGAATTTAATGCCAAGTAACTCAGTCCCTTTCTTTGATGGGTGCAAACCATCTATTTTGTACAATTTTTCATTGGACCAGCTGCAGAGCTTATGACTAATAAAACAAAAGCCTTCCCTTTTACACCATTCCTTTAGCAACACATTAAAGTCTGCTACACACTGCCTTTTCCCTTTTTGTTCCTTGTATACTGGTAGAACCTCTGAAAAGATAAGCCTACAGTCCGTATTAATAAGTTCATACCCCAAGCTCTGGAAGTCTTTCTGAACAGAAAATACATCCTTCTGAGACAGATCATTTGTACCAAGATGTATAATAGTATCAACATCACAGCCCTTGCTGGCATTCTTGACTATCTTAAGAATATACTTCTTGTCTCTGCTGAGAGTAGCACCTGGTAGACACCTGACCTCTTTCAAAACCTCAGTATTCTTTCCTAAATTTACATCCCTTACAATTGAGTCCCCAACCAGAAGGTTGCTTCTCTTTTTGGATGCCTTGCTCTTCTTGTGTGACTGGTGCGTAATACCTGATTCACACTTTCTCCTTTCCAAAGTAAGTTCTTCTTCTAGGACTATGATCCCTGGCTTACTAAAGTTATCATTATCACAACTACCTTGACCTGTCACTTTAGTGTCCCTATTAAGGTCAGCAAGGGCATTGTATCTGTTATGCTGGGACACAGCAAAAGTTTTGTGTTTATGGTCCACAGCTCTTACTCTGCCAGATCCCACAGTTGTCCATACTGTCCTTTTCCTGTAGGATCTTTGTGGTAGTGGGGGCTGGTAGCACGGCAGCTCAATAGATGGCTGGATTGGGCACCTAATTTCTGCTTGGAGAGCACAGATTAGAGATTCAAGATAGGTAATCTGTCCATGTAGACTTGTAATTTTTTTACAAAGAGGGCAGGATCCAAGTTTGAAAAGAGTACTGCGAAAGACAGATGTAAAACAAGTATTACACTGAACTAAGCCGGTCATTTTGAAAGAAAATAAAATCACAATCTCAAGCGCACTTGCTCTAAATGTCTTATTGGATTACATCCTGATGGATTACATTCCAGAGTTTGAAAGCAGCTGGCAGAGGTAATCTCAGAACCACTGCACCACATCTTTTAAAAATCCTGGAGCACCGGGGAACTACCAGAGGACTGGAAAAGAGTTGATGTGGTTCCCATCTTCAAAAAAGGAAAAAAAACAGACCCAGGAAACTATAGACCAGTCAACCTAACATCAATACCTGGGAAGATACTGGAAAAGATGAAAAAAAAAAAACCAGATCTGCCAACATCTAGAAACAAGTAAAGTAATAACTAGCAGTCAGCACGGGTTTGTTAAAAACAGATCATGAAAAACCAATCTTATTTCATTCTTCAACACAGTGACTAAATTAGTAGACCAACAAAATATTGTGGACATAATATATTTAGATTTCAGCAAGGCATTCAATAAGGTAGACTTCTACCTACTTCTTAGTAAGGTAGAAAAAAGTGGAATAGATAGCACCACCACTAGATAGATTTGCAACTGGCTGGCAAACCTTCCTCAACAAGTAGTCCTTAATGGGTCTAAGTCTACATGGAGGGAAGTAAGCAGTGGGGAGCCACAAGGTTCCGTCCTAGACCCCGGTACTCTTCAATATCTTCATTAATGACTTAGATGAAGGAGTAGAAGGGGAACTTACCAAATTTGCAGATTATACTAAACTGGCAGGAAGAGCTAACACCCAAGAAGATAGGCCCAAGATCCAGATGGATCTTGACAGACTAGAAAACTGGGCCAAATCTAACAAAATGAAATTCAATGTAGAGAAAAGTAAAGTCCTACACTTAGGCAAGAAAAACCAAAAGTACACATATAGACTGAGAGAAACCAGGCTCAATATCAGTAATTGTGAGAGGGATCTTGGACTCTTAGTGGACAACCAGCTAAATATGAGCCAGCTAGTTCAATCCTAAGTTGTATTAACAGAGGGATACAGTCAAGATCAAGGGAAGTACTAATATCACTCTATAAAGCCTTAGTAAGACCACACCTAGAGTACTGCATCCAGTTTTGGTCACCACATTATAAAAAAGATGTTGAGACTCTAGAAAAAGTACAGAGAATAGCAACCAGGATGATTAGGAGACTGGAGGCTAAAACATACAACGAGCGGTTGCAGGAACTGGGAATGGCTAGTCTAGTGAAAAGAAGAACCAGGGGAGACATGATAGCGGTCTTCCAATATTTGAGGGGCTGCCACAGGGAGGAAGGGGTCAAGCTATTTTCTAAAGCTCCTGTTGGCCAGACAAGGAATAATGGATGGAAACTGAACAAGGAGAGATTTAACCTGGAAACAAGGAGAGACTTTCTGACACTGAGAACAATCAACCTGTGGAACAGCTTGTCATCAGAAGTTGTGGGAGCGTCATCACTTGAGACTTTCAAGAAGAGATTGGACTGCCATTTATCAGAAATGGTGTAGGATCTCCCGCTTGCATGGGATTGGACTAGATGACCTACAAGGTCCCTTCCAACTCTGATTATCTGTACATAAACCAGGATAGACATTTTAATACTGTCTCTTTAAGGGAATGCTAAAATTATAATTGGGTGTGGTTCCTCAAATGGCCATAAGATAGAGCCAAAAACCTGGGTTGTTCTGTTCTGTTATTGCTGAGAGTGTTGCCATTCCTGCATTTCCCTTTTGACTATAGCTGATTATTGTTATTCTTGGATTTGATGTGAATCTTTTACTGAACTGTTTTTGATATTGGACTTTGTTATTGGATTATCCCTGGACTGAAAATTGACAGCTTTAACCATGTATGACTTGGATTGTTTGTTGGACTTTGCTTAAACATTTATTGGAAATAAAAACCTACATTTTACTATACAGTTTATTTGTGTGCTGGTTGTGTGTTATTCTTCACCACTCTCATGATGTCTCCCTGTGTGTGCTCATTCTCCTAACGGGAAATTACTTCAACACATAGTATATTCTTTTCCTTTTCTCAACTACCTTTCTTTTTCCACCCTTTTAAAAAATAACACTCCTTGTCTTTTCAATCATTTCATTGTCATTTTTCCAATCCCTTGAAATGTAAATATCTTGAGGAGAGAAAAACAGTAATAAAAAGAAGGAAACAAAAAAAGCGTTCCTTCCAGGTTTCAAACTGGGAATATTCTGTACATCAGGCAAGTATTGTAACTGCTGTGTGTTTGAAAAAGTTATGTGGAGCAGAAGTTGTCACAGACTTTTTCAGAAAAACCTGGAGGAATGGTGAGGGCCCAATCCTGCATCTGAAAAGTGGCCAATCCAAGTGCCAGGGATGTCCTAGGAAAAAAGTAGAATAAAATAGAATAACAGAGTTGAAAGGGACCTTGGAAGTCTTCTAGTCCAACCCCCTGCTTAGGCAGGAAACTCTACACCACTTCAGACAAATGGTTATCCAACAACTTTTTTAAAAACTTCCAGTGTTGGAGCATTCACAACTTCACAACATATTGTTCCAGATTAACTGTTCTAATTGTCAGGAAATTTCTCCTTAGTTCTCAATTGCTTCTCTCCTTGATTAGTTTCCATTGCTTCTTGTCCTACCCTTAGGTGCTTTGGAGAATAGCTTGGCTCCCTCTTCTTTGTAGCAGCCCCCAAGATATTGGAACACTGCTATTATGTCTCCCTTGTCCTTCTTTTCATTAAACTAGACATACCCAGTTCCTGCAACTTACTGTGGTTTTTGCAGTTTACTGCAAAAAGTAAAGCAAGGCAGCTGCACCTGAGTTGACAAGAACAATAAACTGATTGATTGACTGATTGATGATGTTCCATAGTTTTCAACACTTAGCAATCTCATTGATCGACCTTCTTCATGACAATCTATCTGGTCTTTCAGGTTTTGCGATGATGCCCCTATTGCCACTGTAACAGTGCCTTGCTGTTGGTCGTTGTCTTTCTTTTTCCTACCATATTTGTCATTTGTGCTTCGAGTGGGAACTCTGGGTTGATTTGTTTGATGAACCATCAGTTTGTTTGTTGGCTGTCCTGGTATGCTCCTTGGTCTCCAATATCAAAGTTCAAAGGTATCCATACTTCTTCTTCAAAATCCAACTTTTGCTTCCATGGAGTGTTGCAGGGAATATTGTGGCTTGAGCAATTATCAGAACAGAACCACAACCCCAGAAATTGTATTTGTGGGAAGTGTTTACTGGCAATATTCCTGCCTTCCAAAATTGTTACTGGCCACTATTGTTCACAGCAGAACTGGATAGTCATAATGACTTTGGATGGAGGTCCCAATTTTCTTCTCCTCAAGTTTAGCTCTTCATTAGCAATGACATCACTCAAGAAGGTAAGTTCCAGCATCCCCCTCATTTGTCTGTCTAAATTTAACTTTAAATTGGTACCGTATTCCTACAAGATTTCCTGAAGTCTTTTCTCTGGGATGCTCCCATACAAAGTTTCTTTTTAGTTTATTTTTGTTAGCACATTATGTACTGGAAAACAAAGCAATTCCACTTGGAAACTGAGAAAACTATAAAGACCAAATAAAGAACTGAAATAAACAATGTGGAATTCTGAATTTCAGATGCCCAAAACTGAGTGACACATTTTCCTAAAGAAAAAGAAGGTGCCATGATTTCTTCTCTAGTAAGGATTTGAAATGCTTTATTTGATAGCCTTGTTAAATTTAAAGAATCTACATATTCATTACTTTGCTATTAGGTTTATACAAAATGATTAACAAATCCACTTGTTCTGTAGGTTCTTGTGCTTTTTATACAACTTTCATGTTTCTAGTTTTCTCATCTCTTCCTTAAGCTGATCATAATATCAGAGGCATTTTTTCCTGAAAGAACAAAGTACCAGGATCATGCATTTATCTACCTGTAAGTGAAGTTCCCTTGGCAGATTGCCTAGTCCTACAAAGAAATTGTGATATATTAAAAGAAAGAATTTGTATTCTTGATCAACTACAAAAACAGGTTGGATCAGATTTAAATTTTGTACAAGCAGCCACACCTGATAATCCATCTATGTTTTGGTGCTACATGAAATGGCAATTTAAATAATATTTGCAATTTACTGCCACATACAATAACAGAGTTAGAAGGGACCCTGGAGGTCATCTAGTCCAACCCCCTGCTCAAGCAGGAGAGTCTATTCTGAATATTAGCCTCTACCTAGGATCGAACTCACAGTTGCTGTAAGATTCATTCAAGTGGGAAGAAATTTTAATCTAGGACTCAGGACTTAATGCTGATTCTTTGAAAAAAAATTGAGATCAACTGAGATTACTGATCTTGTAATCAGTTTAAAGAAGGTTTTAACAGATAATAAGAGTTGGAAGGGACCTTGTAGGTCATCTAGTCCAAACCCCCACCCAAGCGGAAGACCCTACACCATTTCTGACAAATGGCAGTCCAATCTCTTCTTGAAAGTCTCAAGTGATGGCGCTCCCACAACTTCCGAGGGCAAGCTGTTCCATTGGTTGTTTGTTCTCACTGTCAGAAAGTTTCTCCTTATTTCCAGTTTAAATCTCTCCTTGTTCAGTTTCCATCCATTTTTCCTTGTCTGGCCTGCAGGAGCTTTACAAAATAGCTTGACCCCTTCTTCTCTGTGGCAGCCCCTCAAATATTGGAAGACCGCTATCATGTCTCCCCTGGTCCTTCTCTTCACTAGACTAGCCATGCCCAGTTCCTGTAACTTCTTCATATGTTTTAGTCTCCAGTCCCCTAATCATCCTGGTTGCTGTTCTCTGTACTTTTTCTAGAGTCTCAATATCTTTTTTATAATGTGGTGACGAAAACTGGATGCAGTACTCTAGATGTAGTCTTGCTAAGGCTTTATAGAGTTTTATTAGTGCCTCACTTGATCTTGATTGTATCTATTAATGCAATTTAGGATTGCATTAGCTTCTTTGGCTGCTGCTGTACATTGCTGCTCATATTTAGCTGGTTGTCTGTTCATCTGTTCATACTTATGGGTGCCTGCTATAATTCCCACATTTTTGTGTTGTGTTCTTTTCAGAGGTCATAGATAGAATCAGCCAAACCAGATAGATCAGAGAGGAAATATGGCCATATAAGCTAATTCTACTTTACTGTCTGCTTTGCATTAACAGAATCTTGCAAATCTTTAACCACAGTTTTGCTTAGCAACCAAGGGAGGATCCCTCCTGAGCCTCCTGCTCCATCCACTATGCAGCTGTGAGCTAGCTTCCTTTTATCTGATTCTTCCCTAGACAGCATCTCTTCACCAGGTCTCCCACGGTCATTCCCACATAACATGATACACAGATTCCCAAGTACAGTAAGCTGGAATTTCAAAATCTTTCTTATGTAATAGTTTTATCCATTCCACTGTAATTATTCCCCATTTTGTTTCCACCTCCACTCCACTTCTAAGTCTTTTTCTTCCTGTCTGTTGCAGTGTCTCTTGGGATTTGCAGTATTGCACTAATTCCTGCCCTAATTCCATATATTTTTGGAAAAAAAAACTTTGTTTTTGGCTGCTTCAACCTTCCAGTTCACTTTTTCTTACTTTCCCCTTTTCACTTTTAACTCGTAACCAACTTTCTTAGGAATTCTTTAATTCTTCCCTGGGTATTTGTCCTTTCTGTAGATTTACAAAGCCTTTCCAGGATTTCTGTTTCATGCAGTAACATTTTCAGACTAAATTATCTCAAATTCTAAAACATCTCTAATGAGCAATACTATTTAGTCTTCAAAACTAAAGGCTCTTTTAAGAATTTTTACTTCAATGATATGTTACTTTACAGTTTAACCTACTTTTTCATTCATATGAAAAATCAGTTACTTTCAAATGTTTCTATTGCTTGGTCTGTGATACCGTACTCTAAATTTGTCTTTCTTCCTCTAAATATCTAAGGGGAATAATTTTCATCTGCCAATTGAATATAATTATGAGCCTCAAGTGCTTTTATTCTCAAATACACAACAGGAAATCTTATTCCAATCTTATTTCATTCTTCAGCACAGTGATTAAATTAGACCAGAAAAATACTGTGGACATAATATATGTAGATTTCAGCAAGGCATTCGATAAAGGAGACCACAACTTACTTCTTAGTAAGGTAGAAAAAAGTGGAATAGATAGCACGACCACTTGATGGATTCGCAACTGGCTGGCAAACCTTACTCAACGAGTAATCCTTAATAGGTCTAAGTCTACGTGGAGGGAAGAAAGCAGTGAGGAGCCACAAGATTCCGTCTTTGGCCCACTACTTTTCAATATCTTCATAAATGACTTAGATGAGGGAATAGAAGGGGAACTTACCAAATTTGCAGATGATACTAAACTGGCAGGAATAGCTAACACCCAAGAAGATAGGCTCAAGATCCAGAAGTATCTTGACAGACTTGAACACTGGGCCACATCGAACAAAATGTAATTCAGTGTAGAGAAAAGTAAAGTCCAACACTTAGGCAAGAAAAACCAAAAGTACACATATAGCCTGGGTGAAACCAGGCTCAATAGCAGTATCTGCGAGAGGGAGCTTGGACTCTTAGTGGACAACCAGCTAAATATGAGCCAGCAGTGTGTAGCAGCAGCCAAAAAAGCTGATGCAGTCCTAAATTGTATTAACAGAGGGATACAATCAAGATCAAGGAAAATACTAATACCACTCTATAAAGCCTTAGTAAGACCACACCTAGAGCACTGCATCCAGTTTTGTTCACCACATTATAAAAAAGATGTTGAGACTCTAGAAAAAGTACAGAGAACAGCAACCAGGATGATTAGGGGACTGGAGACTAAAACATACAATGAACAGTTGCAGGAACTGGGCTTGGCTAGTCTAGTGAAAATAAGGACCAGGGGAGACATGATAGTGGTCTTCCAATATTTGAGGGGCTGCCACAGAGAAGAAGGGGTCAAGCTATTTTGTAAAGCTCCTGCAGGCCAGACAAGGAAAAATGGATGGAAACTGAACAAGGAGAGATTTAACCTGGAAATAAGGAGAAACTTTCTGACAGTGAGAACAATCAACCAATGGAATAGCTTGCCCTCGGAAGTTGTGGGAGCACCATCACTTGAAACTTTCAAGACGAGATTGGACTGCCATTTGTCAGAAATGGTGTAGGGTCTTCCGCTTGGGTGGGGGTTTGGATTAGATGACCTACAAGGTCCCTTCCAACTCTGATTATCTGCATCTGTATCTGGAAAAAATAATGATTTAATATTAGCACTGTTAAATCAACTGCTACTGCAGCTTGAAAGGTTGCCTGAATTCCTCCAGAAGTTCTGCAATAGTTCTAGATCATTGGAGAGGAATCTGCAAAATGCTTCTAACAGGAATTCTGGGAGTTGAAGTTCACACATCTTAAAGTTGTCAAGGTTGATAAATGTTGCCCTGGTGCAGAGGTTTCCAAACTTGGCAACTTTAAGATTTGTGGGCTTCAACTCATTGCTCAGCATAGCTGGAGAATTCTGGGAGTTGAAGTCCTCAAGTCTTAAAAGTTGCCAAGTTTGGGGACCCCTGCCCTAGTGCTTCTCAACCTTGACAACTTTAAGACATGTGGACTCTCTGGCTTGGTAATTCTGTGAGCTGATGTCCAAATATCTTAAAGTAGCCAAGGTTAAGAAACACTGCCTGAGAGTAATAAAGCAAAATTATTTACATAGTAATTCTCTCATTTGAATCCATGCAGGGCAGCTTGTGTTCCGGATAATTATAGGCTCACGAGAGAGATTTATTTATTCTGCAGTAAATGTTCAGCCAAGAATATATATTATCAGGCCACATCCAAAGATCACCAGATACTTAACCTTTCCTAGAGTCCAATATAAGTTAGTTTCAAAGTGAATATTTAAAAATTAGACTAATGACTAGATTGCTTAAGCCCATGTCACACTGAACCAACGGATGCAAAGAGGATGTAAAATGGACAAAAAAGCTTGCCATCCATTCGAAAATGCGATGTACTCACTGCCTCTGTTTTGCTTCCTCTCTATCCGTCCAGCATCCGTTTATTGACGTTTCATGCGCTCCAAAAGTTATGGGTTGCCCAAAACTTTTGCGTGGAAAATGTATCCAGTTCGTCTGTTCTGCATCCGCTACGCATCCATTTCGCATCCGTTACGCATCCGCTATATCTGCTAGGCATCCGTTCTGCATCCGCGCAACTCGCATCCGCTCGGACGCAGGGAGGAAGCGGAACAGACGCAGAACAGATGCAGAACGGATGCAGAACGGATGCAGAACGGATGCAGCACAGAAACAAAGCGTTTAAAAAACGTTCACAGAGGGGACCTATCTCGGATATTAAGAATGTCTAGAGGATGCCTAGAGGATGCCTAGATGATGCCTAGAGGATGCAAAGGGACACCTATACTGCCTATAAAAAGGGGGAGCAACTCATCTGCATCTCACTTTCAGACCAGCAGCCCACCTGTGCAGACCTCTGCAGACTTCATCTGACTCTTCCTCTTCCACAGCATCCAGTCATGTCCACCATGGATCGTAACACAGTCCTTTTGGCAGCCGCCATCCTTCTGCAACAGTACGAAGCCATCTACAGGCTCTGTGAACTCTACTACGGGAAGAAAAAGAGGTGGCCAAGAAGCGTCTGGGTACGAAGATGGATCAGGAGAAGAGCAGAGTACGGGCTGTACAACAAGCTGATGGTGGAGCTCAGGAACGAAGACAATCATGCGTTCCAGAACTTCATGAGGTGCCTCCAGCCATGTTTGATGAAGTTGTGTAATGCCTGACACCCAGGTTGACCAAGGCAAACACCAACTTCCGGCCCAGCCTGGAACCGGGGCTCAAGGTGGCACTCACTCTGCACCACCTGGCCTCAGGGACCACCTACAAAAGCATGCAGTATGGCTGGAGGGTGCCACCCAACACCATCAGCATTGTGGTCAGAGAAGTGGTGCAGGCCATCATCGAAGAATACAAGGAGGAGCTCCTCCAGTGCCCCTCCACTGAAGAAGGATGGAAGAAAGTTGCAGAGCAGTGGTATCAGAAGTGGAACTTTCCCTACACCGTTGGAGCCATAGATGGGAAGCACGTGGCCTGCAAAGTGCCAGTCAAGTCGGGGTCCACTTATTTCAACTACAAGGGTTTCTTCAGCATCATCCTCTTCGCCATGGTCGATGCTGACTACAAGTTCATGTACATCGATGCTTCAGGCAACGGGTCATCTTCAGATGCCCAGATATACAACGCAAGTGACCTCAAAGGTGAGCTGGAACGCAACCTCATGGTGGGCTTCCCAGATCCAGAACCCCTGCCCAATGACACGCAAGATGTGCCCTACTTCATCATGGGGGATGTCGCCTTCTCCCTCACAACCTACCTCATGAAGCCTTACACCTCCAAATACCTCACCCATGAAGAGAGGATCTTCAACTACAGGCTGTCCAGGGCAAGGTGGGTGGTGGAGAATGCCTTTGGAATCCTGGCCAACAGGTTCCAGGTACTTCTCACCACCATACAGCATCGCCAAGAGACCGTGAGGAGGATCATGGAAGCTTGCTGCATCCTGCACAATCTCATGCGCACCCACTACCCAGTCTTGCAGAACAGGTTCGTGGACCTCCAGCAAGGCAATGGGGACATGGAGCCTGGGGAATGGAGGCAAGGGTGAAACCTGATAGACACTCAGGATGTGCATGGCCCCAACAGAGCCTCACATGAAGGGAAGAAGCAGCGCAACCTCCTGAAACACTGGTGCAATTCCCCAGCTGGAGCAGTGTAGTGGCAAGGCAGGATGGTAGATGCTTAATGGATGCTCCCTTCAGCCTGTCTCATCACACGGATGAGATTGGGCCATGTATGGGCCTACAATAAACAGGGCATTTAATAAAGAGTTGTGTTTGTGTTGCCATGTGTGGATCAATGCTTACATTGTTATTGATAAAATAGGGCCCTAGGTGTGGCACCTGGGAGGGTAGACCATACAGTCCCACTATGCTTGCACTGGAGGTTTATCTATCCCACAGCTATTAGCCATCCCAAAGTTATCCCTGCTCATTCCACAGGTATCCCTGCCCACTCCACTGCTATCTTAACCCATCCCACAAGCATGCAAAGGCTTAAACCATTTCTAAAAGTTTCCACCAAGACTTTATTGAAAAAAAGAAATGAAGCAAGTGTGTGAATCAAAGATAAACTTTATTGAATAATAAGCTGTAACAGAAAAATGACCCAAGTCAAGTGTCCAAATAAAGTCCACAAGTAGCCAGCTACCCGGTCTCTGGCACTCTTCTTGGTCACTCAGAGGTGTGCCCAGTCTCAGGGGTGAAGGGTCCAGGTGCTGTGGTGGTGGGTGGTGCTGGAGTGCCTGGCCTTGAGAGGACAACAGGGGATGATGTGTTGAGGTAGGTGTCGGACAGCTGACTCAGCCCCGTGATGCTGAGAGGTCCTACCTCCATGCCATGGGGTGTCAGCCCCAGTACTGATGACAGATGTACTGAGGCCAGGCTTGGCTGTGGGGTGGAGGAAGGAGCATTGTAGTGGGGCTGTCTGCTCTGCAGCTGGGTGAGCACTGTCATGGGTGGCATCGCTGTCGTCGGTGGCATCATTGTCGTTGGTGGCATCGGTGGCATCAGTGGAACCGGTGGCAACAGTGTCGCCCAATGACTCTGTGCCTGGACTGGGAAGGGCTGCTGCCTGTACTGCTGAACCTCCTGGTAGCTGTAGCCCTGGTAGGTGAGGGGCTGTGGGAAGCCTTGGAATGGGAGGGACATCACCTAGGGTGGAGGAGCAGACCTGTACTGGGTGGGAGCAGGTTCCTCTGGGTCTGAAGGGTTGTGAAGCAGCTCGGTGATCCGGTCCTTCACCAGCTGGTACTGTGGATCCGCCATTTCCTTGAGGGTCTGGTTCACATAGGTGAGGAAGGGCTTGCGGTTGGAGGAGGAGGAGACGGTGTGGACCAGCTGAGAGAGGAGATCTATGCTGGTGCAGATGGTGTCCCTGATCTCCAGCAGGACAGTGTGGCTCTGCCCCTCCTGCTGTCCGGATCTCTGCCTTTCTGCGGAGGCGGAGCTGGGGGGGGTGGATGCAGCTAGGACTGTGGTGGACTCTATGTCTCCTTTCTCCCACCGCACCAGGGAGTCCTCCACGCACTCCACCACACTTACCACACCTGTCCGCGGGTTTTCCGCCATGGCACGCTCCACAGAAACCTGCCTGGAGACAGGGACTGGCCGGAAGAGGACTGGCTCTCAGCAGGCTGCTGGAGAGAGAGGGTCGTGAGAGGGGCTGGTGGTGCACCTCGGTGGTGGACCTCACCCTCCAGGAAGCTGCACCTGGCCATGAAGTAGGTCTCTCTGTCCGTCAGCTTCACAGTGGCCTGGCCAGATTTCTTCAGGTGCAGCTTCCCATACCAGGTGTGCATGTGCTTCCACCAGCCGAGGAGCACCTCCGAAGTGTAACCCATACTCTCCGCCCTCTCTCTCCAAGCAGCCTGCTTCCTTTTGGTGTCCCTGTACAGCCGGTGTCCCTTCCGTCACAGATAGTTGTTCTCTCTCAGCCACTCCAGCACCTCATCTTTGTGCGCCTCCTCAATATAGTATTGCCTCCTCTCCCATCCCTGCATATGCCTCTTCCTCCCTTTGGCAGGACCAGATGGGCCCTCATCAGAGAGGCTCCCAGGTAGTAGGGGCTGCTCCTCCACACCACCAGCAGCAGCAGCAGCACCAGCAGGATCATCATCATCATCATCATCATCCTCACCAGCAGGATCATAATCATCATCATCATCAGCAGCAGCAGCAGCAGCAGCAGCAGCAGGATCATCATCATCAGCAGCAGCAGCAGCAGCAGCAGCAGCGGCGGCAGCAGCAACAGCAAGATCAGCAGCAGCAGGACCAGCAGAACCAGGATCAGCAGCAGTAGAGTAAGCACCAGCAGGGCCAGCAAGTCCAGGAGCACGAGCAGGACCAGGAACACGAGCAGGACGAGCAAGACGAGCAAGTCCAGGAGCACGAGCAGGACGAGCAGGTCCAGGAGCACGAGCAGGACGAGCAGGACCAGGAGCACGAGCAAGACGAACAGGACCAGGAGCAGCTTCAACAGAGTAAGCACCAGCAGAAGCACCACCGCCAGGAGCAGCTTCAGCAGAAGCCCAAGCAGAAGCAGAGTCAGGGGCAGGGGGCGGGAGGTTGGCCCTGTCCCTCTTGCCAGGGATGGCGGCAGGCTGCTGAGGCTTTCGCTTCCTCCCCATGGTTGTGGGGCTGCTGGCTGGCAGGGAGGCTGGCAGGCACCAAGGCTGGCAGGAAGGCTGGCAGGAAGGCTGGCAGGAAGCCAGGCACAAAGGCTGGCAGGCAGGCACCAAGGCTGGCAGGAAGCCTGGCAGGTAGGCTGGCAGGAAGCCTGGCAGGTAGGCTGGCAGGAAGCCTGGCAGGAAGCCTGGCAGGTAGGCTGGCAGGAAGCCTGGCAGGAAGGCAGGCAGGCAGGCAGGCACCAAGGCTGGCTGGAAGGCTGGCAGGCAGGCATGCAGGCAGGGCAGGCAAGGGACTCGAAGCCTGGCAGGTAGGCTGGCAGGAAGCCTGGCAGGAAGCCTGGCAGGAAGCCTGGCAGGTAGGCTGGCAGGAAGGCTGGCAGGAAGGCTGGCAGGAAGGCAGGCAGGTAGGCTGGCAGGAAGGCTGGCAGGAAGGCTGGCAGGAAGGCAGGCAGGCAGGCAGGCACCAAGGCTGGCAGCAAGGCTGGCAGGCAGACACTCGAAGTGTCCAGCAGCAGGTCTTTCCTCGGAATGCTGGCCACGTGCGAGCTGCTTCCCTTTATATCCGGGGGGCTTACGCAATGCATCCCCCCGCATGTGCAATTAACGCTTGGCATCTGTTCCGCTTCCACTGTGCATCCGTTAGGCTTCCGCTGTGCATCCGCTTCATCCGCTGTGCATCCACTGTGCATCCGCTGTGCATCCGCTTCATCTGCTGTGCATCCGCTGTATCCGTTCCGCGTCCACTTTGCTGAGGCCCCCCGGAAGCCTAACGGATGCGCCATCCGCTCTCATCCGCTTCCATCTGCTGGGCTTCCATTCCGCATCCGCTTTGCATCCGCCCTGCGTCCTCCCCGCGTCCGTGTTATCCACTCCGGTTATGCAAATTTTTGCCCCTTTTGAGAGCGGATAACAACGGATGGAACATTTTGCTCGTCCGCTGTGTCCTTTTTGCATCCGTTAGCCAGTGTGACATGGGCTTTACTGGCAACAGACAGTTAAAAGAATGAAAGTATCTTATCTTTCTAAAAATTACTAGTAAATGTATAAAATATAAATTGAAATAAATATTAGCCATAGCATTAAAATCTGCCTTTATTTATGTGTATCTAGAAACTCTTTCTATAACTGTGATATCCCTTCCATTATATCTCCATTGTCAGGATAGATAAAGCTATTTTAATAATTGATGAAATCTAAATACTGGGGCAACCATGGGTATGTCTCATGCCATACCCTGAACTATCCAACACCATTCGGGATAAAATAGCACCATATGAAGAATGTGAGCAACTATGATTGAGTGATTGATTCATTTTGTGTGAAACCCTATAAGTGAGATAGCCACAATATCTCAACAAGGGAACAATATAACAATTAAAATGCCAGTTTAATTGGTCTAGTGGTTAAGGCACCAGGGTAGAAACCAGGAAAGTAAGAAGTCCCACCTTAAGCATGAAAGCTGTCTGAATGACTTTGGGCCAATGTCTCTCTCTCAATCCAATTCATCCTACAAGGTTTCATTATGGGGAAAGTGGGAAGACAAAGGAGTATTAAATATGTTCACTGCCTTGGATTAATTATACAAATAATAAAGTTGGGACCATAAGTGCAGATGATGAAGGATTTGCGGGCAAGATGAAATGTTCTACCATTTTTTTTATCCCATCTTAGAAGTTTCTAGGGATATTGCAGGAAATAAAGGAGTTACTGAAAGCCCTAAATGTTCTCTACTGAAGTACCTTTTTTACTGTAAAGGAGCTTCCAGAAGGCAAATGGTGGCACCAGTGGGGAAATGTCAGGTCTAAGCTCAATTATGACACAGTAAAATCCAACTGAGTCCAGTTCTTTATTTGTTTACGCCTAACAGACAAAATATTGCCAGATTAAAGTTATTACCTTCTAACCTAATTGATATACCCTGAGAGTTTCTAGGGTATATCTGCCTTGAACCTTTCTTCCTTCCCCTAGCCAGCTCTGGATTCTTCTATTAACCTCTTTTTGGAATGTGCTATCTTCTCGCTGGAAGCCATACTGCTACCACTGACATTCCCTTCCCCTCCTTTTCCAGCTGCACATTCAGGGATTACATTGCTCCATCAAGTGTTCTGAGAAGATTCTACATCTATTTGAAAGATACAAAAGGAAGAATGGCAGGGATTGGTTGTAAACTCTACTCATATATTATCCTGTATGTAAGTAAGAGAAGGCTCAGTGGTTTATTTCTCAGTGGAGGTTCATTTCTCAATGATAGGCCCTTCAATGAAATGTGAAATATTGTAATCCTGGGGAGAGTGAAAAAACAAACTTTATCTTTTTTAATTATAATAATAAATTATGCTTTTGGAAAGACATTGATAGCTATATTATACTTCTGGATTAAAATAATAATAATGTTCACAATCTGCAATGTCAAAATCAAAAACAGTATTGTATCTTGAAGTGGAATTGATAGCAAAACTGTCTTGATTCCAGTCTACTTCTGCTGCCATATAAAAGATACTGTTTTGGGGCATATTATATGAAGTCAGATACAGCAGGGTAACCACATTTTTAAGATTCAGAAGACACCACACTATAGCACAACTTGAATCCAGACTTAGTTTTGTGTCTTAGGTGGTTTGATATCAGTGGGATTTTAATTACTAATGATGACAGAGCCAGTGTTGATCTAATGATTGAGGCACCAATCTCAAACTCAAAAAGATTGTGAGTTCCAATCCTAGCATAGACACAAGGGGCAGCTAAATAACTTTGGACTAGTCCCATTCTCTCAGCCCTAGAAAGCAGGCTTTTTATTTATTCAATTTTTATCCCACTTTTATTACTTCATAAATAAAGGTGGCAATGGCCAACCACTTCCAAAACTGCACCAAAAAAATAGCAGGAAGATATCCAGGAAGTTGCAAAAAGTCAAGTTGCAAGAAGGCATAACAACAAAACAACAACAAAACAAATCAAAGTCCTATTGTTTTCAATGGTTTGCTCCTCTAGATATGATTAAGTCTGAATCCAAGAGCATGCATTTTCCTATAAATATACAACAAGCTTGACAGCCTGTTTCTCAATTTTAGCATCCACTTCTTGAGGACAAGAGGGAAAAGGGGGCCATTTTATTATTTCAGTTTTATGGAACACTTATTCCCAAGAGCACCCACAGATCATTCATCTGTTCATTTGACATGATGATTCACATACAGTTTCCTTCCCCACCCCTTCCAAAAATTAAGGTTAGATGATGGTAATTCTGCAGCTGCCCCTGTCACCAAGTTTGGTCAAAACAAGCAAATGTATAGCACAGAGTTCAATATCACTTGATGAGTCAGGCATCATACAAGTTTAATGAATTATTGCTCCATTATTAAAATCTTCATTACATGTTCCTTGTGGTGGTGGCAAGCTTAAAGTCTAATACTGTTTCATAAACATGCACCTATTTTGTAATGATTTTCTTTCTGGCAGGCAGCAATCCCTATTATAGGCCTTTTCTTTAACTGTAACCATAACACCAGCCATAGTTGTCCCTTTATAATAGATCACAGCTCTGCCTGGACAACAGGTGTTTTGCTTCCTAACTAATCTTTCACCTCCATTATCCACTCCATTTAATTCATCTGAGAGCTGTTCTGTATAAACTAGGTCTTGACATAAGGCTTACATTTAATTTTTATATTAGCAACAGCCTAAGGCATCTTGGTAATAATTTCAATCCATCCCACTACTAGGCTTTGAAATGATCACATGGTAGAATGTGCAATAAGGGCTGAAAATGAGAAGCACATTTTCCGAGGGTTTGTATTATTATTATTATTATTATTATTATTATTATTATTATTATTATTGTTGTTGTTGTTGTTGTTGTTGTTGTTGTTGTTGTTGTTGTTGTTGTTGTTAATGCAGTCATGTGCCAGTGAAGAGAAAAGCAAATGAAAAGAAAACAAAAAGTTGTGTGCAGGCCAATCTTTTGGCAAGCAAATACAATTTCCCCAGATGTCTGCCAAAAGTGTTGGCCCAAATGGATAGGCTCCTGGTATGTAAGGGTCCATGTACTGGGGGGCGGCACTCACAACTGGAAATAGTAGATGGGATAGGAAGACTTCATACCCATCCTGTCCATCTCTTAGTCCTGCTTTCACTATAGTTTTTTAAATCTTAATTTGTGCAGTTTTTATGTTGTAATGTTTAAATTATTTTTCTACTTGTTTTATAATCTATACGCTGCCCAGAGTCACCTGACAGGAAAGATAGACAGTTATAAAAAATTAAATAAACAAATAAATAAACATAAAGCTACATTCCCCTTTAAAATAATCACTTATGTATTTTTGCTTCCTTGTAATATTTTAACACTGAGATGTTTAAATACAATTTTGAAGGGCTCCTGTTCAGTGGTGGGATTCAATTTTTTTTACTACCAGTTCTGTGGGCGTGGCTTGGTGGGTGTGGCTTGGTGGGCATGGCAGGGAAAGGTTTAAGCAAAATATCCGTTCCCTCCCCACTCCTGGGGGAAGATTATTGCAAAATTCCATTCCTTCCCCACCCCGTTAACCTGCTTTCCAGCTCTGTTCTCCTGTGCAGGACAACAAAAGAAGACCCAGCCAATCAGCTGGGACTTGGGAGGCAGAGAATAGATGGGGGTGGAGTCAGTCAGAGGTGGTATTTGCTGGTTCTCCAAACTACTCAAAATTTCTGCTACCGGTTCTCCAGAACTGGTCAGAACCTGCTGAATACCACCTCTGCTCCTGTTGCTCCATGCCCAAATCAAACAACAAGATTACTGCCTGTTTTTCCCTCCATGCTATCACTCTGCTAAACACGTAATTCCCACAGCATTTTCAGTAAAAAATATTCTATTCTATTCTATTCTATTCTATTCTATTCTATTCTATTCTATTC
>BLBF01000003.1:85996770-86008364 GCA_015471245.1 Laticauda colubrina | reverse complement strand
AAAAAAAACAGATAAGAGGACATGCCTTTTAAGATTTAAAAATCTGTAGATAGCCAATATGCATTTATACTTAAAACTAATTCTTGCTAGTGCCATTGAAAAAAATCTTGTTTCTACTTGAAAATTGAAAGCTGTATTTATTAGCATCCAGTGAAATAGCTTATTGCATGGTAAAGTTGACATAATGCATAAATCATGATGCAAATAGTAAAAAAGCAAAAAGTACTCTGAAAAGCAATTTTTTATACCTGTTTCTCTAACAGTACAGCCTCCCCCAATAGGAAGTCCCAGCATGTTTTATAGGCATGAAATGAAATTAAGCCCCTGCCCCCATATTAAGGCCTATATTAAAACATGTGAAATGGTGGGAAATGGTGAGGAAGCTTGCCGTTAGGAAGTACTTTTGTTGCACACCTGGATATGGTGCTGCCTGCGTTGACCCCGATCCGAAATGCCCCACCAATGCTGAGGGCAACATTCAAGCCATCGCTGCCTGCCCACCCGAAGATGCAAGGGGGGGGGGAAATTAAGTCACCCCCGAAAAGATGGCCTAGCCATTTTTTCGGGACTCAAAAATAAAATAAGACCCGGCCGTATTATATGAGAAACACGGGTAGATAGCATATATTTAATATTTATTTAACAGATTGCTCCAGCCTCATATTTTAACTTTTTTCCCATTTGGAAAATAAGCAAAATGTAAAATTAAGATAATTAGGTATTTTAATAAATAGAATTGCTGTGCAGGAAAGATCACCGGAAGCAAGGAGAAGAGAGATTTTGCAAAATTTCAGCAGTGGTATCATTATTAGATTCTTTCTTTCTTTTTTTTTCCAGAAATGTCCAGTATGCATGGGTGGGTTACATTTCATGCAATATAAAGAAGTGGTATTTGTTCTATATGTAAAGTGGGTGACTCCAAATCTACAAACCTGATTGGTCAAATAAAATAAGCATTGGATTGGTTCACTAGGAACCAATCCAAAGAGCTGCTAAAAGGCGGCAAATTTAAACAACTGCCATTGGCTGCAAGCAGGCAAGCCAATATAAAAGGCTGGCCTCAGCTTCAGCCAAGTGTTCCTATTTACTAACTAGTTGAAGAATAAAGTATTTGTTGTTGGAACCCGGTCTACCTCGTGTGTTTTCCGAACAAAAAAAATGGCGACGAGGGTGGGATCGTCCTGAATGGAAAAACCTGCACGCGGTGATAAGAAGTCCAGATTACAACCAAGATGTCTGGAAACAACGCACCACCTGCACCCTTCAATCCCAATGAAGAGGATTGGGATTCCTATGCTGATCGCTTCCAAATGTATTTGGAGAGCAATGAAATGGAAGACATTTCAGAGCAATGCAAGAGAGCTGTATTCCTGACGCACTGCGGGCCAACAGTTTTCAAGATGGCAAAGGCCCTTGCGAAGCTCCGGGACGTTAAACAACTAACGTGGACAGAATTGCAAAGACTCCTCAAAGCACACTATGCTCCGATGGTGTCAAACTTAATAAAGCGACACGAATTTTACTGCAGAGAGCAGAGAGAGGGAGAGACCGTCGCCGATTTCATCGCTGCCCTTAGACAATTAGGGGATGAGTGTGAATTTTTGAACATTGACGAAGCAATGAGGGATCACGTGGTGTTGGGCCTGAGAGACTCGACCACACAGAGTAAATTACTCAACAAGCCCAACATCACTGTTACCGAAGCCATCGCGGAAGCCACAGCCGCTGAAGCCGCGAAAAAATCTGCCGTAGCCATGAAAAAGATGAACACACACAGCGAAGACGTTTTTGACGGCTCACTTGGCAAGTATTGGGGAAATCCCATTTCTTTCAATCTAAACCCCCAAATAGCCCCACAAAGAATAAAAGCCAGGCGAGTTCCTTTTGCACTAAAGGCAAAAATAGAGGAACAGCTGGACAAATTAATAGCCCAAGGGGTGTTAGAACCTGTGGACCATGCCAAGTGGGAAACGCCTATTGTCACACCAATAAAACCTGATGGGTCCATTAGAATCTGTGGTGACTATAAGGCTACCCTGAACCACGCATTACAACCAAGCGCATACCCGGTGCCAGTAGTCCAGCATTTGCTTCATTCCCTGGGAAAAGGCAAAGTTTTCGCCAAACTCGACTTGGCACAAGCCTATCAACAACTCCCAGTGGACCCAGAAACAGCAGAAGCACAGACTATAGTCACCCATAAGGGCATATTCAAATGTCACCGGCTCCAATTTGGAGTAAGCGTGGCCCCTGGCATTTTCCAGAGTCTGATGGAACGCCTTCTAAATGGCACACAAGGAGTCGTTCCCTATTTTGACGACGTCCTAATCTCGGCCAGAGATGAAACTCAATTAAGGAAAAGACTCAAAGAAGTATTAACTAAGTTTAGGGAATCTGGCCTCAAGGTAAAAAGAGAAAAGTGCTGTTTAATTAAGAATAGCGTCGAATTCCTGGGCTACTCAATAGACAGAGAGGGTATCCACCCTACAGACAAAAAAGTTAAAGCAATCAAAGACGCTCCTGAACCACGAAATAAAACCGAACTACAAGCATTTTTAGGACTAATTAATTTTTATAATGTGTTCCTGCCAAACAAGGCCACTATAGCAGAACCATTACACCGTCTGCTAGACAAGAAAGCAACTTGGACTTGGGGTTACAAAGAAAAAAAAGCCTTCCAAAATATTAAAAGCTTGCTAACATCAACAAACGTTCTCATCCAATTTAGCAACACACTGCCATTAAGAGTGACCTGTGACGCCTCACCATACGGAGTAGGTGCCATCCTGAGCCACCAACTACCTGATGGCAGAGAAGCACCCGTCGCATATTACTCTAGGACTCTATCCAAAACCGAGCGGAATTACAGCCAATTGGACAGGGAAGCTCTAGCAATTGTCGCTGGAGTAAAACGCTTCCACGAATACTTATATGGGCGGACTTTTCAAATCATAACAGACCACAAATCGCTAATGGGGATTTTGGCGGGAAACAAGCCAACACCTAATATACTGTCCCCAAGAATGACTAGATGGTCAGAGTTCCTAGCAGCTTATTCTTACACTCTGACACATCGGCCAGGGAAACAAATTTCCTATGCGGACGCTCTGAGCAGAGCACCCTTACCAGCAACCGACAAAGACCCGGCACCAGCGATGACAACACTACAAATCGAGACTTGCCCCAACCTACCCATATCAGCTTATGATGTCGCCAGAGCCACCGCAAAAGACTCATTGACTGCCCGCGTTCTTAGCTGGGTAGGTAAAGGCTGGCCGGAGAATCAAAAAACTGAAAACTTTAAACCTTTCCGGTCCAGACAGACTGAACTTTCAATCCAAAAGGGGTTTTTGTTGTGGGGTGATCGGGTGGTAATCCCTGCCAAATTACAACCCAGGGTACTTAGGTTGTTACATGAAGGGCACCCGGGAATGGTTAAGATGAAAAGCCTTGCTAGAAGTTATGTTTGGTGGCCGGGTATCGATAAGGACATTGAGTATTGGGTAAGCTCATGCAACAAATGCCAGGCAATTAGACCGTCCCCACCAAAAGCATCCGTTAAGGATTGGGAAACCCCTCGGGGACCTTGGTCAAGAATACACATTGATTTCGCGGGTCCTACCAAGGGGCATACCTTTCTGATTGTCGTTGATGCCTATTCGAATTGGCTTGAAGTAAAAGTTATGCCATCAACGACAACAGAAACTGTAATTAAAAAGCTGGACAACCTTTTTGCCACCCATGGCATACCGGACGTTCTTGTCTCAGATAATGGGCCACAGCTAACCAGCATACAATTTGAGCAATACCTAGCCTCCCTAGGTATAAGACATGCCCTAACCGCACCGGCTCACCCGGCTGCGAATGGCAGGGCTGAGAGAATGGTCCGGTTTACCAAAGAAGGTTTAGAAAGAATGGACGCTGGAGATGTCCAACAGAAAGTAAACCGTTTGCTCACACTCCAGCACATAATGCCCAGTACCATAACCAACAAGTCCCCAGCAGAATTACTTATGGGGCAAAAGCTAAGATCTCACCTTGATAGGTTACACCCAAATTTTACCCCAGAAAACCCCCCTGACTCCTCTACATGGTTTAGACAATTCGAAATAGGCGATTTGGTATACGCTAAAAACTTCACCAGGGACCCGGTATGGCTACCAGGACAGATTACCCAAATCACAGGGCCCAAATCCTCCCGATTACAAATAGAGGATGGCAGGGAATGGAAGCGGCACATAGACCAGCTTCAATCCCGAATTATAGAGAGAACCACAGACTTACAAACATTCACCGAAAAAACCGGTGAATTGCAAACCAAGGTGGGGGGGTAAAGGCGAGAAATAAATAAAGAACTGTTTAAAACCAAACCCAATGAAACATATGAACAAAAAGAGCAAATAAAAGACTCACTGTTTGGAGAGACTTGCGTGAAGAGCCCATCGGAAGGGGCCAGCCAGGCCAGCTCGACCTGCCCGGAGGAAACGGGAGGGAGCGGCAAAACCGCCAGCCTAAGAAACTCAGGCGGCGGTAAAATGGCTGACTCACCCTTCCAGATGGTTCCAAGGAGAAGAACGGATGACACAGCAGCCCCATCCGAACCGGTCGAAGTCTTCACTAAGAATGAACCGCGCAAGTCAAGTCGAGTCCGGAAATGCCCCGCCTACCTGCGAGACTACGTCACCACGTAGGACTGAACTAAGGGGGGAGGGGTGTTCTATATGTAAAGTGGGTGACTCCAAATCTACAAACCTGATTGGTCAAATAAAATAAGCATTGGATTGGTTCACTAGGAACCAATCCAAAGAGCTGCTAAAAGGCAGCAAATTTAAACAACTGCCATTGGCTGCAAGCAGGCAAGCCAGCCTGTATAAAAGGCTGGCCTCAGCTTCAGCCAAGTGTTCCTATTTACTAACTAGTTGAAGAATAAAGTATTTGTTGTTGGAACCTGGTCTACCTCGTGTGTTTTCCGAACAAAACAGTATTTCTTTTCTTTTTTTTCTTGAAAAGAAATAGAGTATGTGTTTTAAAATAAATAAGAAGTATTTATATTTTTAAGAAAAATCCCATGAGGGAAAATGCTTCGGCATGGTTGATATTTTACCAAATGCAGGAGAGGAAGATAAGATGAGAAGCAAAGACATTTCATCCAGTTTACTGCACATCCTTTTCAGTTTTCACCAGGCAGCAGTCATTTCACCAGCAAGTAATGATGGAGGAAGCATGATTACACCATCAGTCTCACTGAAAGACCAAATCCATCAAGGTTCTTGTCATTAGCCAGCAATCATTTAACTAGGGTCTCAAGGATTAAGCCATTCTCACCTGAGTGTGAGGGAATGATGTTGCCCAGGAAGGGTGCCTTGGGTTAAGCTAAGCCATCTGTAATTTCCTGATTCCGATTCATTAAAAAAATCCTAGAAATTATATTCCCCATTTTGCTTTCTTTTGTACAGAGTTCAGTTAGAGTTGCTTTTAAATATGACTTAGAATCATTGAGGTTATTTAGGGGAATTCCCTCTTGAATTCTTGAATACAGGATCCTGTATTCAATTAATCCTTGAATATAGGATCCACTATAGCATTTCTGACTAATAATCATCCAGCCTCTGTCTAAAAACTCTGGTAAAGAATGTTTCATGTAGAGGACTGTTCCACTGGCTGATAGTTTATACTTTATACTTCCTTTACTTTCTCCGTTTCTAAATCATAGCCCTTGATTGAAGTGAGGAGGTTGTCCACATGGTTAGCATATAAAACTATTTTGGCCTTTAAACATACCATTATAGAGGGTTAAATAATATTATCAAATCAGAATTTGTTGGAAAGACAAGGATGATAGTATCAAATTTCAGGATCTTGAGAAGCTGGAGCAATCTGCACATTTCAGTTTCAAATTCTTCACTTAGGTTGGAAAATCAAAAGTATGCATATGGGATAGGGGCCATCACACAAGACAAGCAGTCCATATAAAAAGGTTCTTGATGAATCACAAGTTAAATATGAGTCAATAATGTGACACAGCTACAAAACATATGAATGTAATCCTAGGCTGCATCAGCAGAAGCAAAATTAAGATCAAGATCATTCTTGATTTCTCTCCTGGTCAGGCAACATCTTAGAATGCTGCATCCTCTTATGGATTCTGCACTTTAGGAAGGATATTGGCATACTGATATGACCAGAGGAGAGCAACCAATATGAAAGAGAAAGAAAAAGAGAGGAGCACTTACGAAATATCAAGTATTTTAGCCTGGAGAAGATAAAATTGTGGGCAATCTTGATAAGCCCCTTCAAGTATCTGAAAGACTATATAGGGTAGATTTATTCTCTGTTGTTTTCCAGAAGCAAGATAAGACGTAGTTGACTTCTTATGAGAAAATAGATTTTTGATAGGCATCAGAAAGAATTTCATAATAAGATAGGCTGATAATATTTAAATACTTCCTTCCTTTCAACCAGTATTTAAATTTAAATAGTATTTAAATACTGGTTAGGTGGTTATCCATTAGGAATACCATGGTAATAGCTTCCTGCATTGAAGAGCAAGTTGAATTGGCTTGTTTGATTTCCAAGACCCTTTCCAATCTTTCCATTCTGCACTTCTATGTATTACTACATATGTATTACTTCCTCAATCACTTCATGATCAGTTCATAGTTCTTGACTACCAAAAAGCTGCCCAGCTGAATTCAGAGTATCTAATAACTCTTTACAGTGGCCAGCATATTCGTTCATCTTATTTGGTAAGGACTGTTCCTACAATGCTTTCTCATTGACATTATCTGGAAGAAAGTATTCAGGAACAGTTAAGGCAACATAAAAGATAGTTATAAGAGAGAAAGAAACTCCAAATAACTCCACCTTGAATCTGTTTAATATAAGAAGGATCAGAGGTTTTTATCCTATTATTCTACTCTCCATTGTGTACTCTATATGCCCTATATACAACAATAAAACTGTTGCCTTCCTTCTGTTGCTGTTTCATGAACTTGCCTACTTCAAAGGGGTAACAGGAGGTCTGTCCATCTGAAGATCAACACAATCTCTAGGATCATAACAACATTATAAATTAGGCATTAATGCTTGCTAGCTTTGGATTTGAAGGTGCCTAGATAAAAGATCTCCATGTGAACGCCCTCTGTAATATCTTGTCAAGAAAATATTTTTCTTCATAGCAGCAACAGGACACAAATACTAAGGAATATTAAGGGGCCACGTCTGTAAGGGGAATAATCTACATTGCTCAAATTATGAAAATTGCAAGTGAGACCAGTTTCTCATTAGTATTGGCAAAGCAGTCAGGCTAGGAAAACTGAGTAATTTTGTGGCAGATTTCAGGAGAAAGATCTGCCAGGCTGGAAAATCTTGGTATCGAACCAAGGATACCAGGTTTCAATTCCAGTGCTGTATGGCTTGTGGTGTGCAGAGACAAATGCCCTGACCTCATTGCCATTTTACTATACTTGCTTTTTATTGTAAGGGCCACGTAGATATGCCAGCAAGTGAACAAAATTCAACTAAAATCAGCAGCAAAGAATGGCATGTGTTTGAAGCAATTTACAAATCAGGTACTTGGCTAGACAAACAGGAATTGAGCTGGGAAGCCTTCATAAACAGAATAAAACTATTTATAGACAACTTCCTAATGCACTGCCAATTTTATTTTTAACAAGTTTCCTCACAGCTTTTGTAACATGGCATTGTACACCTTTCAACTTTTATCCATTCTAGGGAATGCTGTCATTTTTAGAAGTCTGTATTTAGGGCCAACTTTGTATGAAGAATCCATTCTCTATGGATTTAAATGCAATATTAAAGAACATGATTTTTGTTGCTTCCTGACTAAATCTGTTACCCGTGAGAGTAAATAGATAAGAAAGCTATCCTGACTGGAGGTGCATACATTACCAGATTGTGTTTTAACATAGGATGGATTCAGAGAAATTCAAAGTCAGAGTTTGTGGTAAAAATGACAAAAGCAACATTGTGCTACCCTGCCCCAGGCTCTCCATTAGTTGTCTGTGCAGTATCACAGCAAATGTACAAAAGGAGTGTTTTTTCACCATTACAGTATTTTTACAATGCTATTTTCACCATTTTCTCCTCTTTGATTCTGCCTCCAGTGACACTTCTGAGCACACCAAAGGTTTCCAAACTGTTGTAAAAAAATAATTTAACTTGAATGGTACACTGTCTCTCATTTGCAATTTGCAAAAAATATTCATTAATTTACCTTTGCCAATAGTCTGCTGTTCTGGCAAAGAGAAAAACTAACAAAAGTTTTCTCAGACACGCATCCATTTTTGTGGGGTTAGACTGCCAAATCATCAAGCTAGCATATCCTTGGTAAGACTTGGAGCTCAAGAGGCCAAGATAAAGAATGAAGCAAGTGAACTTTTTAAAAATGTAGCCTAAATTTTTAAAAAGAAAAAAAAAGCTACAAAAGCAAGCCAGCTTTCTAGCAGTTTCCCTTAAACCACACAAGAACTGGAAATAAATCAGCTAAACTCTTCAAGACTGGAGTGCTAATCACTCTTCAGCATATCATGAAAACAAGACTTTGCTCTGTTCTCAAAATTGCAGAGAATATTCATAAAAAGTACCCCAGGATATGCACTAGAATAATAGTGTTGATCAAATAACCTCTCTCTTTATTTTATGCACTCTGCTAACCATATTTACTCAGAACTGTCTCATTATTTTATGGGATTGACCTCCTTGCAAAAGGGTTTAGGATTACATCTTCCTCTGAATGGAAGCATGTTTCAGCAAAGTCCAGCTGTCTTCTTACTAGTATATATTACATATTATTCTGCCAATAAAACATGTACTCATTATCCTATTCCTACAGACAAAGAAATTGGAAGTTGCAAAAAGATTTGCATGAGTTTCCATCAAGCCTACTCCATAAACTATGCAGTTTGTTAGGGTATATCTTGGAGATAGATTTATGATCACCAAATAAACGTTTGGTCCAGTTTGTACTAGCAAGCCTATACTTAACAAGCATAAAGGCTCAGGTTCTAAGTATTCTGTAAAAGATCTATGGGAAAAAGAACAAATCTAGGGTTCAGTTGACTCACTTTTAACTGTATAGTCAGAAAAAAAAAACCTCAATACCCACCTAAGCAATGTATATAGCTGTTAGTGGCCATCAGTCAAAAGTGTCCATATTTAATTCATATGATTTGTTTAGACATTCTAAGTGCAATTTTGTGGCAAAGGAACTCCACCAACATGATTACAGGGATTGACCAAGCAAATTATTCTGTTGATGTTTGGACACCAGGAGAAAGATATATTTTATCAAAACTAAATTAAAAGGAACTAGGATTTCCTTTGTGCCCTTATTATCCAAATGCAGTGGCCAATACTTTTTGTTCTTTTGAACCTCATAGCAAATAAATATTTCCTGAGTTTATAGTTCGATAAAATATCAAAAGTACCTGCTTGCTTCTCTCAATGGTACTTGCAGAAATGAATGATTCCACTTCCCTCTTGCGTAGAAATTGAGTGTTTTCCCAGTGCTGATTCACTTATAGAGTAGCTGGACAATCATATGTGGGATGTGTTTTCATGAATCATGATTAACAAATTTCATGAATTACAGCTGAAAAAGTGATAATTAAGCCTTCTGTCATTCTTTGCTTAGGCAGATGGTCAGTGAACTCAATAACCAAATTTCTGGCTTTCCTATATTTCATTTAGAAAAGAAAAAGAGAGAGAGAATTAATCATTTCTTCCCTTTCTTTTTGTCCAGGAAGCAATATTTGTATCTCATCACACTAAAAACAATAATTTTTCTAGTAGAAATTTTAGAGAATAACAGAATTAAACAAAACTAGAATAAAATTGTTAACTGTAACTTATTGGAATCCACTGAATTGTACAGTTCTACTATATTTTCATTCATGATTAATTATAAATGTTATCATTTGGTGATTGTTAGGAAACCAGTGTTTTGGGGTGAAGGAAGTTTGAACGAACAGCATGAAATTGGAGAAGGCTGAATTTTAAATCCATGGGTTTACCTATGTATTGATTTCAAAATAGGGTGGTTGAAATTTCAGCAGAGCATAATTGATATAAAGTAGTGGTAGAATGTGAATTAATGTAAACAACAATCATTATTTGAATTGCTTAGCATACTTCTTGACTATTTGAAGAATAATCCTGAATTGCCTGCATAGTATAACAATACTGTATGTTTTTCAAAAGTTACCCATCTGGCGCTTCTATGTTCAAAGAACAATGATGTTGATGTGACCAAAGTGATCTAACTCAACTAATTCCTCTGTAACTAGTAAAACTTAAGCACATTTATCTGCCATGCCAACCAACCAGTTCAGATTACCTAAGCAGGTGAGATACTTGGCTTATTGAATCAATATTTTATTTATTGATTTGATTTGTATGCCTGCTCATCTCACCTAAGTGACTGCATGGCTCATAACAAGATGCATTGAATTTCTTTTCCTCCCTTGTAATGGAAGTAGAGCAGTGGTGGGATTCAAATTTTTTTACTACTGGTTCTGTGGGCGTGGCTTGGTGGGCATGGCAGGGAAAGGATACTGTAAAATCTCCAGTCAGAGGTGGGATTTGCCGGTTCTCTGAATTACTCAAAATTTCCACAACCGATTCTCCAGAATTGGTCAGAATCTGCTGAATACCACCTCTGAAGTAGAGATTCTTTACAACTGAACTTCATTTCAAACAGTATTTGTGAAATGGATTGGAATCTGACACATTCTGGTTTTTCCAGCTGAAGGACAAAGAATAGTGATTTAGGTAATGAACATATCACTCTAACTTCTGAGCTTTGGCCAAGTCATCTTATTTTTAAGTCCTCCAGGCGATCAATAACCTGACTCTTGGACAGAAGCTAACTGAAGTAACAAGAAAGCAGTGATAGAGACAGTTCTACTAGCATCTGTAGCCTGATGTAGCTGCTGAACCTTCATGAATCAGTAATCAGTAAGGTGGTATCAAATTCCCAGGGACAATTATGTTCCAAGACAGAATAACAAAGAAAAATGTTAGTTCTCTCCATAACAGGCAAAGGGATGCTTTGTTGTAAATTAAGATCCAAAATTATTTAGATCATTTAAATTGCCTGGCAATTCCTCCACCTCCATTCCTGGTTGTATAAGAAGTTGAAAGAGGAGAAGGCGGAAAGGCAGCCTCCAAAGCTGCTGAAGTCGGGACAGCTCCGGAAAGAAAGGGATTTAAATGAGTGTGTATCGGTTGGGTGAGAAATTCTTTTGCATTATAAATTGATTAAGACTTGAAAGGACACCCTGAACAAAGAAGAAATCTGTGACTTTATTTTTATTTGACTGAACCTTGGTTGAGCGGCATTTAAGTGATGTCAAATTGAGACTTGGATTTTTTTTCTTATTTTCTTTGAGGACTTTAATGTGACTTTGTAGGTAACCGGATTGAATTTTCTTTTATATATATTTTTATTCTTCACTTGATTTTTATTTTTTATCTTCTTAACTTTCTTTTTAGGATAGAGGCTCCCTTTGGCTATCTTTTTTCTCTTTTTGTTTGAGTTTTTTATAAATACTTTTTCTTTTGGCTGGGGGGGG
>BLBF01000003.1:85966679-85991770 GCA_015471245.1 Laticauda colubrina | reverse complement strand
ATTGATTTAGAGCAATGGCAAAAATTGTGGTCTCAAAATTATAAAATGACAATGTCAATAGCATATAAAGAAAACTTGTATAAGATGTTTTACAGGTGGCACCTTCCCCCGACAAGAATAGCAAGAATGTTCAAGAACAAATCTGAAAAATGTTGGAAATGTCATCAGATACCTGGCTCATACTATCATATGTGGTGGACTTGTGAGAATGCCAGAAAATATTGGACTAAAATTCACATGTGGTTGGAAAAAATGACAAAGAAACACATAGATTTGAAACCAGAGATCTTTTTATTGGGAATTTTACCTGATATATATAATAAAGACTTGAAATATTTGATTGTAAATGTATTAACGGCGGCTAGGATTGTATTTGCTAAAAACTGGAAGAATGAAAAAATACCATTGCAGGAAGAAATTATTAAGAAAATATTGGAATGTGCTGAGATGAGTAGATTGACATTTGAAATTAGAGAACAAGAAGATAAACAATTTTATGCAATTTGGGGTTTTTTTTATCAATGGTTAGATGATAAAATACAATAATGGAGCATTAGTATTATATATATGAAGGGTTTTTAGGATTGATTTGTTATGATTATATGATAAGTTATAGAATAAACTGTTTGAAGTATTGTTATCTCACAAAGCATGAATGATTAAAAGTATAGTCAGAAAAAGATTTTTTTATTTTTTTTAGTAATATTAGAATATGGATTGACAATATGAGTGGTTATGCAATATAACTGTAATTGACACTATAAAATGAATGCACAAAACTGATGAACCAACCGATACACTGGAAGTATATATGAAAGTAGATGTTTTTAATGTTTTGTACGTTTGTCTATTTGTAGAAAATTAATAAAATTAAAAAAAAAAAAAAGAAGTTGAAAGAAGTGTTTTACAATATAAGGGAGAGCCTGATCACAAAAATTGTGGCACTGCAGAGTCATAGATATTATATTGACCCTGCCCAAGAAATCAAAAGTTCAACTCTAAATACTCACAAGTTATCTCACCAGGATTTTAGCTGAGGCATGCAGGAAGTGGAAACATCTGTTTTTCCTCCCTGTGGAGCAAATGCTTATGAATATCTTGTTAACAGCAAATAAAATGATCCCCAAGCATAATCAGCATGTTTTTTTAGCATGTCTTATTGAAGTGGATAAAGTAAGTGGTATGTCTCAGTCAGTTGAACCTGGCTGGGTACATGTTTTTCACCATCCACAAATGCAAGAGAAGAAGGCTTCATTTTGACAGCTGAAAAGTCCACCTGCTAAATCTGTTACCTAGCAGAAATACAGGGTACTGAATGTGAGCTAAAACATTAAATCTACTTGTGTACCTGCTGCTCTGATCTGAGTTTCAAGGAGAAAGCATATGAGTATATACATGGAAGCTGAAAGGAATTTTCCACATGAGTTTGGTAATAGAGTTTAAGTGGGAGTCCCTTAATTTCCTCCCAAAATCAAGAGTTTTCACTTAGCTTGGTAAGAAAGCGAGAATAAAGTTAAACTTTTGCAAGATGCTAGAATAAGAGGAGGATTTGGTTTGCCGAATTGGGAGTTGTACTACCAAGCTACAAATCTGATGTGGGTGAAGGAATGGATAACATTAAGAAATATTAAGAAATATTAAGAACATTAAGAGTGTCGACATTAGAAGGACATGATCAGTTGTTGGGGTGGCATGTTTTTTTATGGTATAAAGGAATTAAAACACAGGGGTACTTTAGAAGACATTATATATGGGAGTCTCTGTGGTTAAACTGGGAGAAGATTAAAAGACAATGTTATTTGAAAATTCCAGTCTGGTTATCGACTATTGAAGCATTTTCTTATCCTATAATATACAAAAAGGAACAAAGAGTTAGATATGGTGAAATATTGAATGAAAAGGGTGAACTTAAATCTATGCAAAAATTAGAGGAACAAGGTATAAAGATGACTTAGATAAGATTTGGACAGGTACTGATGAAAAGGTGATTAAAAAATTGTATGGATATTTATTAGAAATTAAACTAGAAGAAGAACAAGTTAAAGAAACTATGATTGCTTGGGGGAATAATTTTGGATATGAGAAATGGCAAAAACTGTGGTCTCAAAATTATAAAATGACAATGTCAACAGCAAAAAAGAAAATTTGTATAAGATGTTTTTCAGATGGCATTTCCCCCCAACAAGAATAGCAAGAATGTTCAAGAATAAATCCGGAAAATGTTGGAAATGTCATCAGACACCTGGCTCATATTACCATATGTGGTGGACATGTGTGGATGCTAAAAAATATTGGACTAAAATCCACACGTGGTTGGAAAAAATGACAAAAAAGCATATAGATTTGAAATTATAAATATTTTTATTGGGAATTTTACCTGAAATATATAGTAAAGACTTGAAATACCTGATTGTAAATGTATTAACAATGGCTAGGATTGTATTTGCTAAAAACTGGAAAAATTAGAAAACACCATCACAGGAGGAAATCATTAAGAAAATATTGGAATGTGCTGAAATGAGTAGATTGACATTTGAAATTAGAGAACAAGATGACAATTTTATAAAATTTGGGATCTATTCTATCAATGGTTAGACAATAAAACATAGTAATGAAATATGTAGTTTCTTAGAAAATAATAAATATATAAAGATGTATTCTTTTCTTATTATATCTACAAAATGATTTTAGGATAGATTTGGGATGATAATATGAACCGTTATAAACAAATTAAGTAAAATATGATTATTTTGTAAAACATGAATTAATAAAAGTATAAAAATAAAGTATAAAAAATAAAAGTATGATTAATAATGATATTAATTATTTAATATTTGATTGAAAGTATGAGAGTATATACAGTGTAATTGTAATTGAAGACTACGAAATTGAAGCACAAAACAATTTGTAAACCAACTGGCACACTGTATGTATATATATGGAAGATGGCTTGATGTTTTGTTTTGTTTGTTCATATTTGTTTTAAAAATCAATTAAAAAAATTTAAAGAATAGTTTTTTCTTAGCTTAGAGACATGAATGGACAGGAGGCTTCAGTTAAAATTGCAGTTCTTATGGCATGTTTATTTTCCTGCCTGAGAATAACTCTTTATGATTTGTTCTATTTTCATACAAATTGAGACAAGTCTCAAAGAGTTGCCTTTGGGGAAGATAGCAATAGCAATAGAACTTGGACTTATATACTGCTTCACAGGACTTACAGCCCTCTCTAAGCAGTTTACAGAGTCAACATATTGCCCCCAACAGTCTAGGTCCTCATTTTACCCACCTTAGAAGGAAGGATGGAAGGCTGAGTCAACCTTGAGCCTGGTAAGATTTGAACTGCCAAATTGCAGTCAACCAGCAGTTAGCAGAAGTTAGCAGAAGGTACCCTGCAGTACTGCACTCTAACTACTGTACCACCATGGCTCATAATGCAAAACCTTTGGCAGTTACCTCTTAAATATCACCCCATATTGACCTGCCTATATTCACTACTGATTTATTTTTCCCCTCCCACTCATTTCTGAGTTTTTAATGTTGATAATGCTGTAATGTTCTTTAATGCTTTTACTGGTCCCAGTCCAACATTTAGGAGCACTTCTATCTTCTCACACTCTAAGCTAAGCAATGATGTCTTGTTATCTACAGTCATGTAAAGCTTTCTGGAATAACAAAAATTGAGATAATTGCCTTCTTCACCCATTTCCATGTTGAGAAGTGAGTTAAAGAAATATGATCAAAAGATTTGATGCTTTTCATTCAAACAAAGGCTACTAGTCTGAACTGCAGAAACAAGGAAGGCCACTAGATGGCAGCAAAAAGAAAGACAAAACTCCCATTTTTGCTGCCATCCAGTGGTCATCTTGCTAGTTCCAGCTCAGGATTTGTAGCTGTATTCATTTGTTTAATTAAATATAGGATAAATTCACTAATCAATGCTCAGGAATCCTGCTTTTCTATTTACTGTGCCATGAAATTTAACAACAGAGAGAGAGAATTTGTTATTCTGTATGTGGAAATGAGAAGGGTCAAAAAATGTTTTTGGGCCAATAAGAATCTTAAACAGGCGTGGCCCTGTTTGCTATGCTAAAATCCATCTATGCCATAAAATCTTGGCATAGCTTTATCAATCCATTTTATTACTCTTTGCTTAGGGAGCCCTCTTTCTTCATTTTTTTTCCTGGCAGCCTAAATAATTCTTACTTTCTAAGCTTTTCCTCTGTTGTTGCTGACTCTTTGTTTTAAAAGTTTTTTTTGCTGATAATTATATTTTTAATCTGCTGCCTAGCAGTTTAAAAATTTTATTGTTTTAATAGAGCGCTGTACTAAAGAGTCACCATTTCGATGTCATTTTGAGTACTTAGAGGGATGTTGTTCAAATATTATTAACTAATAAAAATCAAAGAAAGTACTAAACAGAAATCTTTCACAATCTTAAACCAATCCAATATATTCAGTACAGGAAGGGAAGATGCAACATCCTAGACACAATAAAGATCATAGTATTTGTAATCCAAGTTCTACTTCCTGGTTTTCTAAGGGAAACTCACAATTCTTCAGTTCCAATACTTTGTTGACATTCATGGAACTAAAACTGTAATGCAATATGGTTGTCTGAAGGCCAGCCAATTCTTTTAGACAAGTCTCTTCTCTGATATTTGCCAGTCACATACAAGAGACTTTGTGTAGCCAAGGATGGGCTTCAAAAATTTTAGCAAAATGGTTGTCTGCCAGGTTGCTGTGTGGGCATGGCATGGTGGGCATGGCCTGGCCAGCTTCCTGCACCATGACCGGGGGGAGGTCATCCCAGCAGCCCACCCTGACTCTAGCAAATATTTCTTCAGGTATGTGGTTTTTTTTTTAAAGTAATCTAGACATGAAAACAATATTGTGAAAGATCCCAAATGGAGAGATTGCATGTTGTATCCCTACCTCAGATGAACGATCATGTTGTTATTCCCACCACTGTTTTTATTTGAAAATATTTTCATGATGAAAATGCACTTACAGTATAAACAAATCAGATGAAGTTGAAAGGAAAAGAGCTGCAAGTCCATCCCAGTCTTCTTTCCTACCATTTCAGTTTTTGTTTTTGCCTTCCAGCTTTTTAATGACCATAGTTGGAAGAAATATTCTTCTGGGTTCCGTTCCAAGTGGGGGGGGGGAAACACTAGATTTGTGCAAGTTGCTTGGAAAGAAGGTTTATTGATGAACAGGATCACGTGGTTTGGAGATCCCGGGTGGAAAAAAAAGGGAAGAAATGTTGAGTCCCTGGATTTTATGCCCTCTCTGACTTTGAACTTCCTGGGGCACAGGAAGAGTATCCTTATTGGTTGCTGTCAGAGATCATAGCTAGCTTTGTAGGTTGTCTGTGTGCTAGGTTTGGTTGCAACTTGGTGCAATGAAGGCCAATTAAATGGCTCTGCCTCAAGGAGGTAGATCTTTGTTGTGTAGAATAAACTGGGCCAGGCCTTAATTGCCCATTAACAAAGGTCGGGTGGGGGCTGAGTTTCTGCCTCTCTGAGTTTCTATTTCTTTTTTAGGAGGAATATTCTGCCTTTTTAATATTTACTAAAATATTTCATTTTCCTAGGAGAGGGATGGGTTTTAACTGCCAACACCGTAAAGGAAAAGCACACATTTTGCTTACAGAGAGGTTCCCTGAAGTTGGGCTCCAGCAAAAATCCAAAGACATTTGGAAGACTAAACCTCTGGTCTCAGTGACCAACCCAGATTGGATCCTGCAACATTATCCCAGGACATGTATATTTACCTTCATTCAACAAAGGAAAAAAAATAATCCTAATAGCATCAAGATAGGCAATAGTAACTGTTCTGTATGGAAATTGGTAGGTTCCATATACTTCATTCTGATTGGCTGAAAAGGCTACTTATGGATTGGTTCACTAGGAACCAATCCGGAAAGCCGCCAAACAGCGGGAAGAGTTAAATAACTGTCATTGGCGACAAGCTGGCAGACTAGCCACTATATAAAGGGTTGCCGTGGCTTGGGCCATGTTCCGTTTCTTTATCTAGTGGTTTGAAATAAAGAGTTGTTGTTTGGAGCCCGGTCTCCTGCACTTCTTTCTGGACGGAACACTGGCAACGAGGATGGGATCGTCGTAGAAGCAGAGACCAAAGCACGCAGCGATCTGAACTGAGCAAAAGAGATGGTTAGTAACAGCGTGCTGCCCGCACCCTTCAATCCAGATGTAAAGTATTGGGAATTGTATATCGATCGCTTTCTTATGTTCTTAGAAAGCAACAAGATGGAAGAAATCTCAGATCAAAGGAAGAGGGCTGTCTTCCTTACACACTGCGGACCGGCCGTTTTCAAAATGGTGAAGGCGCTGGCGAAACCCAGAGATGTCAAGCAGATGACCTGGTCCGACCTGAACCGAATGCTCCAAACACACTATGCACCGGTGGTCTCAAATCTCATCAAACGACATGAATTTTACAAAAGGGACCAGAAGGAGGATGAAACCATTTCAGACTTTGTGGCGGCCTTGAGACACATTGGAGGGGCATGTGAGTTTCAAAACATGGATGAGGCTATGAGAGACCATGTAGTCCTCGGCCTGAAAGACTCTACCCTTCAGAGCAAACTACTTAACAGGCCAAATATAACCATGGCCGGGGCCATTGCTGAGGCAACTGCCGCCAAAGTAGCGAAAAAGTCAGCAGCCACCATGAGACAAATGAATGCAGTTCCTGACCTGCCGACCCAAACGAGGAGAAGAAGGCAGAGAGAGGAAAGAAACAGCCCACAGCGACAACCCACCACGAGGATGTCGAAACCCAGAGTGACACCAAAAATGACAATGAAGATGTCCATAGACTCTATTCAGATAGAAAATGGCGTGAAAAGAGGAAGAATCGGTGGGAATTTCAATGTGCGGGCTGCGGAGGCAATCACCTGCAGTCTGAATGCAGATTCCTCGACGCAATATGCCAGGCTTGTAATAAAAGGGGGCACATCGAAAGGGTCTGCCGCAACAAAAAGAGCTATAGTCCAAAAAGACACGGCAGCACCCTCCCCAGACAGGACAACAGACAAGCCAGCAACCGATGGAACCGAAATAAAAGAACCGGTGACAGAGAAGAAACGCATCAGACAGTCACCATCAATAATGCCAGGCAGAAAGCGGAAAGAAGGTTCGGATAGAGGTGAGCATCGAGGGGAGACCCTGTGAGATGGAGGTCGACCCAGGGTCATTCTTATCGATGGTATCCTGGAATACCATCCAGCGCCTAATTCCAAACATCAAGCAGAAAGAACTAAAGGAACAAAAACTTGTGCTAAAAGACTACCAGGGGAATCGAATCCCTGTAATTGGCCTTGGACATTTTTTAGTTGAATTTAAACAACACGCCAAAGTTTTGCCCCTAACTATCGTCGACCGTGATCGCCCTAGCCTGCTAGGAATCGAATGGTTCGCACCTCTTGGAATCGGGATGACCGGTATCAAACACTTCGCTACTACCAACTGGGAGGAGAACCTACTCCACGAATTCCAAGATGTATTCGGCGGGACTCTAGGCAAGTACCAGGGGACCCCGATCTCATTTAGCCTAGACCTGAAAATAGCCCCCATTTGCTTAAAGGCCACATGCGTTTCATTCGCGCTTAAATCAAAAATTGACGAACAGCTGAACAAGTTGATAGTGCAAGGGGTTTTAGAACTAGTCGACCACACCAAGTGGGAAACCCTATTATAACACCAGTAAAGCCAGATGGGTCAGTGCACATCTGTGGGAACTGTAAGGCAACCCTGAACCACGTGCTCCAACAAAGCACATGCCCAGTGCCAGTAGTGCAGTATTTATTGCACTCACTAGGGGGAGGAAAAATATTAGCAAAACTCGACCTAGCACAAGCTTATCAGCAACTACCCATTGATCCAATAACAACAGAGGCACAAACGATAGTAACGCATAGAGGGGCATTCAAATGTAACCACCTCCAATTCGGTGTTAGCGTTGCCCCAGGCATTTTCCAAAGCCTCCTGGAATGCCTACTAAATGGAATCAAAGGTGTCGTCCCATACTTCGATGATGTACTGGTCTCAGCAAAAAATGCCAACCAGCTAGAGACCAGGCCTGAAAGTCAAGAAAGAGAAATGTGAACTGGCCACTAACCGGGTTGAATTCTTGGGCTATTTAATTGATGAGCATGGCATTCACCCAACTGAAAAGAAGGTGAAGGCTATCAAAGACGCTCCCACACCAAGAAAGAAAACCAATCTCCAGGCGTTCCTAGGCCTCATAAACTTTTACAATGTGTTCCTGCCCCATAAGGCGACAATAGCAGAACCCCTACATCGGCTGCTAGATAAAAAAACCGTTTGGACTTGAGGCCACCGGGAACAGAAAGCTTTCCAAGGTATTAAGGACCTATTAACGTCAGACACCGTTCTTATCCAGTTTAGCAGCACCCTGCCGCTGACAGTCACCTGCGATGCTTCACCTTTTGGGGTCGGTGCCACCCTGAGTCACCAGCTTCCAGACGGCAGAGAGGCACCAGTCGCCGTTTACTCAAAGATGCTCTCCAAAGCGGAATGCAATTACAGCCAACTTGATTGTGAAGTCCTGGCAATCGTCGCCAGGGTCAAACAATTCCATGAATACCTTTACGGTAGACCCTTTTCTATCGTAACCGACCAGAAACCTCTCCTTGGAATCCTGGCGGGAAACAAGCCAACCCCGAACATTCTGTCTCCTAGAATGACGAGGTGGTCTGAATTCCTCACTGAATGTCTGAATGCCTACTCCTACACGCTACTCCACAGGCCCTGTTTTTAAATAATCAAATCATAAAAAATAGTCTTTATTCGACAATGTGATGTCACAGGAATTTCTGCATTTTTTTACTCACATCCAGGCTAGGCAGCTCACTTCAAATAACCACTTGGAAAGCTCAGGGCCAAATGCAGCGACCCTGAGGAGGGGGAAGCTAGGGCATGAGAGTTTTTAGGGAGATTTCCCCCCCCCCATTGAAAAAATATAATCATTAAACAAATAAAACAACATGGTGGGATTAATAAAACGACACACCTCTGAAGGGACTGGAGCCTTACTCCAGCACCTTAGACCATTCGGCCAGGTTACTTGCCATTACTTTGACTGTCCAATATTTCCCTCCAAAACAAACCAAAGGGTCTTCACACCGGTCCACATTGCTCAACTCTTTTTCAAGACAATTTTGAGTGGCTCTGAAAAGAGCCATTGGGTTGAAGTGAAGCCGTGGGAGTTTCACTTCTTTTCAGGGGCGGGCTTGGCCTTGGTGGAAGTCATAGGCTTAGTTTTTTCCTTTAGGGGTTTAGCGGAGCTTTTCGGCTTTTTGGCCGCCACTGAAGCAGGCTTTTTGACAGCTTTCTTTGCCCCGGCCACCAGGTTCCTTAGGACTAACTTGAGGCGGCTGTTATTCTTCTCCAAGTCGTAGCCTGAGGCCGCCAAGGACTTCTTCAGCACAGCCAAGGAGAATATATTGTATTGAAAACCGGTATTCAGCCAAAATTTCAATTTCACAGCCAAGCAACTTTCATTTGGCCAAATTTCTGGCCAAATATATTTGGCCAGAGACATGATTTTTTCACGGCCAAATAGAGTTCTATACGGCCAGATTACTTGAATTTGGCCGGAAAAACGGCCAGATAGCAACCCTGGACGGCTCTTCAAATTTCCTGCCATCCTGACCAACCTATCTTAGGTGAGTATGCAAATATATAACACCCCTCCCCATGTGGTCCAGTCCACCCGATCAGGCCTCCCCTATTTTATGTGGTCATGTAAATAGGTGGGGCTCTTATGGTTTCGACTAGACCTACGAAATTCAGTCATGGGTTTGTCTCCAGACTGTTCGGACGGGGTTGCTGTTTCTCTCGTTCTCTTCCGTGGAGCCTCCTGGAAGGTAGAGTCAGCCATGCCACTCCCACCAGGCCTTTCCTGGCTGGTTAAGTCAGCTCGGCCATTCCTGCCAGGGGTGGCTTCTTGATGGTTCTCCAAAGCTTGGTCCAATCTCCCCACGTTGTCTTTTTTCTACTATGGTTCCAGGAACGTGTTTGTGATTTCCAATCGGGCTAATGTTAGTATTGGTTGTTGTATTGTTGTTAGGGTTTGTTTTGTTACTTCTTTTACTTGTGAAGGGTCTCCCCCTCCCCTCTCTGTTTTGGCTATTTTTGTTTAATTTTTGAGGCGATTCCTTTGTTTGTGTAAGTTCTTCCTCATCCTGATTGTTAGTGTTTCTCAGTGTGGTCCTCAATCTGATTTGGTCTATGTGTCTCCTCCAGCTCTTTCCGTCCTCTGTCTCTACCCTGTATGACCGGGGTTCTGTTATTTGGATTATTTTTGCCAGTTTCCACAATGGTTCCCCCATGCGGTGTTTTGCATAGACTAGGTCCCCTGTTTTGAATGTGTGGCACTTACTGGAGGAGTCTGTTGGCTTTTCAAGGCTATATGTGGGATGTAGTCTGTCTAGGTTTGATCTTAGTTTTCTTCCCATTAATGTTCTGCTGGGCTTTTATGTGTTGTGGTGTTTGGTGTAATGTGTTGTATACTTAGTAGCTTGTATATCTTTTCCTGTATATCTCCAGCTCCCAATTTGTGTAGTGTTTCCTTAGTATAAAGGACCATGCGTTCCACCCGTCCATTTGTAGCCGGCCGACCCAGCACTGTTAGTGTGTGCCTTATCCCTTGTTCTGCGAGGAACCTCTCACATGTTATTGCCGTGAATTGCAGTCCGTTGTTAGATACAACTAAATCTGGCAATCCATGTGTCATAAAAAGCTTCCTTAGTTGTCTAATAACAGCTTCTGTTGTAGTTGAGTGCATAATGCTTTTAGCCAATTTGAGTAAGCGTCAACAACTATTAAGAATGTGTGTCCTTTAGTTGGTCCTGCAAAATCAATGTGTATTCCAGACCATGGATCCCTAGGTGTTTCCCAATCAAGTGCAGGTGCAGAAGGGGTTGCAGGTCTAGATTCTTGGCATCATTTGCACGTTGCTACCCATTCCCCAATATCCTTATCCATCCCTGGCCACCATACATAACTCCTAGCCAGGGACTTCATTCTGACAATACCTGGGTGACCCTCATGCAATAATTCAAGTATTTGTTCCCTCAATATGTCCAGTATGATCACCCTATCCCCCCATAGTATACATCCTTTTAAGATCGATAGTTCCATTTGTCTATTCCGAAATGGTTTAACAGTCTCATCACTAGCAGTCTCTGGCCACCCTTTACCTACCCAATTTAAAATCCACGCCAGGTTTCTGTCTCTCGTGGTTTCCCTAGCAATGTCTGTTGCTGTTATGGGTAGATTTGCCAATGTCTCGATTTGCAGGTTGCTGTGGTTGGTGCAGGATCATCTTCGAAATCTGGTAGGGGGGAACGGCTCAGGGCATCAGCGTGTGTTATGTTCTTTCCTGGTTGGTAGATAAAATTGTAGATATAGGCAGCGAGGAATTCGGACTACCTTGTTATCCTTGGTGATAGTATGTTAAGTGTAGCTTTGTTTCCTGTGAGAATTCCTAGAAGAGGTTTATGATCTGTGACAAGTGAAAAAGTTCTGCCATAGATATACTCGTGGAACCGTTTTACTCCTGTTATTGCGGCCAATGCCTCTCTATCTAATTGGCTGTAATTCCACTCCATTTTTGATAGAGTTTTTGAATAGAATGCAATAGGTGCTTCTTTTCCATCGGGTAATATGTGGCTGAGTATGGCACCGATACGGAATGGTGGCGCATCGCATGTTAATGTTCATGGAAGGGTTTCGCTGTATTGTATTAGCACACAGTCTGATGTAAGTAAGTCTTTTATTCCCTGGAATGCTGTTTCTTCTCATCGCCCCCAGGTCCAGGTAGCTTTCTTATCAAGCAACCTGTGCAGTGGTTCCACTATCATTGCTTTTTGTGGCAAAAATACATTGTAAAAATTAATAAGTCCCCAAAAAGCTTGCAAATCTGTTTTATTTTCGGGTCTGGGAGCTTCTTTTATTGCTCTGATTTTGTTTTCAGTGGGGTGGATCCCTTCTTTGTCTATGAGGTATCCCAGGAATTCAACTTTGTCGGTGGCTAATTGGCACTTATCTTTTTTAACTTTAAGTCCCGCCTCTTTACATTTTTTTAAGACCTCCCTTAGGCGGTCTTTCAGTTGTTTTTTGTCCTTGGCTGATACTAATACATCGTCAAAGTATGGTACCACCTCCTTTATTCCTTCCAATAGGCGTTCATTAACCTCTGGAATACCCCTGGGGCCACGCTAACTCCAAATTGCAGTCTGTTGCATTTGAATGCCCCCCTGTGAGTCACATTTGTTTGTGCTTCTGCTGTTTCTGGGTCAACCAGTAATTGTTGGTAGGCTTGCGCAAGGTCCAATTTCGCAAAGATTCTACCTCCCCCCAAAGAGTGTAATAGGTGCTGTACCACCAGAACTGGGTATGTGCTTTGTTGTAGCGCATGGTTAAGGATTGCCTTATAGTCTCCACAGATATGTATGGACCCGTCTGGTTTAATAGGGGTAACAATTGGGGTTTCCCACCTTGCGTGGTCTATTGGTTCTAATACCCCCTGTGCAATAAATTTATCTAATTGTTCATCAATTTTTTGTTTTAACGCAAAAGGAACTCACCTCGCCTTTAGCCTTATTGGGGCTATATTAGGATTTAAATTAACTGAGATAGGGGACCCTTAGTACTTGCCCAGTTTTCAGTTGAAGACATCCTGGAATTCTTTCATTAGGTTCTCTTCCCAGTCTGTCTCAGTAATGTTGTTTATTCTGGTTACTCCGATTCCTAATGGTGCAAACCATTCGAGTCCCAGTAGGCTGGGGCATTCCTGGTCGACTCTGGTTAACGGAAGGACTTTAGTGTGTTTTTTGAATTCAACTTTGAAATGTCCGGTTCCTACTACAGGAATTCTGTTTCCCTGGTAGTCTTTTAGTGTGAGTTTTTGTATTTCTAGTTCTCTCTTGTTTATATCAGGTATTAGTCTTTTTAGGGTATTTCACGATATCATTGATAAATACGAGCCTGAATCCACCTCCAATCTCGCATGGCTGACCTTCTATGGTGACTTGCACATGTACCTTTTTTGCACTGATTGAGTTTGAGTGTCCAATAGTTATTGTTTGATGTGTTTCCTCTTTTCTATTGGCTTCTTTCCACTGCTTGTTCTGCTTGTTTCTAATGGCTCCCTATTTGCTTTTCCCTCTCTCTGGGAGGGGTATTCCATCTTTGTCTAGGGCTATAGTTATTTTTGGTTTGACATGCCCTAGCTATTCACAATACCTGCAAATAGCATCGAAAAAATGGCATTCAGAATATAGATGGTCTCCTCCGCACCCAGCACAAAAGAATTCTGACTTCTTTTCCTTGCGCTCCCCTCTACCTTTTTCCAACTGGAGTTGATTTATCTTTTCTTCTTCCTCTTCATCTTCTGATAGGGATTCGATGTCCGCGTGGTGTGTTGTGGTGGTGAGTTTTTGAGCTTCCTTTGGTGTCTTACTGTGTGTTTGACAAGTGTCTTCTGGGGTTTCCTTTATTAATTTATTCATTTGTTGCATGGTGACTGTCGATTTTTGTGTTGCTTCCACTGCGGTGGCTTCTTCTATTGCCTCCGTTAATGTTATTTTAGGTCCTGTTAGTAGTCGACCTTGTAGTGTAAGGTCCTTTAATCTGAGGACCACGCGGTCCTTCATGGCCTCATCCATGTTTAGGAATTCACATGCTCCACCAATGTCTCTTAATGCTGCAACAAAATCTCCAATGCTCTCATCTTCCTTTTGGTCCCACCGATAAAATTTGTGTCTTTTGATGAGGCATGAAATGGTTGGCATATAATGGGCTCGCAGTAATTTGTCTAAGTCCGTCCACGCCATTTTCTTTACATCGTGGGGTGATGCCAATGCCTTTGCCATTCTGAATATTGTGGGATCACAGTGGGTGAGGAAGATGGCTCTCTTCCTATGTTCGGATATTCCTTGGAGATCGCTCCCTTCTAGAAACATGAGGAATCAGTCGATGTAGGATTCCCAGTCTTCAGTTGCTGGATTGAATGGTGTGGGTGGCGAGTTGTTCCTGGCCATTTCATCTCACTCGGTCCTCGTTGCCACGTGCACAACTGGGCTCCTTTGTCTCAGTATCCCATCCTTGTTGCCAGTGTTGCATTGTGGGAAAAAGACTCGAGACCCAGTTGATCTTCTATTCTTTTTATTTTCTCTCCAGAAATTGATTGAAACCGTGAAACCGCAGCAGCCTTTTTATAGCGGGCTGCTCGTGGCCAATGATGGCTCTTCAAATTTCCTGCCATCCAGACCAACCTATCTTAGGTGAGTATGCAAATATATAACAAATGGCACGTTTGGAGCCACTAATTTATGTGGTTTACCAAGCCCCCAATATGCTAATCTGGGAGGAGGCTAGTAGAGATGATGGGAAAGATTATTTGGATCACAAACCATCACCTGAGGGTTCCTTCAATCCAATTTTGTATACTAGGTCAAAAATATAAGGCAATGTCTTTATAGTGAATTCTTAATAAAATAAGATTTCAATATACACTGATATATGCTCTTATTTTTACTCCTAGAGGTCTCCCATTTCTGTTATCTCATTGGCCTGAGGTATAATTCTGTACCAGTAGTTGGGGAGAAATTATTTATCTTTTTATAAAAGTGCTCTGTTTAGGTGGCTTAGTCATCCATCACAAAGAACTGAGAGTTCTGATGTGGTGTTTTGTTGTTATTAAAATCTATTCAGAAAGGTTATGTCTGAAGCAGTCAGAAAAATCTATTATTGCTGTTTTATTTTGTTTTTCCTGTTGCTATATGTTTTTAACAAAAATATTAGCATTAAGGAAGAAGTGCTAATTTGACATGGTAGAGTTATAATATTTGTATAATATTGTAGGAGTATAAATAAAATGTTTATATTTGCTTTGAAGAATAATTCTCATTGTTTTAGGGGACCTATTTCGTACCATGTGTATGTGGAACTTTTTTTTTCTATAATAAATGGTATTTTAAGGTATATAGAGTATGAAAGGGTATAAAAAGTATGTAAATCAAAGCATCAGAAATAGCTAAAGAAAATAGCTAAAACATTAAGACATTTCATAATGTCTAATAGGATTTTTATAGTATTGATATACCTATATCAACCTTCATCAACCTGAAGATCAGCAAACCTGTTCAATTATTTTATTTATTCAAACCTGTTGAATTTCCAATTCACATAATTTTAGCCATGCTGGTTGTCATATTTGAGATTTGCACTAACTTCACTGATGATGTTACTAATTAGTTAATGAAATGCCTGCAAGCAAACAACCAAGTTCAAGAGCACCAAGAACTCCTCAGTTTGCAGTAGCTGAAATTCATCAAGTTGGGGAAGCTTTTTAATGCTGTAGATCAGTGGTGTCAAACCTCCATTTCATTGAGAGCCGCATCAAGGGTTGTGTTTGACCTAGGGGGACCAGGGTGGGAGTGGCAAGGGCGGACATGGCCAGCTCAATGTCACTCGTGTTTAGATGCCTGTGGGGGCCCAAGCACTCTGCCAGTGAAAACAGGCTCCCATGCTCCATTTTAGGCTGCAAGCCTCTCCCAATGAAAATGGAGCTCACAAGGGTCACATGCAGTCCTCCCGAACTCCATTTTTGCTAGTAAAGACACCATGGCCCAATCCTTTACTGTTTCCAGGGCAGCCCTGAGTGCCATTTCTAAGCACCCTGTGGGCCAGCTCTGGCTCCCAGGCCTTGAGTTTGACACCCCTTGGTGTAGATGGTTGCAAGCTACTCCTTATTTTTACTTTTATAAAAAAGTATGGCTTCCATTTTGATTCATCTTTTGGCCTTTGTTGAAAATAGAGTTTCCTTCATACATATTTTTCTCTGTGAATGTTTGGACTAATATAGCTATTGCTATTGTGGATATCAAAACTTCTCTGCACAATTGTAGACATATTTAAATATTTAATGATACATTGAAGGGCAAAAACAATGTAGGGATTCACACACCAGCCTTGTTGAGAACATCCTGGTTTATCCATTTCTGGAATTGAGCCTGAATGAAGATTATGTGCAGAGTTGAATATACTTAGTATTTTGAATTTATCTGGTTGATGTCCAGTTACAGTTAAAGAAAAAACAGAGCGTGGAGCTAGCAATCATAGCCAATCATGGCTTTGTCCTCATACATGATAGGAATAGCACTTAGACTTATATACTGCTTCATAGTGCTTTACAGTCTTCCCTAAGCAGTTTACAGAGTCAGCCTATTTCCCCCAACAACCTGAATCCTCATTTTACCAACCTCGGAAGGATGGGAGGCCGAGTCAACCTTGAATTGGTCACGATTGAATTGCTGGATCAATGCAATACTGCATTCTAACCACTGTGCACCACAGCTCACTCCCACCACGATTCATAAACATTATTTCTTTTTTGTAGTGGGTTCAGTTTCCAATTTCACTCCATGATTAATTGATGTTTAGGTGATGGTATTCTCTGCTTGTAAACATGGAATTCCAAAACAGCTGTGTAGATTTTGTCTGGCAGAAATTGTGATACTTTACACAAAAAATATCCATATAACGGATTCTAGCCTTTATAACTGGGAGAAGTAAATGGTTTCTTAGAAATTGTAACCAAGGAATATTCAGAGACTTAAGGCCAAGTCTTTTCTCATTGATCTTCAATGTTTGTATACTTCCATAATGGTGGACAACTCTACAAATACAACTCTGTATCATCAATGATTGATGTAGAAGTGCTACATTCTCATACAATTCTTTTTCTTCACATGTTTGCTTTGCTTTTAATATGGTTCCAATAATAAACATTTGTTACACATTTGCAGTTGCATAGTGCAGGAAGACATGAAGCAATTTTTCAAACTGCTTTAGATTCAGCAATCTGATAACTTTTCTTAACACTCCTTAAGGCCATCTCTTGACTAAGTTTCAGTAAGGTCATGAAGCAAACTACTCATCTGGTACAAAACTAGCACATGACATAGATGTTTAAAATTCCAAGCAAATCTTGTTCTTCAGGTATAAATATAAAGATAATAGTGTTTCCCTTGACATTTAATGGTAGCTTCTTCCTAAAACAAATGGCTTACACCATCAGAAAACCAAAAGATTAGATAAGAACAGTTTTGTGTTGTTCAGAAACTACAAATCAAATGATTTTTTGTTATATTATTTTGTTGGTTTCAAATGCATAATGTGCTCACTGACTGATCTTACAGAATTTTTTCTTGAATGAATGTCTGCTTGGATACAGCAATCACCTGGAAATCTCCAATGACTCAAGTCAAAGTCGTGCTTCAGAACAGGGAATATGTGGGAAACTGCCTCACTAAACATATATATATATATATATAAATCTTTATTATGACCAGAGAGCAGTATAAGGAAGTGGGGTAGAGTCCATTAAATAGTACATCAGAATCTTTAAAAAAATGAAAAGTTAGAAGATATTAAAACAGAAAAGTCTATACGGACCTAAAAGAAGGGATAAGGTCAGGAGATGGTGTAGGGGAATATAAAAGGTTTGTATTTTATATTACCAAGCACTCTAATTTGATGAACCAGGTGCTTATTAAGTATAGTTTGTGGCATAGGCCATCATCTGACAAATTTTGAGCTCTACTGTGTAGAACCTAACAACACTATATCTTTTATGTACACTGAGAGCTTATGCACAGAAGACGAATTTCTTTGGTGTCCAATCACACTCGGCCAATAAAGAATTCTCTTCTCTTCTCTTCTATTTTGTTCTGTTCTGTTGTGGCAGGGTTGATATCTGGAAGGTATAGAGGTATGGAATTGCTCTGTGCTCCCTGGGTAATGTGCACAAATGGTGAGATGAAACTAGTACGAATGTCTCGCACATGTTCTGTTCTTTGTGTGCCTTAAAAGTCATAGGGGCACTGCCTTTCTGGATTAATCTTCCTGGGGGGAGGGGGGGATAACATCATTGAAGAGTGAAGGCCCTTTGGTGTTTCAAATTTAGTTAGACATGCCTAAAAATTGCTGGATTGGATTCACTGCCAGTGAAGGTTGGAGTTCTGGCTAGATCCAATTGGTGATGCGTGTCTGCTGTACACTGTTTAATGAATTCTTTGGCCTAATCACATCCCAGATTGAGCAGACAATCTGGAGAGAAGCACATGAGTTAAATTGCCACTGCTAATTTCCATACAAATTGAAAATCATCACTCAATTTCTGAAACATAGAAATCAAATTTTATTTTGAATTTTATTCAATCAATTTTCATATTTTTTCCTGTTTTATCCATTAAAAATTACAGGCTTGGAGGATGACTCCTAAAGCTTCCATAGGCTCTGGCCAAAGAATGGGTTTAAGTTATGCTCCCCTGTTTAACATGCTTGTGAAGAATTACAATATATGTCAGAATCTCCAGCTGGTAAGTACTATGATACTGGTAGCAAAGTACTGGAATTTCCTTCCATTCTGATTTCAGCCTATAAACTTAATTTACACTGACACTGTACAGTATTACCTCCTTTTAAAAATAATATTACAATCAAATTATCAAAATGTATGTTATCAATATGCTTTCACATATGCACCTCATTGCATTGCTTAAGGGCATTTCCATGAACATCCAATTATGTTTTTATGGCACTGCTTTAACTCTCTCACAATAAACTGACAATTTGGTGAAATTACATGTTTACAATTTCTGCCCTGCTAACTGTTGTTCTCAGAAGGAAGTGTTTATTTCACATTGAGTGATTAACGTATGTTCAGATAATGGCAAGCAAACAAGGTTTTTGGAAGCAATAAATAACTGTCCCCCTTAAAGCAGCTAGTTGCAATGAACTGAAAGGCATGTGCCTCTTGATTTAATCTTGAGTGGTAGCCAATGTCTGCTGTGTGTCAGACTAATTATAAACTATAATCAGAGTGCTATCACCTTGAACAACTACAATATGTGGAAAATAACCCTGATTGTCTGCTTTAGAAATGTATCAAAGACAAATCTAGGCTTTTGATAGTTAACTGAGTTTAGGTTTAATTTGTGCTTTATTAATTTTTAATTATTTAGTACATCCATTTTACTTAGCTCACCTAAGTTCTCAGATACAGCAGAAAAATATATTGTCAATAATAAGAATAATAATGCCTGATTTGTTATTTAATTTCACAAATGTAAAACAAAATAAACTTAATTAAAAGTTAAAAGCAAATGTCAGAGGATTAAAATATATTCAGGATATTATTTGGATATTTTAAATTTCTGTAACAGAATATATAAAATGCATTTTAAAATTCCAAAGACAATTGCATATATACACAACTCTCAACAGGATGATCACTTTATCTAGTCCACTATGTCTCTCACTAATAGAACAGATCAAAACTCCATAAGCAATCAACACTTACATGAAAGCTAATTAAAAGCAAGAATTAGTACCAAAAAGTTGAACTCAATCTAAATAAGACTTTATCACACCAAGAGATCAATAACTTCAATTTTCAATAAAGTTAGCTTAAATTCTCTGCTGGACACCACCAGTCAAATAAGTGCCAAGAGGTGAAAGAATGATTTTCTCAAAGAGGGAAGGAATGGTTGAAATCAGCTGTATTATCTCTTTCACTATGAGAAATAAACATCTTGAGTGTGCATCAGTACATGCATCAGTTGGTGGGATGTGAGCAACAGTATTTTAGCTTGCAAAATACTAATTAGAGATCTTGACCTACCTACAATAGCTTGAGCGAGTATAGAGTAAAACAGTCATATTTTGACTGAGCATGTGGCATGTACTGGCCAAAATGTGCCCAACTGAAGAATAGCAGAATTGGAGGTGACCTTGGAGGTCTTCTACTCCAACCCCCTGCTCAAACAGGAAGCCCGATACCATTTCAGACAATTGGTTATCTAACATCTTCTTTAAAACTTTCAGTGTTGCAGCATTTACAACTTCTGGAGGCAAGTTATTCCACTGGTTAATTGTTCTAACTGTCCGAAAATTTCTCCTTAGTTCTAAGTTGCTTCTCTCCTTGATTAGTTTCCATTCACTGCTTCTTGTCTTGCCTTAAGATGCTTTGAGGAATATCATGCCACCTCAGTCCTTCTTTTCATTAAAGCCCATGTCACACTGCCCAACAGATGCAAACAGGACACACCGGACGAGCAAAATGTTCCATCCATTGTTATCCGCTCTCAAAAGGGGCAAAAATTTGCATAACCGGAACGGATAACATGGATGCAGGGAGGACGCAGGGCGGATGCAAAGAGGATGCGGAACGGAAGCCCAGCGGATGGAAGCAGAGGGAGAGGATGGCACGTCCGCTAGACTTCTGGGGGGGCGCAGCAAAGCAGACGCGGAATGGAAAGAGCAGATGCAGAGCGGAAGCCTAGTGGATGAAGCGGATGCACAGCGGATGCACAGCGGATGCACAGCGGAAGCCTAATGGATGCCTGGCATTAATTGCGCATGCAGGGGAGATGCATTGCATCAGCCCCGCAGATATAATGGAAGCAGCTCGGAAGCAGGTCGCCATTCAGAGGAAAGACCTGCTGCCGGATGGATTGGCTGCCTTGCCTGCCCTGCCTGCATGTCTGCCTGAAAGCCTTGCTGCCAGCCTTGCTGCCAGGCTCCCTGCCAGCCTCCCTGCCAGCCTTGCTGCCAGCCTCCCTGCCAGCCTTGCTACCAGCCTCCCTGCAAGCCTTGCTGCCAGCATGCCTGCAAACCTTGCTGCCAGCCAGTCTGCCTGCCAGCCTTGCTTCCTGCCTTCCTGCCAGCCTTGGTGCCTGCCTGCCTGCAAGCCTTGGTGCATGCCTTGGTGCCAGCCTTCCTGCCAGCCTTAGTGCCTGCCTGCCTGCCAGCCTGCCTGCCTGCCAGCCTTCCTGCCGGCCTTCCTGCAAGCCTTGCTGTCTGCCTGCCTGCCAGCCTTGGTGCCTGCCTGCCTGCCAGCCTTTCTGCCAGCCTTGGTGCCTGCCTCCCTGCCAGCCTTTCTGCCAGCCTTGGTTCCTGCCAGCCTCCCTGCCAGCCAGCAACCCCACAACCATGCGGAAGCACAGCAAGCCTCAGCCATCCGCTGCCAGCCCTGGCAAGAGGGACAGGGCTACCATCCCGCCCCCTGGCCCTGACTCTGGTTCTCCTGGGGCTTCTGCAGCACGGGCTCGCTCTTCTGGGGCTGGCACTTCTGCTACTTCTGCTTCTAGAGGAGCTGATGACAAGCACTCCAGCACAGGCCACCTCCACAGCACCTGGACCCTTCACCCCTGAGACTGAACAACCAAGAGGAGTGCCAGAGACTCATTTTTGTTTTATAGCTTCTTGTTAATAAAGTCTATTTATGATTCACACACTTGCTTCATATTTTTTTTTAATAAAGTCTTGCTGGAAACTTTTAGAAATGGTTTAAGCCTTTGCATGCTTGTGGGATGGGTTAAGATAGCAGTGGGGTGGGCAGGGATACCTGAGGAATGAGCAGGGATACCTTTGGGATGGGTAATAGCTGTGGGATAGATAAACCTCCAGCGCAAGCATAGTGGGACTGTATGGTCCACCCTCCCAGGTGCAACATCTATGGCCCTTTATTATCAATAACAATATAATCAATCATCCACACATGTCAACATAAACACAACTCTTTATTAAACGCCCTGTTCATTGTAGGCCTACCCAACATACATGGCCCAATCTCATCCGTGTGATGAGACAGGCTGAAGGAAGCATCCTTTAAGCATCTACCATCCTGTCTTGCCACTCCACTGCTCCAGCTGGGGAGTTGCACCAGCGTCTCAGGAGGTTGTGTTGCTTCTTCCCTTCACGTGAGGCTCTGTTGGGGCCTTGCACATCCACAGTGTCTATCAGGTTTTGCCCTTGCCTCCATTCCCCAGGCTCCATGTCCCCATTGCCTTGCTGACGGTCCACAAGCCTGTCCTGCAACACTGGGTAGCGGGTGCGCATGAGATTGTGCAGGATGCAGCAAGCTTCCATGATCCTCCTCACGGTCTCTGGGCTATGCTGCATGGTGGTGAGAAGTACCTGGAACCTATTGGCCAGGATGCCAAAGGAGTTGTCCACCACCCGCCTTGCCCTGGACAGCCTGTAGTTGAAGATCCTCTCTTTACGGGTGAGGCGTCTGGAGGTGTAGGGCTTCATGAGGGAGGTTGTGAGGGAGAAGGCATCATCCCCCACGATGAAGTAGGGCACATTTTGTGTGTCGTTGGGCAGCGGGTCTGGATCTGGGAAGCCCACGATGAGGTTGCATTCCAGCCCCTCCTTGAGGTCACTGGAGTTGTATACCTGGGAATCTGAAGATGAGCCGTTGCCTGAAGCATCGATGTACATGAACTTGTAGTCAGCATCGACCATGGCGAAGAGGATGATGCTGAAGAAGCCCTTGGAGTTGAAATAACTGGACCCTGAGTTGGCTGGAGATTTGCAGGCCACGTGCTTGCCATCTATGGCTCCAACGGTGTGGGGAAAGTTCCACTTCTGATACCACTGCTCTGCAACTTTCTTCCATCCTTCTTCAGTGGAGGGGTACTGGAGGAGCGCCTCCTTGTATTCTTCGATGATGGCCTGCACCATTTCTCTGACCACAATGCTGATGGTGTTGGATGGCACCCTCCAGCCATACTGCATGCTCCTGTAGGTGGTCCCAGAGGCCAGGTGGCGCAGAGTGAGTGCCACCTTGAGCCCAGGTTCCAGGCTGGGCCGGAAGCTGGTGCTCTGCTTGGTCAACCTGGGTGTCAGCCACTGCACAACTTTGTCAAACATGGCTGGAGGCATCCTCATGAAGTTCTGGAATGCACGAGTGTCTTCATTCCTGAACTCCACCATCAGCTTGCTGTACAGTCCGTCCTCTGCTCTTCTGGCAAACCATCTTCGGACCCAGACTCTTTTTGGCTGCCTCTTTTTCTTCTCGCAGTAGAGTTCACAGAGCCTGCAGATGGCTTCGCACTGTTGCAGAATGATGGTGGCTGCCGAAAGGACTTTGTTGCAATCCACGGTGGACATGACTGGATGCTGTGGAAGAGAAAGAGTCAGATGAAGGCTGCAGAGGTCTGCACCGCTGGGCTGCTGTTCTGAAAGTGAGATGCAGATGAGTTGCTCCCCCTTTTTATAGGCAGTATAGGTTTTCCGCTAGGCATCTTCTAGGCATCCTCTAGGCATCCTTAATATCCGAGATAGGTCCCCTCTGCGAACGTTTTTTCTGTTTTAAACGCTTTGTTTCCGTGCTGCATCCGTTCTGCATCCGTTCTGCATCTGTTCCGCATCCATTCCGCTTCCTCCCTGCGTCCGAGCAGATGCAAGTTGCGCGGATACCTAGTGGATGCCTAGCGGATATAGCGGATGCGTAACGGATGCAGAACGGATGCGTAGCAGATGCAGAATGGACGAACTGGATACATTTTCCGCGCAAAAGTTTTGGGCAGCCCAAAACTTTCTGAGCGGATGAAACGTCAATAGACGGATGCTGGACGGATAGAGAGGAAGCAAAACGGAGGCAGTGAGTACATCGCATTTTCCAACGGATGGCAAGCTTTTTTGTCTGTTTTACATCCTCTTTGCATCCGTTGGTTCAGTGTAACATGGGCTTAAGCTAGAATAGAATACCTAATTCCTGCAACCGTTCTTCATATATTTTAGCCTTCAGTCCCCTAACGATTGTTGTTGCTCTTCTCTCCACTCCTTCTGGAGTCTCAACATCTTTTTATATCATGATGGCCAAAACTGGATGCAATATTCCAAGGGTGACCTTACCAAGGCATTATAAATTGATATTAATACTCCCTGTGATCTTGAGTCTATCCCTCTATTAATGCAGCCTAGGACTGCAGGGGCTTTTTTGGCAGCAGCAGCACACTGCTGGCTTAAAAATATTTAAATAATTGTCCATCAGGATTCCAAGATCCCTGTTGCAGTTACTAGTGTTGAGCCCAGTATTAATTACATTTATTCTTTCATAATTCATTTTCTAATTACAATACGGTACCAGCCTTATACATACCCATGCCTCACTTCTTAATTACAGTAAGGTGAAATGAGGCTTGGGTATGGATAAAACTGGTAAACTAGTCTACCTTTTATCTTAATTCAGAAAAATAAAATATGATATTAACAAAAGTCACTTTGTGAGGTTGAGAGCAGTGTAACTGACTCATCCAGTGAGGACCACAGAAGATCAATGATTGTGTCTTGAAATGTAAGAGGAGTAAATGAATACAAATTACCAAATTTAGCAAGTGAAACAGCCACAAATAAGTGTGAGCTTATGGTACTAAAAGAAATGGAGAAGAATTTTGGGGTTAATGACAAGTATTAATCTTGCATGGAAATGACATGGGGGGAAAAGAATTAAAAGTGACAAGCAGAATAATTGCAGGAAAAGAAAAGCCAAGTCTCGTACAAAAACACTCCAGAAAATAGATTTATCTCACAATAGAACAAATGAAAAGTGGATGTAAAAATGAAGCTGTTGAAGCTTTTTAGAATTAGAGTGAAAAAAGAACAAACCGCAGAAGTGCTTGAAGTTTATGGAGTACCTGTGCAACTTGTTTGATATGTGCATCAGACTGGAATGTTGTTATCGTTGTCTTAAAATAGACTTGCAGCTCGTGCAAGTCATTTTCTGTGCTAAGTGATTCAGACCAAGTCCTTGAAGATGTACACTGGAGGTGTGAAGGCTGGCCACAGAAGTGCTTCAGGAAAAGGAACAGCCTGGGGAAGCGGCCTCATTACTTGCCTCAAGCCGAAAAGGTGTCCTCCAACTTCTTTTGCTGAGCAGTGCTGCTTCTCTTGTGCTGCTAATGACCATTACTTCTGGGGGGAGGGAGAGAATCTCCAGGCAACTGCAGTGGGAAAGCAAGGCTTGGCTAGAGACATCTCCAACAAAAGGATAAGGTGTGTGAGTGGGTGGGCCAGCATGATCTGTTGGGGGATGGAAGGGAGGAAGGGAGGGAGGGAGGGAGGGTTCATCATGCAGAGAGAGAAGAAAGAGAAAACAAAGACTAAAGGAAAGAAAGCTCTCTACCCAATAATAAAGGAGGAGGAGGAGGAGGAGGAGGAGGAGGAGGAGGAGGAGGAGGAG
>BLBF01000003.1:85948879-85966579 GCA_015471245.1 Laticauda colubrina | reverse complement strand
GGGGGGGGGGGGGGGGAGGAGGAGGAGGAGGAGGAGGAGGAGGAATGTGGACAGCTCTTAGTGGCAATGGATAAGATAACATCAATATGAGCCTAACACTACTTATCAATCCAGAAATAAATCAGTATAGTTAGTATATAAATTGGGCCAGTACAAACTAGTTCTGGCTGAATGTCCTTTTCTTTTCTATGTTGTGCCTCCTTTCTTTGGCTTACTATTTTCTCAGTCCTGAAGAGAGCCATGCGTAATCGAGGCTCAGAGTGTGGCAGCACCACTTCTGCCTTTCAATAAGCCTTTTAACATTTGTCAGTCTGAAGATATGCTACCAGAATCCTTCTGATTGCTGATTTGTGCAACGTTGCTTGTCCCAACATTCACTTCTGCCCATACAAAGTGATTTCAAATTTCACTTTGTGAATTCAAAGTGATTTCAAACTTCTCGGTCTCAGAAGAAGCATCAATATATCCTGCTTTTTTGTGTTTGATGTGTTTATGCCAATAACAATGTTGCTGCCTAGAGCGCATCTGTGAATGCAAATGCCAAAACTGTCATATATCCATAATTCAAACCATACTAGATGTGTAGGCTACAGACTCACCTGTTGCTAAGACTCATTTGTAAAGTGTTGTGTTGTTGCGAAGTTCTCCCTCTGGTCCGCGTTCCTGGCGGGAGCGCGGACCATTCTGATTGGTTGATGCCGTTTGACAGCCAGCTATATAAAGCGCTGTCAAACGGCATCAGCTGTTGCTGCTAGCTGACTGCTCGTTAGCCCAGCAGTTGCGGCAACCCCTTTGTTTCTAAATAAAGGTTCCTGCCTGTTGTTCCATGTCCGCCTCAGTCATTATCCACCGCTCTACTACACTGGCGACGAGGGCGGGATACAAATAAGAGGTGACCGGACAACACAGCTGAGCGCAGTCACTGTTAAAGAGCCAGAGTCACTAAACAAAGAGCTGAAGCCACTACGAGCTGACTGTCACAAGCCGCTGACGCCATTTCGCGAGCGCGAAATTCAACTTCCTAGCCGAATAGACTGTCATCACTGAGAAGAGATGTCTTCAACCCCTGCGTTCCCGCCATTTAGACCAGCAGCAGAGACTTGGGAATCCTATAGGAATCGCTTCGACTGCTTCCTGGATGCTATAGACCTCACTGAAGCTTCAGCCCATAGAAAAAAGTCCTATTTCTTAAGCTTTTGTGGGGCTACAGTGTTTGACACTGCCACAGCATTGGTAGCCCCACGACCTGTCAGAGAAGTCCTTTGGGGGGAGCTTCAAGAAATCCTCTCTAATCACTATTCACCCAAGCCCTCACAGATTGCTAGGAGACATGCCTTTAGGAGGTGAGTTCAGGGTGAGGGAGAGACTATCAGTGAATACATGGCTGCTCTGAGGTCTGCTGCCTTACATTGTGGATTCAGGGATTATCTAGAGGATATGCTCCTAGACCAAATAGTGTGTGGGGTTAAAGACTGAAGGCTGAAAAGGCGGCTATTAGCCAAAAGGGACCTAACCCTAGCAATAGCCATAGAAGAGTCTCAGGCTGCTGAGCTTTCTGCTCAATCTGCAGCTGAAATCCAGGGAAACACAATCAAACAGAAAAGCTCAACAGTCCATTTTGATGAGGTTTCTCCTGATGAGGACTCTGAGGATTCAGCTGTTGTAAATCGTCTTAGACAACAGAGACCCCTTCCAGAAGACTCAAAGTCAAAAGCTAGTTTTTCTCCCCGGCAGCAACCCATCTGTTTAAGCTGTGGAGGAAATCACTTAAGAGCATCCTGTAGGTTCAGGAATGCCATCTGTTTAAGTTGCCAGAGGAAGGGTCACTTAGCAAGGGTCTGTCAAGCTGGGAAAACCTTTACTCAGAGACCTCAGCCAAACCCCATCTTTCAAAGGCAAGTGGAAGACTGCTATACCTGTTACCACTTCAACCAGTCCAACAACAGCTCTAACAAAATCAGTATTTTTGTCTCCTTAGAAGGTAAACCTTGCAAGATAGAGGTGGATACAGGATCTGCTCTATCCATTATTTCATGGAAAACCCTCAAGAAGCTGCTACCCAGATTTCCAAAGAAGAAACTCCTTGACTGCCACCTGACTTTGCGAGATTACCAAGGCAAGAATATTCCTGTCCTCGGGAAAGGCAAGTTCCTCGTTCAATTAAAAACTTTTAAAAGCCACTTGGCTCTTGTTATAGTGGATGGTGCTCTCCCCAGTTTACTGGGTTTAGATTGGTTCCCTGCCCTTGGCCTAAATATAACAGGCATCCACTCTGTGTTAAATGCTGAAGTAGATTCCCTATTCAAAGACTATGCTGATGTATTCAGCGAAGATTTGGGATGTTACTCAGGCACCCCCATATCATTTAGTGTAGACCCTCAAGCAACTCCTGTATGCCTCGCAGAAACCTCGCAGAGTGCCTTTTGCAATCCGTCCTAAGTTAGATAAGGAACTTGACAAACTAATCAAACAAGGAGTCTTAGAACCTGTAGATTTTGCTAAATGGGAGACCCCCATAGTAACTCCTCTTTAAAAAGATGGTAGCATTTGGATATGTGCTGATTACAAAATTTCCCTGAATAGACACCTCCAAATCAGTGCTTACCCAGTTCCCATCATTCAGCACCTTTCACATTCTTTTGAACCTGGGTCTATTTTTGCAAAGCTGGATATGTCCCAGGCATACCAGCAATTCTCTGTAGATGACCACACAGCAGAATTGCAGACAATAGTAACTCACAGGGGAGCTTTTAGGTGCAGATGCCTTCAGTTCGGCATGAGTGTAGCCCCTAGGATATTTCAGTCCCTGATGGAGAGGCTACTTCAAGATCTCCCACGGGTACTCCCCTATTTCGATGATATCTTAATTTCAGCCACAGACAAACCTCAGTTGTCACAAAGAGTAAGGTCAGTTCTAGATCGATTCAGGCAAAACAGCCTCAAACTTAAGAAAGACAAATGCACCATTGCCACTAAGCAAGTTGATTTTCTGGGCTATAGAATTGATGCCTCTGGCATACACCCTATAGAATCTAAAGTCAGGGCAATCCATGAGGCACCTACTCCTACCAACAAAACCGAGCTCCAGGCCTTCTTAGGGCTTCTCAATTTCTCTGCTGCATTCCTCCCTCACCAAGCTTCAATCGCAGAGCCTTTACATAGACTTTTGGACAAAAAGTCCCCCTGGCGTTGGGGACCTAGGGAAGCCCATGCCTTCCACTCTGTCAAATCCTTGATCACCTCTAAAGCAGTTTTAATTCAATTCAACCAGCATCTTCCATTAGTTCTTGCTGCAGATGCTTCCCCTTTTGGCATAGGGGCTGTTCTTAGTCACAGACTGCCAAATGGCTCTGAGGCACCCATTGCCTTCTTCTCCAGAACCTTTTCTTCAGCTGAACGCAACTACAGCCAGATAGACAAGGAGGCTTTGGCTGCAGTTGCCTCTGTAAAGAAATTTCATGAATTCCTTTTTGGCCATCATTTTGAACTAATCACAGATCACAAGCCTCTGCTAGGCCTTTTGTCTGCTAATAAACAAACACCTCAGATTCTATCCCCAAGGATGACCAGATGGACTCTGTTTTTGGCTGCTTATTCATACAAACTGATCCATAGACCCAGAAAAAACCTCACACACGCGGATGCTCTCAGCCACTGCCCATTGCCGGTTCCAGTTGAAGACCCTGCACCAATCCATGCTGTTTTCGAATTCAACGAACTCAATCTACCCATTACAGCCTCTGACATTGCTTACCACTCCTCAAGGGACAAGGTAATTGCCCAAGTCCTCGACTGGGTGGGAAGGGGGTGGCCAGATGTCCCTTATTCCCCTGAGTTCCTGCCCTTCAAGACTCGCCAGCTGGAACTGTCATCCCTTCAGGGTTGTTTGTTGTGGGGAACAAGGGTGGTCATTCCTTCCTCATTGCAAGCTTCAGTTCTAAAGCTCCTGCATGAAGGCCATCCAGGCATTGTTAGAATGAAGGCCCTGGCCCCTAGTTATGTCTGGTGGCCTGGCATGGATGCCCAGATCTCCAGCTGGGTTAGCACTTGTCAGCCTTGTCAGACAACCAGACCTGCCCCACCAACTGCATCCCCTGGGAAGTAGGAGGACGCTGGAACCCCTTGGTCCAGGCTTCACATTGACCTGGCGGGCCCAATGCAGGAGCATACATTTCTAGTAGTAGTAGACTCCTTCTCAAAATGGATTGATGTGGCCTTGCTGCCCACAACAACCACCCTTGCAGTTACCAAGGCCCTAACCAGGCTATTTGTGACACATGGCATCCCTGACATAGTAGTGTCAGATAATGGGCCATAATTTACCTCCTGCTAATTTGAACTATATTTAGCCAACCTGGGGGTCAGGCATGCCCTCACAGCTCCTTTTCACCCTGCTAGCAACAGAATGGCTGAAAGGGCAGTTAGGTCAGTGAAAGAAGCCCTAGGGAGATTTGGCCAAAGTGACTGGAACTCTCAATTGTCCAGATTCTTGCTGTACCAGCATACAACTCCTTGTGCCACTACCAATCAGTCCCCAGCTGAACTCCTTATGGGTAGGCGCTTGAGGACTGCCCTGGACAGGCTGCACCCCCACTACGCCCCAGTGACTCCTCTTGGGTCTGACAGCCAGCCTAGGGAGTTTGCGTTAAATGACCTGGTTTATGCCCTCAATTATGCAGGCTACCCCTTATGGGTGCCAGGACAGGTCATAGCTGTGACAGGGCCTAAGTCATATAGGGTGCTGCTGGAAGATGGTCATACCTGGCGCAGACACATCGACCAGCTGAGGAGGCATTGGAAAGTGGCCACTGATGGACCCGGTCTACCACACACCGACCTGAGTCTACTACCAGCCTATGAGAGCCTGCCGCCGCTGACTGAGGACACCCGGGAGAGCCGTGGACGGAGATACCTACCTGTTCCAGCGCCTGACAACCCTTCAACAGCTCCAGAGGATGAGGCTCCAGCAGTAACCAGCTCTGAAGAGGCCCTGAAGCAGAAGACTTTGACCAACGAACAGAAGCCCCTGTTCAGCGACGTTCCGACCTCCAGAGAAGACAGCCAGCTTACTTGCGGGACTACGCATGCTCCTTGCCAGGGGAAAGGAGTGTTGCATTGTTGCGAAGTTCTCCCTCTGGTCCGCGTTCCTGGTGGGAGCGCGGACCATTCTGATTGGTTGATGCCATTTGACAGCCGTCTATATAAAGCGCTGTCAAACGGCATCAGCTGTTGCCGCTAGTTGACTGCTCGTTAGCCCAGCAGTCGCAGCAACCACTTTGTTTCTAAATAAAGGTTCCTGCCTGTTGTTCTGTGTCCGCCTCAGTCATTATCCGCTGCTCTACTACATAAAGAGGCATCTCTTTCCATCTAGATTCTGTAGGGGTGCAGAAATGTCTCAAGGGAATATATAAAATTGTGGTGAAGGAACTGCTCCATTGTGTTTTCCCTTCTATGATAACCCTAGAATTTTTTTTATTAAATTGCAGGATGCTTCACAGATTTGGTGTAGGCTGTCTGTTGCTGTTGTCTTTTTTTAATGAGTTGTATCTTTGGCAGCCTTTACTGTGTCATGGGATAATATTACTCAGGTAGATAGAAATCAGAAAAGTGCCAACTCTACCAGCTTTTTCATCAAGATTCAGTTTGCTCCAAATTTTCAAGAACCAACAGACTTGGCACCAAACATTGTTAGCACAAAATTGAATTTTCAGGGAAATGATGCTAGCTGAGTTCAGATCCATCCAAAGAAGCAGGCATTAAACTCTGAATGACCCTTCACAGCAAGTGTAATTGATTTTTGGCAGAGTAAGGAGGGAATTTACCTAGCCTAAAGCTAGCCCATTGATTTTTTTTGTCCTAGGTACGTCTAGATTTTTTTTCTTCCTGAGCTGCTGTCTTCTTCACAACTTCTGCCCCAGGGAAGCCAACACACTATGGATGAGGAACAAATGAGAATGGGGGCTATTACTTACAGTACTGGATTCAACATGGAGCTACATAGAAAGTCACATTCTCTTGATCATGATTCCCAGTCCTAGGCAACCTCCTCCTGCAGTAGCTTTCCTCAATTGAATGCCCTCCAGATATGCAATCATAGACATCCCCTCCCCCAACTTTCCAGTTAGCACAGTTTCCTCCTCTAATGCTCCTTCTGATAGGCTCTGGGCACAGTATCTTGGCAATAGGAACACATATGCAGAAACACAGGGGGTTCTGTCCTTGCCAGACTCTGCTGGATTATAGCATCTGATGAAGATGTCTCCTGACATTCCTGGGCCCTGCAGCATGAAGTATATGTTGAGCAAGGAAAACTGGCTGTCAGGAGCAAAGAGTTGAGCTACTTTATATGTTAAATTGCTAATTCAACTTCCATTAGCAGAGCATTTCAAAATAAGATTGCTGCTACTGAAAAAAAAAAAAAAAAGGCTGGTCCTGTCTCTTCAACAGCTACTTTCTAATTTCCCAAGAGTGATTGAGTGATCACAATTTTGTAATGAGAGGACCAGAAAAATAAAACTTTAAAGGAAGTTGTTTGATTTATCAAAGGTTTCCAAATACCCCCTGCAATTTAATTTAAGGTTAAGCAAAACATTAAAGCCCATGTCACACTGCCCAACGGATGCAAAAAGGACACAGCGGATGAGCAAAATGTTCCATCCGTTGTTATCTGCTCTCAAAAGGGGCAAAAATTTGCATAACCGGAATGGATAACACGGACGCGGGGAGGACGCAGGGTGGATGGAAAGCGGATGCGGAACGGAAGCCCAGCGGATGGAAGCGGATGGGAGTGGATGGCGCAACCGCAGGGCTTCCGGGGGGCCTCAGCGAAGCGGACGCGGAACGGATACAGCGCATGCAGAACAGAAGCCTAGCGGATGAAGCGGATGCACAGCGGAAGCCTAATGGATACGTGGCGTTAATTGCGCATGCGGGGGGATGCATTGCGTCAGCCCCGCGGATATAACGGAAGCAGCTCGGAAGCAGGTCACCATTCAGAGGAAAGACCTGCTGCCGGACGGATTGGCTGCCTTGCCTGCCCTGCCTGCATGTCTGCCTGCAAGCCTTGCTGCCAGCCTCCCTGCCAGCCTTGCTACCAGCCTCCCTGACAGCCTTGCTGCCAGCCTCCCTGACAGCCTCCCTGACAGCCTGCCTGCAAGCCTTGCTGCCAGCCAGTCTGCCTGCCAGCCTTGCTGCCTGCCTTCCTGCCAGCCTTGGTCCATGTCTGCCTGCCAGCCTTGGTGCCTGCCTGCCTGCCAGCCTTCCTGCCAGCCTTGGTGCCTGCCTCCCTGCCAGCCTTGGTGCCTGCCTTGGTGCCTGCCTCCCTGCCAGCCTTTCTGGCAGCCTTGGTTCCTGCCAGCCTCCCTGCCAGCCAGCAACCCCACAACCATGCGGAAGCACAGCAAGCCTCAGCCATCCGCTGCCAGCCCTGGCAAGAGGGACAGGCTACCATCCCGCCCCCTGGCCCTGACTCTGGTTCTCCTGGGGCTTCTGCAGCACGGGCTCGCTCTTCTGGGGCTGGCGCTTCTGCTGCTTCTGCTTCTGGAGGAGCTGATGACAAGCACTCCAGCACAGGCCACCTCCACAGCACCTGGACCCTTCATCCCTGAGACTGAGCGACCAAGAGGAGTGCCAGAGACTCATTTTTGTTTTATAGCTTGTTTTTAATAAAGTCTATTTTTGATTCACACACTTGTTTCATTTCTTTTTTTTAATAAAGTCTTGGTGGAAACTTTTAGAAATGGTTTAAGCCTTTGCTTGCTTGTGGGATGGGTTAAGATAGCAGTGGGGTGGGCAGGGATACCTGAGGAATGAGCAGGGATACCTTTGGGATGGGTAATAGCTGTGGGATAGATAAACCTCCAGTGCAAGCATAGTGGGACTGTATGGTCCACCCTCCCAGGTGCAACATCTATGGCCCTTTATTATCAATAATAATGTAATAATCATCCACACATGTCAACATAAACACAACTCTTTATTAAACGCCTTGTTCATTGTAGGTCCACCCAACATACATGGCCCAATCTCATCCGTGTGATGAGACAGGCTGAAGGAAGCATCCATTAAGCATCTACCATCCTGTCTTACCACTCCACTGCTCCAGCTGGGGAGTTGCACCAGCATTTCAGGAGGTTGCGCTTCTTCTTCCCTTCACGTGAGGCTCTGTTGGGGCCTTGCACATCCCCAGTGTCTATCAGGTTTCGCCCTTGCCTCCATTTTCCAGGCTCCATGTCCCCATTGCCTTGCTGACGGTCCACAAGCCTGTCCTGCAACACTGGGTAGCAGGTGCGCATGAGATTGTGCAGGATGCAGCAAGCTTCCATGATCCTCCTCATGGTCTCTGGGCTATGCTGCATGGTGGTAAGAAGTACCTGGAACCTGTTGGCCAGGATGCCAAAGGCGTTGTCCACCACCTGCCTTGCCCTGGACAGCCTGTAGTTGAAGATCCTCTCTTCACGGGTGAGGCGTCTGGAGGTGTAGGGCTTCATGAGGTAGGTTGTGAGGGAGAAGGCGTCATCCCCCACGATGAAGTAGGGCACATCTTGCGTATTGTTGGGCAGCGGGTCTGGATCTGGGAAGCCCACGATGAGGTTGCATTCCAGCCCCTCCTTGAGGACACTGGCGTTGTATTCCTAGGCATCTGAAGCTGACCCGTTGCCTGAAGCATCGATGTACATGAACTTGTAGTCAGCATCGACCATGGCGAAGAGGATGATGCTGAAGAAGCCCTTTGAGTTGAAATAAGTGGACCCTGAGTTGGGTGGAGATTTGCAGGCCACATGCTTGCCATCTATGGCTCCAACGGTGTGGGGGAAGTTCCACTTCTGATACCACTGCTCTGCAACTTTCTTCCATCCTTCTTCAGTGGAGGGGTACTGGAGGAGCTCCTCCTTGTATTTTTCGATGATGGCCTGCACCACTTCTCTGGCCACAATGCTGATGGTGTTGGATGGCACCCTCCAGCCATACAGCATGGTCCTGTAGGTGGTCCCAGAGGCCAGGTGGCGTAGAGTGAGTGCCACCTTGAGCCCAGGTTCCAGGCTGGGCCGGAAGCTGGTGCTCTGCTTGGTCAACCTGGGTGTCAGGCGCTGCACAACTTCGTCAAACATGGCTGGAGGCATCTTCATGAAGTTCTGGAATGCACGAGTGTCTTCATTCCTGAACTCCACCATCAGCTTGCTGTACAGTCCGTCCTCTGCTTTTCTGGTGAACCATCTTCGGACCCAGACTCTTTTTGGCTGCCTCTTTTTCTTCTCACAGTAGAGTTCACAGAGCCTGCAGATGGCTTCGCACTGTTGCAGAACGATGGTGGCTGCCGAAAGGACTTTGTTGCAATCCACGGTGGACATGACTGGATGCTGTGGAAGAGGAAGAGTCAGATGAAGGCTGCAGAGGTCTGCACCACTGGGCTGCTGTTTTGAAAGTGAGATGTAGATGAGTTGCTCCCCCTTTTTATAGGAAATGTAGGTTTTCCGCGAGGCATTCTCTAGGCATCCTCTAGGCATCCTCTAGACATCCTTAATATCCAAGATAGGTCCCCTCTGAGAATGTTTTTTCCATTTTAAACGCTTTGTTTCCATGCTGCATCTGCTAGGCATCCATTCTGCATCTGTTCTGCATCCGTTCCGCTTCCTCCCTGCGTCCGAGCGGATGCGAGTTGCGCGGATGCGCAGCGGATGCCTAGCGGATATAGCGGATGCATAAAGATTGCAGAACGGATGCGTAGCAGATGCGTTGCGGATGCGTAGCGGATGTAGAACGGACGAACTGGATACATTTTCCGCGCAAAAGTTTTGGGCAGCCCAAAACTTTCTGAGTGGATGAAACGTCAATAGACGGATGCTGGACGGATAGAGAGGAAGCAAAACGGAGGCCGTGAGTACATCGCGTTTTCCAACAAATGGCAAGCTTTTTTGTCCGTTTTACATCCTCTTTGCATCCGTTGGTTCAGTGTGACATGGGCTTCACAAAAGAAAACTGAGACTTGGTTCATGAAATATCCTTGCATGAAGTGGAAGGCAGGTGAGGAAAAAAAGCCTTAACACTAGAATGCCTAACCTGCATCAGTGTCATTTAATGGGCTTCCCACCTCTGTCTTGAAGCAGATACTCAGCATGAAGCCCTTAGATGACTTTCATGTCATCAATGCTGCATTCTTCCCTAACTATCTTCTTCCCTTTCTGCAGTTCAGCTAAGAAACCCACAGACAGAGCTCCTGGATGCATTCTCCAAAACCACCAAGGATTAAAACAGCAGGCCTCCAGATTATTTAACAGTGTACTATTGTGACAATCCTTGACCTCTGTGAAATAATAGGAAGCCTATTTCTTTTCTTTGTTTTTCCATAGCAAAAGAAGATAAAGAAAGATTAAAAAGAAGGGAGGGATTAGACGGGAAGGTAATTTAGGGAGGTTCACTGTAACTGCTGATAGAAAGACACAGCTCATACATTATTAAAAATGTAAATGGTATCTCTGCCTTAGAATGTCGCCCAGGGATAAGGTCAATTCTTTTTGTATGAAACATTATAAATGCTTTCTACATCTCTACTATCTGTGAATCATAATCTCACATCTCAAACAAGAAGAATTGAATAGCAAGCCCCATATTTCTAGTAGCAACTTCAGCATCAAGTGAATAATCTTCCTTCCAATGTTGCAGATTATTATGACTGCTGTGAAATAAAACTGCTTGGTCTGTGCTAAACATTGATAATATGTAGGCTTCCTTTCTTTTGTTATCTAAGACTTTTGAAAATACGTTTTTTTTACAACGGTTTTATGATACCCTGGAATGGTCCAAAATCAGTGTTTTAAGTTATATTTTGGAGCCATTTCTGATATCACACATCCCTGGGTAAGAGAAAGAAAGAAAAAAATCAGTGCGGCTATTGATGCATACTGAAGGTGTTTTATGACTTCCTCAATGATGCAAATTGAACAATGACCATTTAAAAGGCTTTATCTAATTTGTTCAGGAAAAAAGACTTCCTGTTTGCATGGCTACTTTTGCAATGTCAGCTTTTGAACAAAAATTAAAAGAATAATTAAAAAGCCAAGCATGGTTCCAATTAACTTAGCTTGTCTGAAATGTTGGCAAGTTTTCAATGGAAGAGATTTGAACACTCTGGGCCATGCAAAGTAACAATGCAGATTGTTTATATTTTTTCAATTTTGTTTTTTCTATTGATATTGAAAACACTTTGAATAATAGTCATGTTCTCATATTCATGTTCACTGCAAAATGTTTACAAAGGACTTCTCAATTCAGGTCTGCCTTTTCTGTATTAAACATTTTAAGTTCAGATATAATCCTGCATGTGTAATTTTCCAGCTTTTATCTTTTGATTTAGCCTCCCTCCTGCTTCTGGTTTTTTTTTTTTTTTTTTTTTTGTTAATCTTAACTTTTTTTTTCTAATTGCACTGTCTCCTACTTATGTTTGACTTCTCCAGAAAGGCAAAATATAAATAATTTCACCCAATGGCTCAGCTGACAAGCCTTTTCTCAGCACTCATTGCCTAAATTCATATTTACAGGAAACAGTATTGTACCTATGAGGTACAAAAATGTTTTGATGTAGGTGAAAACATTCATATTCCCATTTTACAATTTGGAAACCAAAGTTAAGTAGGATAAAGACTTAACTTCAGCCACATCACTAGGTGCAAGACTGCGGTTTTCATTTTTCTAGTCTAATAATAAATGAAATTTCTTGTTCCAGTCTTTTCAATGTACTTGGGACTGTATGGAAAAGGCAAATATCCAGTTCTAGCAAAATGTTTTGGACAAGTTCCACAATTCATTGCCATTAGAAATGTTTCCTAGAAATGATAATGGGATTCCAAAAGATTTAGAGAGTAGTAGTGTTTGAAGATCAAGTCTTAATGTACAGATTAAAATGTATTGGGAAATGCGGTAGAAACAATTGTACATAGAGGTGCTGGTCTCATATCTCATTCTATGATAGATTTTGCTGTGAGATGTATATTATTGCTTGCCAGAATCGCTGAGGCCAGTAGGAAAAAAAAAAAAAAAAAAACTCCAGGCCAGACAACAGCTGTAATTGACTTTACTGTAAAAATACAGCTTGACCTCAGACAACAAACCTCTGCAATTTCCAAATAATTCCATTTAGGTGGAAGATTATTATTTGCTTGGGTCCATCAAAAACTGAAAAAGACGAAGCTTTATAAGATGTGAAGGTTTTTTTATGATTGATCAGTTTTCTCCCCTCCCCCCCCCAACCTCCCCTCCCCCTCCTCCATCCCTATCCCCAATCCAAGAAGCAATGGCAAAATCTCTTGAACATTCTTTCAGAAAGTAGAGAAAAATTAAATGTCTGTTGGGGAATCTCTGAATTGAGTCAGGTGGCTTCATAGAATGTAGTGAGAAAGGGGGAGAGCGGAGTTTGCGTCACAAAGGTATAGCATGCGATCTTTAAACTCTAAGATCGCTGCTGATATCTCCATTGCAGGACAGTCCCCACAGACCTAAACCATCCCATAGAGACAGTGACAGAGGAGGGTACATCCTGTCGATCCCAGGGACATTGCAAAGTCCCTGGTAGATCCAGGAGAAGCCCTTTTTTCCTGCAGTGGAGAGGCAGCCATTAAAGCTGCTGATGCTGGGACAGCTCCGGAATGGAAGAAAGCTGGAAAGAAAGTGTGTCAGTTTGGTAACATAATTTTCTACTGATTTTTTTTCTAGAGAGAACACCCTAAAAGACTAAAAATTAAATTAAAAAGTGAAGATAAAAGTGCTCAAGTGACGAGATTCAGCACAAATTAAACCTGAAGGTTTTTTTTTTCTTTTTATTGGAACTTTGGATTTTGTTAAAACTTTTTAACTTTTAAACTGGACTGGTCTTTCCTTTTTAATTTTTATTTTTTCCCTTCAAAATAACTCTTCAGAAAAGTTTTTTATTTTCTTGCTTTTTCTTTTTAATAATTTTAGATTCTTTATATTTTTTATTATTCCTGATTTTAATATTAGAGGGGAAGGCAAAGGAAAGGGAAATAAGTAGCACTGCCACCTGGAGGCTTGGATACATTATTCTCCTTTCTTTCTTTCTTTCTTGTTGATTCATTTGCTGTTACATTCAAGGACTCTGTGCTTTAATTGAAAAGATAGTGGGAAGAGCATGTAGATTGTTTTCAGGTGCTCTTCTTCTGTGGAACTACTGATAGCTGGAGTCTGGATTTGAAATTGAAGAAAGAAGATTGAAGTGACCTTGAAAAGAGAACTGGAAATTTTGTTTTTTGATTTAGTAAAGAGCCTCGAACATATAGCGGCAGTGTTTTGCTTGTTGACAGAATTGCATTTTCTCTTTCCTTTTTTTTCTATCCCCCCCCCAGTTGGATTTTTATATTTGGACTTGAGTCCTTTAATGCAAGAATAAGCCTACTTTCTCCCCCCCCCCTCCCTTTGTTTTACCTCTTCGGTGAGGGGATTATACACATTTCTGTCTTTTTAAATCTTTTCTTAATTTTTTTATTTTTTCATCTTTTTTCCATATTATATTTTTTTCTTTTTTTCCTTTTTTCCTACATAATTGGAACCAATTGGATTAAGGTATTCAAGTGCCTGAAGATTTTTCCCTTCCCTTTTTTATTTTTAATTATTTTTTTCTTTCTTTTTTTTTTACTGGAGTGGCAATTGGCTGCTCTTGCTTTTTCTTTTCAATTTTTCTATTGTACTTTAAGATGAGCAGAAAAATACCAGCCTCAGCTTCTTCAATCCCGACTTCTTCTTCCTCACCATCTGGAGGACAATGATCAATGCAGGTGATGTTACAACAAGAGAAGGAGAAAGAAGTGACACTGCAGATGATTATGCAAGGAATTCAAAAGATACAAGTAAAAACATAATATTGAAAAGAGGATGGAGAATATTGAGCAAAGAATAGAAAAGACAGATGAAAAAATATAAAATATTCAACAGATGATGATGCAGTACGAGGACAGAATTAAGAAAATTGAAGAACAAGATGTACAAAGAGATAAGAAGTTTTAAGATATGGATACCCAATTCAGTGAAGTGGAAAGAGATAAGGGCAGATCTCTGCAATCATTGGGATGGGAAATTGATAAATCAGAATTCTATCTTAGATTTCAAAATATAGAAGAAGAAAAGGGTGAAAACCTTGCTGAAATGATGACAGAAATCCTGGCAGAAACATAACTAAAAAGAAGTAACTAAAGAGAAGATGATGGATGGAATGGATGAGGTTTTTCATGTTTATACAAGATATGCAATGAGAAATAAACTGCCAAGAGAAGTTCATATCAGATTTACTAAGAAAATAATAAAATCACAAATACTGCAGGTGGCAAGAGAAAAAAACACTAAAGTACAAAGATAAAGAAATAGTGGTACTGAAACAGGTACCAAGAAGAGTGAAAGAGAACATTTATTTTTGACCAAAGAGTTATTTAAGAGAGGAATAAATTACAGATGGTTGATACCTGAAAGTCTCATGTTTACCTGGCAAGAACAAAGACACAGAATTGGTACAGTTGAAAAAATATTCTGGAATATTTTAGAGGAAGGGAGGAAGATACAAGAAAAAAAGAGTCATTAATTGAATTTCAAGAGGAATGTACAGCAGTAATTGAAAAAGAGGAAGGAGCCATAGGTGGTGTACCCAGAGAACAACGAGAACCAAGATCTACTAGAGCAACAAATCCTTCTTACAAAGTCTAAAATGGACGAGAAAAAATTGATTACAATTAATATCAATGGGCTTAATTCAGCTATTAAAAGAAGAAAAGTATTTCATAAGTTAGAGAAATTAAAATTTAATCTAATATGCCTACAAGAAGTACATATTAAAAAACAACATGATTATATATTGAAACAACAAAAATTAGGGAAATTATTTACAGTGTTAACACATAGTAAAAAGAGAGGAGTGGTGTTACACATTAGAGATATAATCCCTGCGGAACAAATATATACAGATGATGATGGAAGGATTTTGATGGTGGAGATAACGGACAATAATCTAAAGACACTTTTAATAGCAATTTATGCTCCAAATGATAATCAATAAGATTTTTACAGGAAATTACATAAGAAAATAATTGAACTGGGCTATGCTAATATCTGTCTGATGGGAGATTTTAATGGAATAATAAATAACAAATTGGATTATAAAACACAAAAAACAACAAAGAAAACTAGAAAGAGATTGCCAAAATCCTTCTTTCGAATGGTAGATGAGATAAATTTAAAAGATATATGGAGAGAAAAAAATGCGGAAAATAAACAATATACCTTTTATTCAAATAGACATACATCATGGTCTAGGATAGATATGATATGGATGTCAACAGAATTGCTTTCTAACATACAAGTCACTGAAATAGAAGCAAGTATCTGGGCAGATCACAATCCAATAACACTTGTGTGGAAAGGACAAAAAAGGAGATCTAGATGGACTTTAAATAATACAATATTAAAGGAAAAAAACTTTAAACAGAAAATTGAGGGAGAATTGACTTTTTTCTTTAAAGAAAATACAAAAGAGGATACATCATTATAGAACCTCTGGGACACGATGAAGGCTTATACAAGAGGTTTGATATATATACAAGGAATTATGCAAGACTATACAAGGAAAAGAAATATAAAACAGAAAAAAATCTTTAAAATGATTTAAAGTCATCTTTAAAGATGACTACAAGAAGTTGGAAAAAGAACTATAGAAATTTCCACAAAAAAGGACATTAAAATTAAAATGGACATAACTAAGCATAAAATGGGGCTAATGGAAAAAGAAGAAATAGCACAAAAAATTAGAAATGCTAAGCAGAACTATTTTGAAGATGCAAATAAACCAGGCAGATAGCTAGCATATAAAATTGAGAAAGGAAAGAGACCTGAGAAGAATAAATCAATTGATAAATGAACAAGGACATGTATGCTATGGAAATGCGGAGAAGAAAAAAATTATTCAAGATTACTGTGGAAACTGTACCATCAAGAGAATGTTCAGAAAGAAGGAATTCAACAATACTTACAGGGAGCAAATTTGCCCCAGATATCCAAAGATATTGAAACAATGTTAGAAAGTAATATAACAATGATGGAATTAACAGAAGCTTTAAAAAAGCAAAACATTGGGAAAGCACCAGGTCCGGACAATTTGCCAGTGAACTTTTATAAGACATTCCAGGAAACATTGAATCTTCACTTATTAGAAATTATGAATGAAGTTATGACAAAGAAGAGAATCCCCAAAACATGGTCAGAAGCATATATAACACTTGTACTGAAGGAGGACATAGACCCACAGCAAGTTAAAAAGTACAGACCTATATCATTATTAAATTCAGATTATAAAATTTTTGTTTCAATTCTGGCAGAAAGACTGAAAAGATACTTAAACAATTTTATTTTATTCTGATCAAAATGGATTTCTGCTGAAGAGACAGATTAAAGATAATATGAGAATAATTTTAGATACACTGGAATACTATGAGGCACATCCTGAAAAATAAATGGCTCTGATGTTTATAGATGCACAAAAAGCCTTTGATAATGTGAATTGGCGTTTTATGCTGTTACAATTGGACCAAATGGGCTTTGGTAAAAAATTTGTTCAAGCCATTGAAACGATATATCATGAACAAACTGCAAAGGTTATGATAAATGGAGAGTTAACAGACTTTATAGATATAAGAAAAGGGACCAGATAAGGCTGTCCACTGTCACCTCTGTTGTTTGTGTTAACACTGGAAGTGCTGAATAGGAACATCAGAGTAGAAAAACAAACAAAAGGAATAAAAATTTAAAAAGAAGAGTATAAATTACAAGCTTTTGCAGATGACCTGGTATTTATATTAGAGGATCCATTGGAGTCTGCACCTAAACTGACAGAAAAGATAGAAGAATATGGGAAAGTAGCAGGTTCTGAAAATAAGTAAAGATAAAACAAAGATTTTAGCAAAGAACATGTTAGTAAGATGAAAGAAAGATTGGAGGAAGTTTTGGGGATCCAGGTCACAAAAAAGGTGAAGTATTTAGGGAAACATATAACACCAAGATGTAGCACACTTAAGGAGGACAGTTATCTCAAACTTAAACAACAGATTGTCACAGATTTGATAAAATGGGAACATTTACAATTATCACTGATTGGGAGAATATCTACAGAATATCTACATACATTAAAATGAATGTATTGCCCAGAATCTTATATTTATTCCAGATAATTCCAATCAGATTAGGGAAAGAATTTTTTGAAGATTTACACAAAATAGTGCTAAAATACATTTGGCAGGGGAAGAAAGCGAGAATAAAATTTAAATTGTTACAAGATGCAAGAATAAGAGGAGGATTTGCTTTGCCCAATTGGGAATTATACTACCAAGCGATAAAGCCAATGTCACACAGCACCAACGGATGGAAAGAGGATGTAAAACGGAGAGGAACACTTGCCATCTGTTGGTTAACGCGATGCATCCGTTCTGTACTCACTGCATCCGTTTTTCATACTCTCTATCAGTCCAGCATCCGTCTACTGACATTTCATCCGCTCAAAAAATTTTGAGCTGCACAAAACTTTTTAAGCGGATAAAGTATCCAACGCGTCCATTCTACATCCGCTATGCATACGGGGAACATCCGTTATACGTCCGTAGTTGTTAGGGATAACATTGTTCACCCTAACTGTTTTAGGTGAAATACTAACTATGA
>BLBF01000003.1:85932027-85948479 GCA_015471245.1 Laticauda colubrina | reverse complement strand
GTTTAGCTTGTCTACCTAACCCTGGTTGGGGAACCCAGGCTTAACAGTAGTCATCCATTACGCGTCCGCTATATCCGCTAGGCATCCGCTGCGCATCCGCATGACTCGCATCCGCTCCAGCGGAAAATGGACACAGGGAGGAAGTGAAACGGATGCGGAATGGACACGCACCGTTAGTAGCACGGATGTAGACAGGAACAAAGCAGATGCAGCTCGCATACAAAGCATTAAAATGGAAAAAACGTTCGTATAGGGGACATACCTCGGATATTTAGGATGTCTGCAGGATGCCTAGAGGATGCAAAAGGACACCTAGCGGAAAACTTATATTTCCTATAAACAGGGGGAGAAATCACCTGGATCTCACTTTCAGTCCAGCAGCCCTGCGGTGCAGACCTCTTCAGCCTTCATCTTGCTCTTGCTCTTCCACAGCATCCAGTCATCTCCACCATGGATCATCACACACTCCTTTTGGTAGCCGCCATCGTTCTACAACAGTGCAAAGCAATCTACAGGCTCTTTCACCTGTTCTACAAGAAGAAAAGGAGGCGTCCAAGAAGTGTCTGGGTCTGAAGATGGATCGGGAGAAGAGTGGAGTTTGGACTCTATGACAAGCTGATGGTGGAGCTGAGGAATGAAGACACTCGTGCATTCCAGCACTTCATGAGAATGCCACCAGCCATGTTTGATGAACTTGTTGAGCGTCTGAGACCCAGGTTGACCAAGCCTAGAACCAACTTCTGTCCCAGCATGGACCCTGGACTGAAGGTGTCATTGACTCTGAGCCACCTGGCCTCTGGAACCACATGCAGTATGCCTGGAGGGTGCCACACAACACCATCAGCATTGTGGTCAGAGAAGTGATGCAGGCCATCATCGAAGAATACCTGGAGGAGCTCCTCCAGTGTCCCACCACTGAAGAAGGCTGGAGGAAAGTTGCAGAACAGTGGTATCAGAGGTGGAACTTTCCCACACCGTTGGAGCTATAGATGGGAAGCACGTGGCCTGCAAAGCTCCAACCAACTCAGGGTCCAATTATTTCAACTACAAGGGCTTCTTCAGCATCATCCTCTTTGCCATGGTCGATGCTGACTACAAGTTCATGTACATTGATGCTTCAGGCAACGGGTCAGCTTCAGATGCCCAGGTATACAATGCCAGTGACCTCAAGGATGGGCTGGAACGCAACCTCATCATGGGTTTCCCAGATCCAGACCCCCTACCCAACGACACACAAGATGTGCCCTACTTCATCATAGGTGATGATGCCTTCTCCCTCAAAACCTACCTCATGAAGCCCTACACTTCCAGATACCTCACCCATGAAGAGAGGATCTTCAACTACAGGCTGTCAGGGCAAGATGGGTGGTGGAGAACGCCTTTGGCATCCTGGCCAACAGGTTCCAGGTACTTCTCACCACCATGCAGCATCGCCCAGAGACCATGAGGAGCATCGTGGAAGCTTGCTGCATCCTGCACAATCGCATGCGCACCCGCTACCCAGTGTTGCAGAACAGGCTCGTGGACCACCAACAAGGCAATGGGGACATGGAGCCTGGTGAATGGAGGCAAGGACGAAACCTGATAGACACTGGGGATGTGCAAGGCCCCAACAAAGCTTCACGTGAAGGGAAGAAGCAGCGCAACCTCCTGAAACACTGGTGCAACTCCCCAGCTGGAGCAGTGGAGTGGCAAGACAGGATGGTAGATGCTTAATGGATGCTTCCTTCGGCCTGTCTCATCACACTGATGAGATTGTGCCATGTATGTTGAGTGGCCCTACAATGAACAGGGCATGTAATAAAGAGTTGTGTTTATGTTGAAATGTATTGATGAATGATTAAATTGTTATTGATAATAAAGGCCCATATGTGTGGCGCCTGGGAGCGTGAACCATACAGTCCCACTATGCTTGCACTGGAGGATTATCTATCCCACTGCTATCTTAACCCATCCCACAGCTATTACCCATCCCAAAGGTATCCCTGCCCATTCTACTGCTATCCTAACCCATCCCACAGCTATTACCGATCCCACAGGTATCCCTGCCCATCCCAGTGCTATCCTTACCCATCCCACAAGCATGCAAAGGCTTAAACCATTTCTAAAAGTTTCCATCAGGACTTTATTGACTAAGAGAACTGAACCAAGTGTGTTAAGCAAAGATAAACTTTATTAATAACAAACTGTAAAAGCAAAATGACCCAAGTAAAGTGTCCCAAGCAAAGATAAAGTCAACAGGTTGCAACCCAGTCTCTGGCACTCTTCTCAGTCACTCTGAGGTGTGCCCATAGTCTCAGGGGTGAAGGGTCCAGGTGCTGTGGAGGTGGCTGCTGCTGGAGTGCTGGTCTGAGGCGCCATTGGGGTGCCTGGCCCCGAGAGGACAACAGGGGATGGTGGGTGGAGAAAGCTCTCAGAGAGCTGGCTCAGTCCTGTGATGTTGAGAGCCCCTTCCTCCATGACATGGGGTGTCAGTCCCAAGACTAATGACAAATGTTCTGAGTCCGGGCTTAGCTGTGGGGTGGAGGAAGGAGGAGTTTAGTGGGGCTGTCTGGTCTGCAGCTGAGCGAGGAGAGGCGTGGGTGACATCTGTGGCATTGGTGGCATCTGTGGCGTGGGTGGCATCTGTGGCGTGGGTGGCATCGGTGGCGTCAGTGGCATCGGTGGCATTCGATGTACCTGTGGCTGGACTGGGAAGGGCTGCCTGTGCTTCTGGAACTCCTGGTAGCCGTAGCCTTGAGAGGTGAGGGCCTGTGGAAAGCCTTGGAAGGGCTGTGACATCACCTGAGGTGGAGGAGCAGACCTGGACTGGGTGGTAGCAGGTTCAGCTGGGCCTGGAGGGTTGTGCAGAAGACCGGTGACCCTGTCCTTTATCACCTGGTACTGTAATTTGGACATGACCATGAGGGTCTGGTTGACGTTGGTGAGGAAGGGCTTGCGTTTTGAGGGTGGTATGTCGGTATGTACCAGCTGAGAAAGGAGATCTATGCTGCTTTTGATGGTGTCCCTGATCTCCAGCAGGACAGTGTGGCTCTGTCCCTCCGGTCTGCCTCTCTGCCTGCTTTCTGTGGAGGTGGAGCTGGGTGTGGGTGTGGGTTGGTCTCTGGTGGCAGTGCCCTCTCCTTCCTCCCACTGCAACAGGGGGTCCTCCACGTGCTCCGCAACGGGGAGTGCAGCTGTCGGGGGGGGTCTCCGTCGTGGGACGCTCCACAGATACCTGCCTGGACACAGGAGCTGACTCTTGCCCAGAAGAGGACTGGCTCTCTGTGGGCTGCCTGAGAGAGAGGGTTGACAGAGGGGCTGCTCCTCGGTGGCGGACCTCACCCTCCAAGAAGCTGCACTTGGCCATCACATAGGTCTCCTGGTCAGTGAGCTTGACCGCGGCCTGGCCAGACTTCTTGAGGTGCAGCTTCCCGTACCAGGTGTGCATGTGCTTCCACCACCCGAGGAGGATCTCCGAAGTGTAGCCCAGGCTCTCCTCCTTCTCTCTCCAAGCCGCCTGCTTCCTCTTGGTGTCTCGATAGAGCCTGTGTCCCTTCCGCCAGAGGTACTTGTTCTCCCTCAGCCATTCAAGCACCTCATCCTCATGTTCCTCTTCGATGGAGTATTGCCTCCTTCCCGTTCTCACGTATGCCTCTTCCTCCCTCTGGCAGGGCCTTCTGGGCCCTCATCAGAGAGGCTTTGATGTTCTAGGGGCTGCTTCACCACACTACCAGCAGCAGCAGCAGCAACAACAACAGCAGCAGCAGCAAAAGCAGCACCAGCAGCAAGAGCAGCACCAGCAGCACCAGCAGCACCAGAAGCACCAGAAGCACCAGCAGCACCAGCAGCACCAGGATCAGCAGCACCAGAGTAACCACCAGCAGCACCAGCAGCACCAGCAGCACCAGCAGCACAAGCAGCACCAGCAGGACCAGGAGCAGCAGCAGCAGATTAAGCACCAGCAGAAGCACCAGCACCAGGAGCAGCGCCAGCAGAGTAAACACCAGCAGAAGCACCAGCACCAGGAGCAGCGCCAGCAGAGTAAGCACCAGCAGAAGCACCAGCACCAGGAGCAGCGCCAGCAGAGTAAGCACCAGCAGAAGCACCAGCACCAGGAGCAGCGCCAGCAGAAGCCCCAGCACCAGCAGAGTCAGCCGGAGCAGCAGAAGCCCCAGCAGAAGCAGAGTCAGGGCCAGGGGGTGTGATGGTGGCCCTGTCCTTCTTGCCAGGGCTGGCAGAAGATTGCACAGGCTTTCTCTTCTTCCCCATGGTTGTTGGCTGGAGGTGTGTCTGGCAGCAGGTCTTTCCTCTGAATGGTGACTGGATTGTGAGCTGCATCCTTTTATATTCACGGGGCTGATGCAATGCATCATCCCCGCATGCGCAGTGAATGCTTTGCATCCACTAGGCTTCCATGATGCATCCGCTATATCCGCTCGGCATCCGCTCGGCATCTGTTCCTTCAGCTGCACGTCCGCTTCGCTATGCTCCCCCGGAAGCCCTGTGGATTTTCCATCTGCTTCCATTTGCTAGGCTTCCGTGGAGTATCCGCTTTACATCCTGGCTACGTCCTCTCCCCATCTGTTCCTTTCTGTTGTTGTCCGCTCTGTTTATGCAAATTTGGGGCACTTTTGAGAGCGGATAACAACGGATGGAAAATTTTCTCGTCCGTTGTGTCCTTTTTTCATACTTTTTGCATCCGTTGGCCTATGTGACAGGCCCTTTAGTCTGATGTGGGTAAAGGAGTTAAGGACATTAAGTACTTAATGTACTTAAGTACTTAAGGTACTTAAGAACTAAAGTACTTAAGGACTTAATTATCATTAAGTCCTTAAGCCCATATTGCACTGCACCAACGGATGCAAAGAGGACGTAAAATGGACAAAAAACCTTGCCGTCCGTTGGAAAATGCGATGCATCCATTGTGTACTCACTGCATACGTGTTTCATACGTTCTATCCGTCAAGCATCTGTCCACTGAGATTTCATCCACACAAGAAGTTTTGAGCTGCACAAAACTTTTTGAGCAGATGAACTTTCCACCACGTACGATGTACATCTGCGACACATACGGGCAACAAACATTCCATGTCCGTTGTCATCCATTAAATGTCCGCTGTATCATCTCGGCATCCTCTGGACATCCTCACAACTCATATCCGCTGCAGCTGAAAATGGAAAGAGGGAGGAAGTGAAAAGTACGCAGAAAGTCCACACAGCGTTACTAGCATGGAAATAGAAAGTATGTAAGCAGATGCATCTCGTATATAAAGCATTAAAACGGACAAAATGTTTGTATATGGGACGTATCTCAGATATTTAGGATGTCTGGAGTATGACCAGAGTATATGGAAGGACACCTAGCGGAAAACCGATATTTCCTATAAAAAGGGGGAGGAAATCACCAGGATCTCAGTATGAGTCCAGCAGCCGTGATGTACAGACCTCTTCACCCATGGTCTGCTCTTCCACATCATCCATTGATCTCCACCATGGATCATCACACACTCCTTATGGTAGCTGCCATCATTCAACACCAGAACCAAGCCCTCTTCAGACTATTTCACCTTTTCTACGCAAGGAGAAGAAGGAGACATCCAAGAGCTGTGTGGGTCCGACGATGGATCGGGAGAAGAATGGAGTTTGGACTCTATGACAAACTGATGGTGGAGCTGAAGAATGAAGACCCTCCTGCATTCCAGTACTTCATGAGGATTCCACCAGCCAAGTTTGACGAAGTTGTGGAGCATCTGAGACCCAGGTTAACCAAGGCAAACACCAACTTCCGTCCCAGCCTGGACCCTGGACTGAAGGTGGCACTGACTCTGTGGCACCTGGCCTCTGGGACCATGTACATAAACATGCAGTATGCCTGGAGGGTGCCACACAACACCATCAGCATTGTGGTCAGAGAAGTGGTGCAGGCCATCATCGAAGAAAACGAGGAGCTCCTCCAGTGTCCCACCACTGAACAAGGCTGGAGAAAATTTGCAGAAGAGTGGTATCAGAGGTGGAACTTTCCCCACACCGTTGGAGCCATCGATGGGAAGCACGTAGCCTCCAAAGCTCCAGCCAACTCAGGGTCCTCTTATTACAACTACAAGGGCTTCTTCAGTATCATCCTCTTTGCCATGGTTGATGCTGACTACAAGTTCATGTACATTGATGCTTCAGGCAATGGGTCAGCTTCAGATAGCCAGGTATACAATGCCAGTGACCTCAAGGATGGGCTGGAACGCAACCTCATCATGGGTTTTCCAGATCCAAACCCCCTACCCAACGACACACAAGATGTGCCCTACTTCATCATGGGTGATGACGCCTTCTGCCTCAGAACCTACCTCATGAAGCCCTACACTTCCAGATACCTCATTCGTGAAGAGAGGATCATCAACTACAGGCTGTCCAGGGCAAGACGGATGGTGGAGAACGCCTTTGGCATCCTGGCCAACAGGTTCCAGGTACTTCTCACCACCATGTAGCATCGCCCACAGACTGTGAGGAGCATCATGGAAGCTTGCTGCATCCTGCACAATCTCATGCGCACCCGCTACCCAGTGTTGCAGAACAGGCTTATGGACCATCAACAAGGGAATGGGGACATGGAGCCTGGTGAATGGAGGCAAGGACGAAACCTGATAGACACTGTGGATGTACAAGGTCCCAACAGAGCTTCACGTGATGGGAAGCAGCAGCGCAACCTCTTGAAACACTGGTACAACTCCCCAGCTGGAGCAGTGGAGTGGCAAGACAGGATGATAGATGGTTAATGGATGCTTCCTTGAGCCTTTCTCATCACACTGATGAGATTGTGCCATGTATGTTGAGTGGCCCTACAATGAATAGGGCATTAATAACGAGCTATGTTTATTTTAAAATGTGTTGATCAATGAATAAATTGTTATTGATAAAAAAGGCCCATATGTGTGGCACCTGGGAGGGTGGACCATACAGTCCCACTATGCTTGCACTGGAGGTTTATCTATCCCAGAACTATCCTTACCTATCCCACAGCTATCCTTACCTATCACACAACTATCCTTGCCCATCCCACAACTATCCTTACCTATCCCACAACTATCCTTACCTATCCCACAAGCATGCAAAGGCTTAACCATTTTTTCAAAATTTTCACCAACACTTTATTAAGTAAAAAAAATGAAGCACACACTTTCCAAGTGTGTGAAGCAAAGATAACCTTTGTTAATAACTGTCTTAAGTAAACTATATGACTTTATTAAAAAAGCAAAATGAACCAAGTAAAGTGTCTGAAGCTAAGATAAAGTGAACAAGTAACAAGTCATGTCCATGGTCTCAGCTGTTAAGTGGCCAGGGACTGTGGAGGTAGCTGTGGCTTGAGTGCTGGTCTCAGGCGCCATTGGGGTGCTTGGCCCCGAGAGTACAACAGGGGATGGTGTGTTCAGGAAGCTCTCAGAGAGCTGACTAAGTCCCGTGAGGTTGAGAGGCCCTTCATCAAGGACCTGGAATGTCAGGCACAAGACTGATGACAGATTGTCCATTGACGGGTTTGGCTGTGGGGTGGAGGAAGGAGGAGTGTAGTGGGGCTGTCTGGTCTGCAGCTGGGCAAGGTGAAGCTTCTGTGGCGTGTGATGAACCTGGGCCTGGACTGGGAAGGGCTGCCTCTGCTGTGGGAAGTCCTGGTACTTGTAGCCTTGGTCGGTGAGGGGCTGTTGAAATCCGTGGAAGGGCTGTGACATCGCCTGGGGTGGAGGAGCAGACCTGGACTGGGTAGGAGCAGGTTCAGCTGGGCCTGGAGGGTTGTGCAGAAGTGCTGTTATCTTCTCCTTCATCACCTGGTACTGGGCCTCGGGCAGGTCCATGAGGGTCTGGCTCACGTACATGATGAAGGGCTTCCAGTTTGGGGATGGTATGTCGCTGTGGACCAGCTGAGAGAGAAAATCTGTGCTGGTTTTTACTGTGTCCCTGATCTCCAACAGGACAGTGTGGCTCTGGCCCTCCAGTCTGCCTCTCTGCCTGCTTTCTGTGGAGGTGGAGCTGGGGGTGGGGGTGGGTTGGTCTCTGGTGACTGCTGCTTCTTCCTCCATTTGTGACAGGGGATCCTCCATGTCCTCTGGCATGGGGAGTGCAGCTGTCGGGGGGGTCTCTGCCGTGGGGCCCTCCAAAGACACCTGCCTGGACAGGGTAGCTGTCTCCTGGCTGGAAGAGGAGTGGCTCTCTGTGGGCTGTCTGAGGTTGAGGGTTGACAGAGGGGCTGCTCCTCAGTGGTGGACCTCACCCTCCAGGAAACTGCCCTTGGCCATGATGTACATCTCCCGGTCAGTGAGCTTGACAGCGGCCTGGCCAGATTTCTTCAGGTGTAGCTTGCCATACCAGGTGTGCATGTTCTTCCACCATCCCAGGAGTACCTCTGCAGTGTAGCCCAGGCTCTCTGCCTTGTCTCTCCAAGCTGCCTGTTTCCTCTTGGTGTCACGATAGAGTCTGTGGCCCTTTCTCCACACGTACTCGTTCTCCCTCAGCCATTTCAGCACCTCCTCCTCATGGTCCTCGAAAAGGGTGTACTGTTTCCACTCTCCCTTCTCCTTCCCTTGCCTCTTCCTCCCTCTGGCATGGGCTTGAACAGCAGGGCCTTCAGGGGCTTGAGCAGCAGGGCTTTGAGGGCCTTGGGGCTGGTCCACCACAGCAGCAGCAGCAGTAGCAGTAGCAGCAGCACCAGCAGCAGCAGCAGGAAGAGAAACACCAGCAGCACCAGCAGCACCAGCAGCACCAGCAGGAGGAGAAGCACCAGCAGCACCAGCACCAGCAGCAGGAGAAGCACCCGCAGCAGCAGCAGAAGCACCAGCAGCTTCAGAGTCAGTGCCAGGGGGTGGGATGGTGGTTCTGTCCTTCTTGCCAGGGCTCTTCTTCTCTTCTTCCCTGACTGATGAACCATGGTGTTATTTGAAGATGTCTGTGGCAGCACGTCTTTCCTCTGAATGGTGACTGCTTGCGAGCTGACTGCTTGCGACCTTTTATATCCATGGAGCTGACACAATTCATACTCCCCGCATGCACAGTGAACGCTTTGCATCCACTATGCATCCGCTATGCATCCTATAGGCATCCGTGATGCATCCGCGTCATCCTACAAACATCCGCTTAACATCCTCGCTACGTACCACCCCCGTCTGTTCCTTTCCATTCTTTTCCATTCTGTTTATGCAAATTTGGGGTACTTTTTGGAGCGGGTAACAACAGATGGAGCCACCCCCGAAATTTTGCTCATCCGCTGTGTCCTTTTTGCATACGTTTTGCATCCATCAGCCAGTGGGACCTAGCCTTTAATGTTAAAGGACATTAAGGAATAATGAACTTTTGAATTTGGAAAGACATGACCTGCTGTTAGGGTGGCTTGCCTTCCTCTAGTATAAGGGAACTAAAATGCAGGGGTATTTTAGAAGACATTATGTTCAAGAAGCATTGTTTCTAAACTGGGAGAAGACAAAAAAGCAATATTATTTTTAAATTCCGCTATGGTTATCTGCTACTGAAGCTTTTTCCTATCCAATAATACATAAAAAGGAACAAACAGTTAGATATGGTGAGATATTGAATGAAAAGGATGAACTTAAATCTATGCAAGCGTTGGATAAACAAGGTGTAAAAATGAATTGGTTTTCATATTTGTAAATACAATCTAGAATTGATAAAGATGTTAAAACAGGAGGTATCTATGATAAGTTGACTGATTTAGATAAAATTTTGACAGGTACTGATGAGAAAGTAATAAAAAACCTTATGGACATTTGCTAGAGATTAAATTAGAGGAAGAACAAGTAAAAGTAACAATGACTGCATGGGGGAAAAATTTTGGATATAGAATTTATTTAGATAAATGGCAAGAATTGTGGTCTCAAAATTATAAAATGACAATGTCAACTGCATATAAAAAAAAATTGTATAAGATGTTTTATAGATGGCACTTACCCCCGGTGAGAATTGCGAAGATGTTCAAGAATAAATCGGATAAATGTTGGAAATATCATCAGATACCTGGTTCATATTACCACATGTGGTGGACATGCTCGGATGCAAAAAGATATTGGACATGGTTGGAAAAAATGACAAAACAACACATAGACTTTAAACCTGAGATATTTTTATTGGGAATTTTACCAGAAATATATTGTAAAGAATTGAAATATTTGACTGTAAATGTTTTAACAGTGGCTTGAACTGTTTTTGCAAAGAATTGGAAAAATGAAAAAATACCTACGCAGGAGGAAATTATTAAGAAAATCATGGACTGTGCCAAAATGAGTAAATTGACATTTGAAATTAGAAAACAAGAGAATAAACAATTTTATATAATATGGGATTTATTTTATCAATGGTTAGATAAAAAGACATGGTAAAGAAATAGATTAGTAAGCCTTACAATAAAAGTTAATAGACTGATAAAGAATACAATATAAAATATATAATCGTTGGATGAATGTATAAGATTAAATCATAATGAAAATTAGAATATCTCATATAAAATGATGGAAAAATAGTCAAATGAATGTTTAATAATTGATACTATATAAGCACAAGCTGGACTGATAAGGTGATAATTTATATAACTTGTGAGTAATGGCAAAAAAAAGGATAGCACAAAAGATTGTAACCAACTGACACACTGTATGTATGTAATTGAAAGAGGGCTTTATGTTTTTATGTTTTGTTCATATGTTTGTTGTAAAAAATAAAAACCTTGAGGAAAAAAAAAGAATGTAATGAGAAAGAGGTAACAGAATAACAAAGTTGGAAGGGACCTTTGAGGTCTTCTATTCCAGTTCCCTCCTCAAGCAGGAGATCATTTCAGAGAAACAATTGTCCAATCTCTTCTTAAAATTCTCCAGTGATGGAGCACCCACAATGTCTGAAGGCAAGCCATTCCACTGATTAATTGTTCTGTCAGGAAATTTCTCCTTATTTCTAGTTTGGATCGCTACTTGATTAGTTTCCAATCATTGCTTCTTGTTCTGCCTTCAGGTGCTTTGGAGAATAGGTTGCCCCCAGTGGTGGGATGCAAATTTTTTAACTATCGGTTCTGTGGGCATGGCTTGATGGGCGTGGCAGGGGAAGGATACTTTAAAACCTCCAGTCAAAGGTGGTATTTGCCAGTTCTCCAGACTACTCAAAATTTCTGCTCCTAGTTCTCCAGAACTGGTCAAAATCTGCTGAATACCATCTCTAGTTGCCCCCCTCTACTTTGTGGCAGCTCCTTAGATATTGGAACACTGCTATCCTGTCACCCGTAGTTCATCTTCCTCTCACAGTTGTCAGCCATTTCAGACTAACTCTTAGGCAAATTGGCTGGGTCATTCAGTAGTGAGTGAGTGACACACTGAATGGCATCCAAGGAAATCTTAACTCAAGAGTTCACTATACCACAAAGCTTATTTGGAGCAGTCATTCTGTCTTATTGTATGATAACTGTAAAGGAGAAGAACTCCAGGTAGACCATTTAAACCCTTGAACAATGGCAAAATCTAAACAGTCTAGGTAAAAAAAACAAACTTGCAAATGAATTATCTCACAATATGGAGAAGAATATTTTATTTGGATATTATGGAGATCTAGTGGAACTTACCAATGGAATATTTCTATGTTCCCTCTTTCATTTATTCCTCAGATTGAACATCTAACTAAATCCTACAGTCCACAATCAAAGCTTACATTTATTTGTAATATAAAATAGTTAGATTGTGAGAATTCTGTCCCTCCTGGGCAGAAAGGTGAATATCAAACAAATAAGTAAACAGCGAATAAAGTTAAAAGAGAGTGTTTGTAGCATAGGGTTGAAATGAGGGTGTTTTCCTTGGTGCTTTCTGAGCTTGGTTATTTTCTTGCAGATGTTTCATTACCCAAATTAGATAATATCATCAGTGGTTTTGGCATTAACTTGAATAATGAAATGTCTGCAAGAAAACCAAGCTCAAAGAGCACTAAGGATCCTACAGTAAATAAAGACTTAAGTGTTTTTGGAGATGGAAAGACTCTTCAGGAATAGCTCATACCCCTACTATCTTCTGTCATCAGCTTTTCATGATCCAAGATTGGGCACGAAGTGGGTAAGATGCAGCAAAAAAGTATATTTACTCACATCTTAGGAAAAGATGATTGCAGGATGAACGAGGACAGGAAACTCCTCAAACTTCTCAAGTCACAAACAAGTTTATTGATAACCATGGCAACAAGCAGTATTATCCTCAGTTGATCTGCCTATGTTTGTGTGAAATGCACATAAGTGCAGAGGAAAACAATGGAAAGAGCAGGAGAAAAAGCAATGATTAACAAGAGGCCTGATTCTTAAGGGATCTAGGCAAAGTTCCTGACTGATACAAGATAAGCACAATGGTTACACACAAGAGCAATCACTGCTAATAAAGAAAAGACTCTAATTTAATTTTGCCAATTAACCTTTCAGAGATAATCCCTAGTCACACTTGAAGCCCAAACTAAAGAACTTGTCAACAAATGCTAGTCCAGAAATTTCGCATTAGCATTTTTTGGGAGGTAGTTTGGATGAAAAGGATACAGATTCTTAAATTCAAGTTTGTCTCAATGCTGTCTGAGACTAAGGAGGTATAAAACATTTTGACCTCAAAAACATTTAAACTCAAAAGGTGGCTTCAGGCATCCTTAGCCTGAAACATAATGTGTGTGTCAAGGTTCTGAGTAATGAACCAATCCAGCAACTCCGAGACTTTCAGCTTTCTCAAAGAATTGCTTTATTGAGTACATCATTTTGGAACTTTTGAAATGCAAACCAGCTCTGCCATTTCCCTCGCTTTTCATATAATTCAAGATTAGACAGATCCCTCTCTCCTTGTCACAGGTCACATTGTCCAATTAGGTGTTCTGATGTCTCCTTGGTAACCTCTTCCAGTCTCTGGCCAGCAACTATTGGATGACCTTGGTTCCCACAAGATAGTAAGTTGTTGATGTCTGGTATTCCAGAGCTCTCTCCTCCCCCATGGTCTAGACTACATACTGACTTTGCTGGGCCGACAAAAGGCAACACCTTTTTAATAGTTATGGATGCCTACTCGAACTGGTTAGAAGTCATACTCATGGCTTCTACAACCACTGAGGCAGTGATGAAACAGCTAGACAAACTTTTCGCCATGCATGGACTACCTGATGTATTGGTGTTGGACAATTGGCCCCAGTTTACCGCGTTAGCATTCGAGCGGTACTTAGCTCCCCAGGGCATCCGACATGCTTTAACTGCACCGGTTCATCCAGCTGCAAACGGCAGGGCTGAACGCATGGTTCGGTACACTAAGGAGGGCCTGGATAGAATGGACAAGGAGGACGTGCAAGAAAAGCTAAACAGATTATTAACCATTTAACATATTACCCCTAGCAGCACAACCAACAAAAGCCCAGCAGAACTCCTAATTGGTAGGAAATTGCATTCCTACCTCGACAGACTGCACCCTACTTATACCTGGGATAAACCCCCTGACTCCTCCAGCAAATACTGCGCATTTGAAATAGGCGACCTGGTCTATGCCAAAAACCTTGCTGGGGACCCATTATGGCTTCCAGCCACAATCACCCAGATCACAGGTCCCCGGTCTTACTGACTACTCCTCGACGACAGAAGAGAATGGAAGCGGCACATTGACCAGCTTCGTTCTCGAACCCTCGAACGCAATAACACACCAGCACCAAAAATAAATAACGACCAAAAAACAACTGAGGAGGGGGGGAAAATACAAAATAATAAAAAAGGGAGAGACGAACCTCCCATAACAAGATAACAAACACTACACAAAGACTCTCAAACAAATCAAAAAGAGCACTCACGATTAGATTAACCCCAAAAGAGAAGTCTGGGAGCAGGAGAACGAAGCGAGGCCTTCCTGGAAGGAGACAGCCAGGCCTGCTCATCCAACCCGGACAAACCAGGAGGGAGCGGTGGAGCCATCTCAACCAGCCCAAGAGACTCAGGCAGAAATGGCAAGGCTGACTCACCCTTCCAGGAGGTTCCATGGAGAAGGCACAGAGAGACAGCGTTCCCATCCGAACTGTTTGAAGACCACACCAAGACTGAGCTGCGCAGGTCAACCAGGACTCGAAAAAGCCCCACCTACCTGCATGACTATGTGATGCACATTGGACTGAACCAAAGGGGGAGGTGTGTTGTGTATGGAACTTGGTAGGCTCCAAGTTCCCTATTCTGATTGGCCGAAAAGACCATTCTCGGATTGGCCATTGGAGAACCAATCCGACTGGCCTGCCTGATGGCGGGAACACTTAAAGTGGTGTCATTGGCCACAAGTCACGAGCAAGCCGCTATAAAAAGGGCTGCCATGGCTTGGGCTTTTGTTCCATTACCATTGCTCTGTTGAGTTAAATAAAAGAGTTATTGTTGGAACCCAGTCTCGTGCAACTTATTTCCAAATGGAACATGATCAAAATTTGGACACTTGGCAACGGGCATGAGCCGTGGTGGTGAAGTGGTTAGAATGCAGTATTGCAGGCTCATTCTGCTGACTCCAGCAGTTCGATCCTCACCAGCTCAAGATTGACTCAGCCTTCCATCCTTCCAAGGTGGGTAAAATTGTTGTTCTGTGCCCAGATTGTGGTGGGCAATATGCTGACTCTGTAAACCACTTCGAGAGGCCTGTAAAGCACTGTGAAGCGGAATATAAGTTTAAGTGCTATTGCTATTATTCATTCAACATTCTGCTTAGCAACAGAAATTCTGATCCCAACTGTGGTCATAAAGCAAGGACTGGAAAACATAAGTGTTCTATGTGTTCTTCTTATTTTTATTTTATTTCTTTGTGGCTTTGTAGAGATAGAATTGTTGGTATTTCATGTTTGATGCTAGCTCAGGGAGGAAGACATTGGATGACATTCTCTCCTCTCGATCAGCTGGAGGTTGGAGATTAAATACCCATGGTATCTATAGAACATGCTCAACAATGTTAAAATGGTGTCTGTGAGAATGTGATTGAAGCCACACCTGTTTTTAAAATGCTGCACATATGAAAAAACAACAACAACAACAGAGCTTCAATTGTATTGCCATAGTCACCATCCTATTTTGACCACAGTCTGCAGATATCTCTGGTGCTATTACTGACTGGTTCATGATCTTCTCTTATTTTTAGGTTACCAGAAATACAATTGATCCTGGATCAATTTGAAACTGCTTTGTGAGAGATTCGGTGATAGAATCAATGGTGGTGTAGAACTATTTTAAGAAAGAGGGAATTAGGAAGATGATAAATTAATTTCCTGATTCCTTTGACTTTTAAAAAAGAATGGTTGTATACACATTTTGTTTTCTTTTTTTTCCTGCTAAAAATCAAACAAAAGGTGATTTATCACTTATAGTAAGCTGTTATCTGTCAGGCCCAGCTGTGGTTTCTGAATAAGTAAAGGCAGTCTAAAAACAAACAAATAAACCACCTCAGAATTAGACTAAATAAACACGATGTGAGATATGCTTTGGGTGTGAAAACTGATAGTTCCTATTGTTTATGCATAGGTACCAGTATCACAGATCTGTTTGGGTGAGAAAAAAAAGTAAAAAACAGGAGAAAGAGTGCCAGACCAATATTCAGAAGTATTCTTTTCATTACTGAGTAACATCCATTGTATTTAAGTATATCATTCTTAAATTTCTATTTCCCTTCCGGGATCATATCTCTTCTATGTTACCTTAGGATAAAAGGTTATTTGAGGATTATCCAATTAAAATTGCATGAGGGAAAGTTGCCTCCCCTCTTTCTATTGCCTTCCACTTTAAAAAAAAAAAAAAAGCCACAAATGACATTCAGATGCAGCCAGTAAACAGCAACATTAAAAAGTGACTAAGAAAAAATAGTGCTTATGAAATCATAAGTTAAAACATTTTTTTCTTTTTCTACTACATAAACAAATAAGCTCAATGTGGTGACTAACCACTCTTTACCCAGTTTTCAGGCAGCCTCCTAGCTAAGCAAATATATTATAATCATAATTATATAATCATGTCAAATAATGAATCCACATGACTCTAGTTAAACAGTGTCAAGTGTCAAGGAAAGGTTGAATAAAAAACATCCAGTTGAGGAAGAAAAAATGACTGTAACAACTTGGTGGCATTCAGTAATTCTCATAAAATTATGACTCCAAGTTGAGAACTGCATTTCCCTTCATTGGTCTTTTGCTTGCTTAGCAGGAGAACACAACCAGGGCTCTACTACCAAACAATATTTTGCATCGGTCCTTTAGATGTCTCTCATTTTTTTTGACTGAATTCAGTCATAGTTATAATTCTTGAATCCATGTGAGCATATTGTGGTAGCATCTTATTATATATGACATCTCATCAGCTAGTTCGTATTATCAACTCATGCTGAAATCCCAAATTGATTGTCTAGACCAGGGGTAGGGAAACTTGGCTCTTTTATCACTTATGGACTTCAACTCCCAGAATTCCTGAGTGAGCCATAAAAGGTT
>BLBF01000003.1:85884893-85907027 GCA_015471245.1 Laticauda colubrina | reverse complement strand
GAGAGCAAGCCGTAGTCTTGCTACTTTTATATTGTTTTCATAACCACTCCTTTAATTGCTATTTCACAGTTAAAGCTGTATACACTCTAACATACACTAACTATGATTCATAGTTATTATTTTCACCTAAACCAGTTAGGGTGAACAATGTTATTCCTAACACTGTATATATTTTAATATCAAGTAATTTAGCTTAAGATTCAGATTTTTATTATAAAACAAATACCTTGATTATTCTTTTATTTCCTTTCCAATATTATATTTAATTTTGAAGAAAAGTCAAATAATTATAATACTTGTAACATTAATATCTAAAACTTAATTAATATTGAAAAATATCCACCCTTCTCCCCTATTAATTACTGTATATTCAACACTCCAAGATTCCTATATAATAGATTATTATGAATATAAATGTATTATATAAATATACTACTACTGAAATAGCATATTGTACCAAAATGGAAAAGATGGAACATTAGACACTCTATATGGCTCTGTTTAATATCTTTAAGGGCTGAGCTAGTTCTACATTAAATATTACAAATTTAAATATATATATTTAAATGGGCTTGAACTAAATCTTAGGGGTATGTTTTTAGTTTCTAAAATGTCACCCATTTAGTCATTATTCTATGTAGTCTCGTATGTTTTTATTAGTGCTGCTATAATTTTGGTTGTGCTATATTTTCTTCTTATTATATTTATCCATATTTTTTAAAGGAACTGTCTTTAAAGGCAGATAAAGGTGGGCTCCAAAGTTAAAGCCCTCTTCAATTAAAAAACATTATAATAATGGAGGATCAGTCAAAACTGATCTTTGTCATAGTCATCGCTAAAGTACGCCTTTGTATTTCAATGGGATTCAGTTCCATTTAGAACAGACTCAATAACAATACTCCTAATGCTTTTGGACTCAGCCCAGTGGTTGGATTGTCACAATAAATTAAGAGTCTCATAACATTTCTGATTCCACTTCTTCTCTTTTTAATCGTTATATGCTTTCATGCTTGTTTTCCATCCACATTCTGCAACAGAACATTCTGCAGTTTGATCCTTAGTAATGATGCCTGTCTACTTTTCCATCTCAAGTGTCATCTCAGTTAATCTAATTCTATTTCGTTTTCACCTTACCACTCCTCTTTAAACAAGAATGACCTTTACTATGTGTTTTCTATGAAGAAAATGGTCTTTTGTAAACAAAGAACCTTTTGTTACTATTCTGGTAATAATTTTTTGTCACTGCACTCATATGATGTTAAATAAAGTAATAGTCTTCCAGCAAGCTAACATCTTGTCCTTGTCATAGGGATGTCAACAGGACAAGAAGTGACTTATTCATCTGAAACAGCACTATGCAAGATAATTCAATCTCTTCTTTTTACCACTGAACATTTTATACAGTATGTCATCTGCTTAAGTGCCTGAATTACAATCATGATACAACAAGAGTAGTGCTATGCTCACAACTTCAAGGGCAGATTGTAGGTCACTTTTTCCAAGGCAGTTGTAACTTTAAACTAACCCAAAGGTGCTTTTTCAAGAGGCAACTGGACTTTCTGATTGCCTCTTGAAAAATAACCTTTGGGACAACCATGACCTGGATGACTGAGAATCTCCAGTTGAGGAGGTTGAACTAAGTTGAGGACTATATATATGGATTAATATGGGTTTATCCATATCTGTTATAACAGGGGTGTCAAACTCGATTTCATTGAGGGCTGCATCAGCTTGGGGGGCTGAACAGGGTGGGCATGGCCAGATTGACATCACTCGTGTTGAGAGCACCTGTGGTGGGCCAAGCACTGTTCCAGAGAAAATGGACTTTCGAGCTCTGTTTTCAGCTGCAACAGCTTCCTGCAACCTTCTGCCAGCAAAAAAGGACCTCATGAGGGCGACACACAGCCTTCCTGAGCTCCATTTTCGCAGGCAGAGGCACTACAAGCCAGTCCTTCACTGTTTCCAGGGTGGCCTCATGGGCCAATTATAAGCAGCCCGTGTGCCGGATCCAGTTCCCGGGCTTTGAATTTGACGCCCCTGTATTATAAGATCAAACAGGAGCCTGCAGCTGCTATAGTGAATGGATGCAGGCTGTCTCAGTCATTTTTAGCCTTCTCTTTTAATTTCCAACTCAGATCTAACTAGTATTTTGTGTTACAATTTACATGGCCATTTGACAATGGTTTCTGGAGTAAAGCTTGGAGTTGAATGTTGGAGATGAAGTCATGTCAACAATCTGTATCTTTCTTCTTAATCTTCATTGTAAATATTGCCCTGCATTTTTTTCTTAGCCTATTCAATGTGTTGTGAAGTCATGATGATAATTGAACTTGAAACTAAAAACATCAGGAAGAGGTTCAGAAATTTTCATTTTGCTATCTCAGTCAAGGAAAGTATCTTTCCAAACTTAAAATAAGTACAAATTGTGCTGAAATTTGAATATATAGTACTATACATAAAAGTTCTCATATCATAAGTTCAGCTCAATTGTCTATTTCCTTCTTTTCTTGTAATACAATTTTATCATTATCATTACCCCCTAAATTTTTTGAACGTTTACCTAGTAGAAAAAGACATACTTACATGCATACATTTTAAAAGACATGTCTTTTAAAAGACATACATACACAATTCAAAATAATGACCAGGTGTTTCCATCCTGGTCTACATATATAACAAGAAAGAAAACAATTCCTTTCACAGATAAAAATCAGCACCACTTAACAATCGACAATTAAAAAGCAAAGTATTTAGTTTATCTGAAGCATAATGTCAAAAATGTATAGCATATGCATTTCTATTTCTATTTCTTTTTAAAATGTATGTTGCTGCTGGAAGATTTTAAGGAATTAATACTTGATATTTCATTTTCTTTCTCCCATGCTTGAAAGGTAGGAAAAGAAAATGCTAATGGCTACCTTCTTTGGTTTAATATGCATGTGGCACTAGTTATTATGCTCCAGCACCACTGAGTCTAGACAAGGCACACAAAGGGTAGATTTATGGTGGTTTTGAGGTAGAATGGAAGTGTATAAGTGTACAGCACCAAACGTATATTCAAATTCCTCTGTCCAACTCCACCTTCATCATACTGTAATTGAAGAGCAAAACGTGTTAAATATTATTGCATTCCTCAAAAAAGGGACGTAGGGAGTATTCAGTCATTGCTCAACTTACCTCCTATCTTCAAATCCTAGGAACCAATATGATATATTGCTCAGCCCTAATCCTATCCCCTTTTTAATTGGTGAGAGAGAGAAAAAAAGAGATTTCTGGATAGCTATATGTATGATGGTCTTAGAAAAATATTTTTTTCAATCCATTCTCATTCTTCATTGATATTCCCTCAAATTACTTTCCTTCCTCCTTTTCTATCACAACATGCACCTAATGTATTCCATTTTAAGACCCATAAGCCAACTGTAATTGTTCTTATTTATTCTGCCTCCCTAGTTCATGTATTTTTCCTACAAATAATTCATCAATGGGGAAGCGGTTATGTGACAAAAGTTTAAATAATAGTCTACATTTTTCTGTTTTAGTCTTGTAAGCACCACCCTTTCCACTCTGTCTCAGTATGTTCCATTTTGGTCCCACTGCAGATGTGGGCCAGATACAAACACATATCAGACATGTGTATGTGTGTAGGATCCTGATATATATTAGACAATGTAAGTAGACTATTAGAAAGAATGCAGAGAAGAAAAACAAAGACTGTGTAAAGCTTAAATCTTATGAATGGTTAAAAGAACTGAGTCCATTTAGCCTAAAGAAAAGAAAGCAAAGACATAATAGCAATCTTCCAATACTTGAGTAGCTATCAACGTGAGATCTATTAATCTCTTAATGCCTGACAGCAGGCTAAGAACCATGATTGGAGCTTAATTCACAAAGATTCAAACTTGAAATAAGGAGGAAATTCTTGACTGTGAGAACTATTAAGCAATGAAAAACCCTGCCCCTTAGAGTGATGGCTACTCCATCATTGGTGGTTTTCAAACAAAGGTTAGGTGGCCATTTGTTTGGGATGATCTGAGGATTCTTGCCCTGGGCAGGGAATTGTTCCAGAAAACCTTTAAAGTCCTTTATTCTTCTTTGATTCTATGGTGATTCTATTTCCAAATATGTTGAATAATCTCGATTAGGCATAGTGTGCTATATAAACCCATTCTATTTATATTCAATGCACAATCTGAATTCAGAAAGTAGGTTAATTAAGTAATCAGTATTGTGGGCATATGGTTTTGAATATTATACCAAAACTTTAGAGTTTATCATTATATGAAGAATTATAGAATATGGTAAAAAGAATTATTGTTCTGGAATAATTAGTGGGAAAATAGTGGTATCAATGATATACAAGCTTGAATTGGTTATATGTGTTTTCCACCGAATTATGAACTGATTTTTAATACATGAAATTAAGGTTTAATTGAGCACTAAAAGGTATTATAATATATTTTTGTTTTTTCTCTTTTATTCTTTTTTGTGCTTTTTCTATATGCAAAAACTTTTTATATTTAAAAATTGTGGGCTTGCACTGCTTTTAAATTTACATCCCTTAGTATCTTTATTGTTATAATCTACAAGATATCCATGCTTTTAAACCTCATGCAAAAATAAGCTCATGGTGAATTCCACAATCTTCCTCTCCAGAGATTCTTGCAACATGAGATGGCAAAAGGAAACAAGGAATAGAGAAAAGGAGGCCAATTAAAGGTGGTCCCTTGCAAAGTTAGAGTAGTGTGATCAGATTAACAGATCAGATATTATATAACTGTACACTAGAAATAAAAGTGGTTAAGCAAGCAGCAAGCTATTCCTTAGAGACAAGGCAAGGAAAGGGACCTATTGAAATTCAGGCCAAGTAATCTGTCCGACAGCAATGATGAAAATATTTGCACATTTATTGTTCCCTTCAATAGGTAATAAATCACTACTATTATTTTCAAATAGAAGTTGAATCAACCTGGCTAATTAACTCATTTTACTTTGGCTTCCATCATATCAGAAGAAACAAGATGGTTTGGTGGTTTCAATAAAAACTGTGAGTGTTTTGTTGACAAATATTAGCTCATATACATCTTTGCTGAGAAGAGAATCAACCTTCATTGCAACTGGATACATAATCTTATCAGTTAGCCACATCAGGTCTAAACCCCATGTCCCACTGCACCAACGGATGCAAAGAGAATGTAAAATGTTAAAAAAAGCTTGCCATCCATTGGAAAACACGATGCATCCATTGTGTTCTCACTGCATACGTGTTTCATATGTTCTGTCCCTCCAGCATCCGTCCACTGAGATTTCATCCACCCAAGAAGTTTTGAGCTGCACAAAACTTTTTGAATGGATGAACTTTCCGCCGCGTACGATGTACATCCACGACATATACGGGCAACAAACATTCTATGTCCGTTATCATCCATTAAATGTCCGCTGTATCCTCTCCGCATCCTCTGGCCATCCTAACAACTCACATCCGCTGCAGCTGAAAACGGAAAAAGGGAGGAAACGAAAGGTACACGGAACGTCTACAAAGCGTGATTAGCACAGAAATAGAAAGGATGTAAGCATATGCATCTCATATATAAAGGATTAAAACAGACAAAACGTTTGTATCTGGGATGTATCTCGGATAGTTTGGATGTCTGGAGTATGTCTAGAGTATGTAGAAGGACACCTAGCGGAAAACCAATATTTCCTATAAAAGGCGGAGAAAATCACCTGGATCTCACTTTCAGTCCAGCAGCCATGGTGTACAGACCTCTTCACCCTTGGTCTTGGTCTTCCACATCATCAATTGTTCTCCACCATGGATCATGACACAATCCTTATGGTAGCTGTGATCATTCATCACCAGAACCAAAACCTGTTCAGACTGTTTCACCTTTTATACACAAGAAGAAGGAGACGTCCAAGAGCTGTGTGGGTCTGAGGATGGATCGTGAGAAGAATGGAGTTTGGACTGTATGACCAGTTGATGGTGGAGCTGAGGAAAGAAGACCCTCGTGCATTCCAGCACTTCATGAGGATGCCACCAGCCATGTTTGACGAAATTGTAGAGCATCTGAGACCCAGGTTGACCAAGCCGAGCACCAACTTCCATCCCAGCCTGGACCCTGGACTGAAGGTGGCACTGACTCTGCGCCACCTGGCTTCTGGAACCACATACAAAAACATGCAGTATGCATGGAGGGTGCCACACAACACCATCAGCAAAGTGGTCAGAGAAGTGGTACAGGCCGTCATCAAAGAATACGTGGAGGAGCTCCTCAAGTGCCCCACCACTGAACAAGACTGGAGGAAACTTGCAGAAGAGTGGTATCAGAAGTGGAACTTTCCCCACACCGTTGGTGTCAGCCTTCAAGATCTTCTACTATCGCTTTGCATCTTTCGGCTGTCATAAGAAACAGGGGGGAGGGGAGGATGGGATGAGTCTGGGAAGTGAGCTGGAGGTGTTACATTTTTCTATTGTGTAAATAGGGGGGAAGCATTCATCAGAGTTAGGTTTCTATTTCTCGCTTAGCTTTCTTTTCTCTGCGCAACTGCAACCTGTTATCAAAGTATGCCAAGGTCAATGGACAGAGGCCTCATCATCACCTGAAGATGCCCACATGATCATATTCATATTCATATAGTTTCATCTGAACTATTGGGGGTGGGAACACTTCCATCACTTTGTATATGTGATTTACGTGCCTAATTTCTCAGATTCAAATTCTCTGGTTGCTACCACTTCACTTTCAGTAAAAGATAACTTTTCTCTAAATTAAAGAGTCTAAGTATTTCTTTCTTGGATTTTGAATGGAGCACCACCTGACATCATTCTGAATCTCATTCTACCAGCCCACCCGGAGAAAACACCCAATTTTCTTCCGAGGGGGCCTGAACATCATGTCATCTTCAACTAATGACCAGGAAGATCTGGGAGCCACTGGAGGGCAAGATTCTTTGCTGGTACAGGAAGCCCATTCATTAGCAGAGCTCAATCTGGAAGAGGACCCAGCTGTGAAACACAGATGGTCAGTGGGGGTTGGCTGGAAAGATCCAGAGAAGGACACACACACCCCCGGGATCACCACCACCCGCTGGCATGGAAAAGAGGAGCCATGGCAAGAGAAGGAAAACAGAGAACTCTCACTGAATCAAGCCAGGAGACTCCTTGCTGAAGCCTTTGAACAACTCCAAGCTGCACAAAGGTCTGAAGGGGAAGGGGGAGTAGCCCCAGCTAGAAGAAGCAGAGCAGCCCCCTCTCCCATAAATCAAACTGATCCATCAGCAGCCCCGGGGCCCTCAGAGGGAGGTGTAATTCCTAGAAGGCATAGAGCTCCTAGGCTGCCTCCATTAGAAGTAAGATACGGGGGAGATCCCAAAACCTTGGGATTTTTCCTAGCCCAAGTTTGGAGCTATATGGAAGAATACGGGGAGAATTTTCCCTCAGAAGCAGCCAAAGTGAGACGTGTTACCAGGGCTCTGGAGGGAACAGCTGCAGAGTGGATATATACCTTGTATAATGATAATGCTCCCCAGTTGATGAAGTATAACCTGTTCATGACTGCACTGTGAGCTAGATTTGAGGACCCATTGGCAGAGCACAAGGCCCGGATCAGGATGAAGACCATAAATCAGGGGCGGAGGTCAGTGGCTGACAATGCCCAAGAATTTAGACAGTTAGCAGGTCATATCCGAGTCTGGTCCCAGGAAGCCCTGATAGAAGCATTTAAAGATGGTTTAAATGAAGATGTGTACCAGAGATGCATTGTTAGAAGAGACCCAAATGACTTGCAGATGTGGTACTTGCTGGCAGAAGAAGTAGAAATTGATTTAACCTGAAGCAGATGGTGGGGAGGTTCTGGGTGGAGCAAACCTTTCCCCCCCCCCCATCCTCAAGAGGTTCCCAAACCTCAGAGGGGAGAAGTGATGGCAAGACCCAACCCCTTTGTCTGTTTTCGATGCGGGAAGGAAGGTCACCAGGCTGTGAACTGCAAAGTCAAGCCGGAACCAAAGGGGGTGCCAAAAGAAGGGAAGAAACCTGAAAAATCCCCAGAGAAGCCTTGCAAAGTGGCACTAAAGTCGAAAGAGATGGCAGAGGTCGCCCCTCCTGCGGGAGAGGAGTCAGAAACCCCGGTTACCCCTGAGGAGGACAATTTCGACGTGGAAGACGACTTCCTGGTAAGTCAAAGCATGGGCCTTATGACCATTCCGGTGAAGTTGAGGGTACCCAATTCAGGGGTCAAAGGGGAAATGCTAGCCCTATTAGATTCTGGGTGCACAAGGTGTATAATCAACACAGAAGTAGTGGAGAAAATGGACTTAAAACTAAAACCTTTAAAGATGCCCATTTCCTTTGCCCAATTAGATGGATCAGTGGCTAGAGGTTGCCCTGCACGTTTTATCACGGAACCTATAGAAATGATCATGGGAGAACATGATGAGACTCTGCACTTTATTGTGGTCCCTGGGATGGAGCAACCATTAATACTGTATTGCCCTGGCTCCGGAAATGGAACCCCCAGCCGAAGCTTCAGATTCCGATTGAAATAGCTTCCACAGGTACCGAACCCATGAAAGGGGAGGAGAAAATTCCAAAAGAGTATTGGGATTTAAAAGAAGTGTTCAGTGAGAAGGCCTCGGATGAGCTCCCGCCTCACCAGTCAACACACTGTGTTATTGAAATTTTACCTAGGTGAAGCTCCCGAAACCGAAGTTATACTCAATGACACCACGGGAATTAGAGGAGCTAAGATTGTTTATAGATAAAAATCTGGAACGTAGTTTCATCCAACCTGCTAGGCCCCAGGTAGCGGCCCCTGTGTTGTTCCGTGAAAAGAAAGATGGCTCCAAACTCTTGGTAGTGGACTACAGAAATTTGAATGCCATTTCCGTGGAAAACGTGTACCCCCTGCCTTTGATGAAGGACATGTTGGCCCACCTAGCCAAGGGGAAGATTTTCACGAAGTTGGATTTGAGAGAAGCATACTACTGAATTCGAATTAAGGAAGGGGATGAGTGGAAGACTGCTTTTAACTGCCTGATGGCTTGCTTCCAATTCATCATTCTCCCTTTTGGTTTACAAGGGGCCCCAGCTATATTCATGCAGATGATCAGGTGTTACATGAACATTTATACAGGGGTGTTCTGGTTTATCTTGATGACATCCTTATCTACACGGAAACTCTGGATGAACATGTGAAACTGGTGAGGTCGGTTCTACAGAAACTGTGTGCCACTAAGTTATATGCTAAACTATCCAAGTGTGAATTCCATCAAGAGAAAATTGACTATTTGGGGTATCGCATTTCATCTGAGGGCATAGAAATAGATCCAGAGAAAGTGCGTGCCATATTGGAATGGGCTCCACCACATACCAGAAAACAACTTCAAAGTTTCTTGGGATTTGCAAATTTTTACTGGCAATTTATCCCGACTTTTGCTAAGATAGCAATGCCCATCACAAATCTCTTAAAAACAAAAGGGGAGGTGAAGCCAAGGCCAAGCAAGCCGTTGGAGTGGTCCATGGAGTGCCAAGCAGCTTTTGAAAAACTAAAACGACTGTTTGCTGCAGAACCAGTGCTAAAGCACCCGGATATGGAGGCTCCTTTCGTGATCCAAGCCGATGCGAGTGATGTGGCCGTTGGAGTGGTGTTACTTCAAGTCAATGAAAAAGGGACCTTACAGCCTTGTGCGTATAACTCCCGTAAACTGTCTGAAACCGAGAGAAGGTGGGCCGTCTGGGAAAAAGAAGCTTTTGCAGTTCATTGGGCCTTACTGACCTGGAGACATTTCCTGGAAGGAGCAAAACATCCATTTGAGGTATGGACTGATCATAAAAATTTGGAAGCCTTAAAAATGCCTTGGAAGCTGTCCCCTAAACAAGTTCTCTGGGGCCCAGTATTTCAAGCGGTTCAATTTTTCACTGAAGTACATTCCAGGGGGGAAGAACTTCATGGCGGATGCTCTCTCTAGACTACCCCAATATAATAGTATTCGCCAGGAGGTGATAAGTCCAATTGTTTTGACCAAATATCTAGTCGCCCCAATGATCACCAGAGCCCAAAAGAAGAAACAAGAAGTGGATTTATCGAATGACCTAACCGAACGACTAAAAGAAGCTTTAAAACTTGATGATTGGTTCCTGGCACATTCAAATGACTATACAGTTAGAGATGGTTTGGCTTGGGTGGGGACCAAGTTTTATGTGCCACAGGTGCTGAGGGGCCAAATACTACAACAAGCTCATGATTCTAAAGCAGCTGGTCACTTTGGATTTGTGAAAACCCTACATCTGGTTAAGCGGCAATTCTGGTGGCCTACTTTAAAGAAGGGCATTGAAGCTTATGTAGCTAGCTGTCCAATTTGTGCTTCGGCAAAGAGACCTCCTGGTAAGCCAGTAGGGTTGTTACAAAATGTAGCTAGACCAACAACTCCTTGGAAGGAAATCTCTATGGACTTTATAGAAGAATTACCCGAAAGCAGTGGAAACACGGTTATTTGAGTGGTATCCGATATGTTTTCCAAACAGGTACATTGCATACCTTGTTCCAAAATTCCATCTGCTGAGACGTTGGCTAAACTGTTTATTTCACATATGTATAGGTTACATGGTGTTCCGGAACGCATAATCTCTGACAGAGGGGTCCAATTTATCTCAAATTTTTGGAAAGAGTTCCTGAAGTTGATAGGCTCCGCCCAGGGCTTAAGCTCCTCCCACCACCCCCAAACCAATGGGGCCTGTGAGAGAACATACGCAGTGTTAGAACAGTATCTTAGATATTATATAAATTATCAACAAGATAACTGGTCCGACTTACTACCATTTGCTGAAGTGGCATATAACTACTAGTACTGGATTTCCTCCATTTAAAATGCTTCGGGACAAGATTTTGCACCCATACCTGAACTTCCTCATGAAAGGCCTAACATCCATTCGTTGGATGAATGGATAACTCAACTCCAACTTAACTGGCCAGTAACATGTAAAGCATTAGATGAGGCCCATCAAGCTCATAAGAAATTTGCAGACAAGAAAAGATCTCCACAGAAATTATATAAAGTAGGCTACAAAGTTTTCCTGCCCACCAGATACCTGCAATCCACTCAAAAGTCAAAGAAGCTTGGTCCTAAATACGTTGGTCCTTTCACGATTGAACGAATTATAAATCCTGTAACAGTCCAGCTGAACTTACCAAAAACTCTTCGATGAATTCACCCGGTTTTCCATGTTAGTTTGTTAAAACCTGAACATACTTCTGATTTAAGACCCATCCAGGCTGACCCTCCCATACCAATACTGATTGAAGGTGAACAACATTTTGAAGTTAAAGAAATTCTGGACTCTCGCAAACGGAGGGGTCGGCTCCAGTATCTTGTAGCCTGGAAACATTTCCCTTCTTCACAAGCTGAATGTTAAACAAAACCAATGTTTAACAAAACCAATGTTAAAGCCCCTAAATTGATGAAAGTATTTCGTTCCAAGTATCCTGATAATCCTGAGGAGTGTATTCTTTTGTAATTGTCTCATGATTAATTATTGTCTTTATATTTTCTCCTTTCTCTCTTCTAGGACTGACAGTTTTCCTTTTTCTAGGAGGGCCGAATGTCAGCCTTCAAGATCTTCTACTATCACTTTGCATCTTTTGACTGTCATAAGAAATGGGGGGGAGGAGAGGACGGGATGAGTCTGGGAAGTGAGCTGGAGGTGTTACATTTTCCTGTTGTGTAAATGAGAGAGGGGGAAGCATACATCAGAGTTAGGTTTCTATTTCTCGCTTAGCTTTCTTTTCTCTGCGCAACTGCAACCCATTATCAAAGTATGCCAAGGTCAACGGACAGAGACCTCATCATCACCTGAAGATGCCCACATGATCACATTCACAATTTCTAATTGGAAGTTTCATCTGAACGATTGGGGGTGGGAACACTTCCATCACTTTGTATATGTGATTTACGCGCCTAATTTCTCAGATTCAGAATTCTCTGGTTGCTACCACTTCACTTTCAGTAAAAGATAACTTTTCTCTAAATTAAAGATTCTAAGTATTTCTTTCTTGGATTTTGAATGGAGCACCGCCAGCCAGTTGGAGCCATAGATAGAAAGCACGTGGCCTGCAAAGCTCCAGCCAACTCAGGGTCCACTTATTTCAACTACAAGGGCTTCTTCAGTATCATCCTCTTTGCCATGGTTGATGCTGACTACAAGTTCATCTACATCGATGCTTCAGGCAATGGGTCAGCTTCAGATAGCCAGGTATACAATGCCAGTCACCTCAAGGAGGGGCTGGAACGTAACCTCATCATCGGTTTTCCAGATCCAGAACTCCTCCCCAATGACACACAAGATGTGCCCTACTTCATCGTTGGTGATGATGCCTTCTCCCTCAGAACCTATCTCATGAAGCCGTACAGTCCAAGATACCTCACCCCTGAAGAGAGGATCTTCAACTACAGGCTGTCCAGGGCAAGACAGGTGGTGGAGAACGCCTTTGGCATACTGGCCAACAGGTTCCAGATATTTCTCACCACCATGCAGCAGCATCCAGAGACTGTGAGGAGCATCGTGGAAGCTTGCTGCATCCTTCACAATCTCATGCACACCCGCTACCCAGTGTTGCAGAACAGACTTGTCGATCATCAACAAGGTAATGGGGACATGGAGCCTGGTGAATGGAGGCAAGGACGAAACCTGATAGACACTGTGGATGTACAAGGCCCCAACAGAGCTTCATGTGAAGGGAAGAAGCAGCACAACTTACTGAGACACTGGTGCAACTCCCCAGCTGGAGCAGTGGAGTGGCAAGACAGGATGATAGATGGTTAATGGATGCTTCCTTGAAGCTGTTGCATAACACCGATGAGATTGTGCCATGTATATTGAGTGGTCCTACAATGAATAGGGCATTAATAAAGAGCTTTGTTTATTATGAAATGTGTTGATCAATGAATAAATTGTTGTTGATACAAAAGGTCCATATGTGTGGCAGCTGGGAGGGTGGACCATACAGTCCCACCATGCTTGCACTGGAGGTTTATCTATCCCACAACTATCCTTATCTATCCCACAACTATCCTTATCTATTCCACAACTATCCTTACCTATCCCACAAGCATGCAAAGGCTTAACCATTTTTTCAAAGTTTTCACCAACACTTTATTAAGTAAAAAAAAAAATGAACCAAGTGTGTTAAGCAAAGATAACCTTTATTAAAAACTGTCTTAAGTAAACTGTATGACTTTATTAAAAAAGCAAAATGAACCAAGTAAAGTGTTTTTAAGCAAAGAAAAAGTGAACAGGTAACAACTCAGTGTCTGGCACTATCTCAGTCACTCTGAGTCATGTCCATGGTCTCAGCTGTTAAGTGGCCAGGGACTGTGGAGGTAGCTGTGGCTTGAGTGTTGGTCTGAGGCTCCATTGGGGTGCTTGGCCCCGAGAGTACAACAGGGGATGGTGTGTTCAGGAAGCTCTCAGAGAGCTGACTCAGTCCCGTGAGGTTGAGAGGCCCTTCATCAAGGACTTGAGATGTCAGGCACAAGACTGATGACAGATTGTCTGTTGTCAGACTTGGCTGTGGAGTGGAGGAAGGAGGAGTGTAGTGGGGCTGTCTGGTCTGTAGCTGGGCGAGGACTGGAGTCTGTGGCATGCGATGAACCTGGGCCTGGACTGGGAAGGTCTGTTTGTGCTGTGGGAAGTCCGGGTACTCGTAGCCTTGGTAGGTGAGGGGCTGTTGAAAGCCGTGGAAGGGCTGTGACATCGCCTGGGGTTGAGGAGCAGACCTGGACTGGGTCGGAGCAGGTTCAGCTGGGCCTTGAGGGTTGTGCCGAAGTGCTATGATCTTTTCCTTCACCTGGTACAGGGCCTCGGGCATATCCCTCAAGGTGTGGCTCACGTAGGTGATGAAAGTGTGGTGGCTGGAGGATCCTCTGTCCAAGTGGACCAGCTGAGAGAGAAGTTCTGTGCTTGTCTTCATTGTGTCCCTGATCTCCAACAGGACAGTGTGGCTCTGGCCCTCCAGTCTTCCCCTCTGCCTGCATCCTGTGGAGCTGGGGGTGGGGGTGGCGGTGCATTGGTGTCTGGTGGCTGCTGCTTCTTCCTCCATTTGTGACAGCAGGGCATCATCCTCCAAGTCCTCCGGCATGGGGAGTGCAGCTGTTGGGGGGGTCTCTGCCATGGGGCCCTCTGAAAACACCTGCCTGGACAAGGTAGCTGGCTCCTGGCTGGAAGAGGACTGGCTGTCTGTGGGCTGTCTGAGGGAGAGGGGTGTCAGAAGAGCTGCTCCTCAGTGGTGGACCTCACCCTCCAGGAAGCTGCACTTGGCCATGACATACATCTCCCGGTCAGTGAGCTTGACAGCGGCCTGGCCAGATTTTTTGAGGTGTAGCTTGCCATACCAGGTGTGCATGTGCTTCCACCATCCCAGGAGTACATCTGCAGTGTAGCCCAGGCTCTCTGCCTTGTCTCTCCAAGCTGCCTGTTTCTTCTTGGTGTTATGACAGAGTCTCTGGCCCTTTTTCCAGAGGTTCTCGTTCTCCCTCAGCCATTCCAGCACCTCATCCTCATGCTCCTCGGAAATGGTGTACTGTTTCCTCTCTCCCTTCTCCTTCCCTTGCCTCTTCCTCCCTCTGGCAGGGGCTTCAGCAGGGCCTTCAGGGGCTTGAGCAGCAGGGCCTTCAGCAGCAGGGCTTTGAGGGCCTTGGGGCTGGTCCACCACAGCAGCAGTACCAGTAGCAGTAGCAGCAGCAGCAGCAGCACCAGCACCAGCAGCACCAGAAGCACCAGCACCAGCAACACCACCAGCAGCAACACCAGTAGCAGGAGAAGCACCAGCAGCACCAGCAGCAGGAGAAGCACCACCAGCAGCAACACCAGCAGCAGCAGGAGAAGCACCAGCAGCTTCAGAGTCAGTGTCAGGGGGTGGGATGGTGGTTCTGTCCTTCTTGCCAGGGCTGGCACACATAGACACCAGCTTTCTCTTCTTCCCTGTCTGACAAACCATGGTGTTCTTTGAAGATGTATGTGGCAGCACGTCTTTCCTCTGAATGCTGACTGCGTGCGAGCTGCATCCTTTTATATCCGTGGAGCTGACGCAATTCATACTCCCCGCATGCACCGTGAACGCTTTGCATCCGATATACATCTGCTATGCATCCACTTTGTTTCCTCTAGGCGTCCATGATGCATCCGCATCATCCGCTATGCATCCGCCCCTTCTGCTATGCGTCCGCTTCACAATTCTCCCTCGGAACCCTTGCGGATGTTTCATCCGCTTCCATCCGCTGTTATCTGCTAGGCTTCCTATGAACATCCATTTAACATCCCCGCTACATCCTACCCATGTCCATTCTTTTCCGTTCTTTTCTGTTCTGTTTATGCAAATTTTCACCACTTTTTGGAGCGGATGACAACAGATGGAGCCACCCCCGAAATTTTGCTCATCCACTGTGTCCTTTATGCATACGTTTTGCATCTGTCAGCCAATGGGACAGGGCCTTTACCCCACAATCCACCCCACCTTGATATGTTGCTTGTGCATGTCTGTTTGTATGCACCTTCAAGTCAGTTTTTGACTCCAGATGATTGCTTGGATTAATCCTTTAAGTTTTTTTGACAAGGTTTTTTTCTGAAGTGACTTGCTATTGCCTCCTTCCAAGGGCTGACAGTGAATTACTGGCCCAAGGTCACCTAGCTAACTTCTTGTCTAAGTGGGGTTAGAACTCACAAATTTTTTGTCACTTATTTAACCAACAATCTAAGAAACTTGTGATGCAAGGGTTTTTTTCAACATGGGCCAAATTGTATTTTTCCAATTTTATTAATTCATTTGGCCTCTTAATTTCACTCTCTAGTACAAAATCAAATATAAGTTTTACTGTAGGAGTTAATCATTGGATTACTGCAGCACACCAGATATAACTACTATCTTGGAATGGTTGGTTATCACACCTCACTTCTTAGTTTTGACACCAAAATATGGGACATTTTATATAAATATCAGAAGGTGCTGAATGACTGAGACTTTTGCTTCTCTAACTATGCCTTTATGCATGGAAAATGGTCTTGCTGAAATGCTCCTGAAATAATCTTCCTTCAAAACCACCTACAGAAAGCTTTTTAGAGTTAGAGTTAAGTTGTTATGGGCCCACATAAAATCTAAACAATCCTTGTTTTTGTGGAATTGGAAGACACTGGATTAAATCTGTACAGTCTGGGTAATTCCAGTCCATTTTCATAACAAATCTCATTCCAATTTTCCACCATAAATACCTGACTCCATTGTTACAGCCTCAAACCCACATAATCCACATATTCCATTAAAGTTATTGACAAAACAATACAGAGCCCCAAAATATCTTCTGCAATTTTTTGGGATTTTCAGTTTAACAAAGAACCCAAGTGTTAGATTTAATAGACATGGATATTCATATAGTGTTGTGTTATTCTTCACTGCCTCTCAGACTCACAGAATGGTAGTTGTGGCAATAACACAAGAAAGGACACTATGTTCTTAATTTTTAGCTCCAGGAAAAAAAATGTGAGATGATGATGATGATGATGATGATGATGATGATGATGATGATGATGATGATGATGATGTTAAAGTTTGCAGCAGAAATTCAAGTCCAGCAAACACACAGATGACTGATTTAGCAGGATCATTAACTTCTTTATAAACATAATAAATGAGTAAAGTTTACAATACTATTTGTAGATTCTTCCAACTTAACACAAGCAGCAGCAGCTCAGAGCAGATATCAGTTTCAACAAGCAAGCAAGTTAGTTTCTTTTTCACTTCTCAGCAAAGCACACAGAGCCAAACCACACCCAGGCTGTCAGTTCTCATTGGCTAGTCTGTTGCCATGCTTACTTTGTTCACCATCTCTCTGCCAGTTAATGAATATACAGATTATGATGGTGGTGGTGTAGTGGTGGTGGATAATGGAGATTATCTGACTACAGAAAAGGTAATAATTAAATGTAGCTTGTCTACCCATCAGACTAGTGAAATACAGAACTGGATAAAGATATACTTTATAGTAATATATTACCTAATTATAAACATTATTTCTGAGAAATAAAAAACAATGGTTATATTTTCAGAATAAGCATGCATGGGATTCCACTGTCAGAGTCATCAGTGAAGCTTAAAAGCTTTTTATAATGGTTTCTGTGAATGGAATTTTACTAATGCTGGAATGTTACACTTTTTATTTCTGTATTTTTTGCTCTATTTCTGTTCTTTCAAGTCAGCTGAAATGGTTGAATCCCAGAATGATAACCATTTAGGAGACTTTAAAAGATCCAACTGAAAGGTTTTGTATCGCCACTGAAAACACATTCCCCCTTGCTGGGTTGTAGAAATCTGATTAGAAAGAAAACTAAAGTCTTCACCTGATTGTGTTAGCAGGGAATAAATGGGTTCTAAATGGGAAATAGTTCCATTGGTGAAATGATGTTAACTCCATCTCTTTCATTATAATAGATTCTGCTAAAGAAAATTCCTTTGAGTATCTTGCTTGGAAAGAATTTCTTTTGGTTTTAGACAGTTAGCTGCTAGAGAGCCTAATATCAACAAACAAAGGTGTATAAAGTCACCTGAATCACTTTCCTACCCCAACTAATTCAATGGAGGTTGGAGAATCTCCAATTCCTTAACTCCAGACTGAAATTCTGGTTGTTCATGTCTGATATTGGAATGAAAGTCTAGAAAAGCTATACAATGGATGATCTTTACATTAATGTCAGGTATGCTATTGTTAGCCCGTGGGGATGCTATTTTGTTTCCTAAGCCAGGCCTATCAAACTGGCAGCCCACAGGCCAGATGTGTCATGCAGAGGCTATACCTACCCCAGCAAAAAAGGCAAAAAAGTCATGATACATCAAGTGACACAATCAAATTTTACACCCATGCCCTATGGTCTCAGTCATCCAGGTCATGGTTGTCCCTAAGGTGCTTTTTTTTTCAAGAGGGAACTGGACTTTCTGGTTTTTCTTTGAAGACATTTCCCTTCACATCCAAAAAGCTTCTTCAGCAATGCAGTGAGAGCTGAAGTAGCTTCTTGGATAAGAAGTGAAACGTCTTCAAAGAAAAACCAGAAAGTCCAGTTGCTTCTTGAAAAAAAAGCACCTTTGGGATATTTGTTCCTCTTTTATCATCCACTTTCAAAAAAATTATCCATTTTATTATTTTTAAATACAAAGTGGGTTTTTTCTTTCCTTTTTTTAATATGCCAGAGTCAGTTTAAATCACCACAACATGTGCAGATTAGTTACTACAATATTATTATCGTTCTGTGCTTTGTTTTTGTTTTATGTTTTTTTTTTCCTGTTATTCATCCATCTCACAGTATTTTCATTACATACAGACCAATGCCTGACAATACTTATAAAATGAGATATTCAGTTTTCTGTGTGCCAAAAAAAATTAAGCATTTGACTGAAGCTGAGTTCCTGTTAATATTCCCACTGGCCTGAAAAAGTCAATTGATTCAATCTGAGAAACTAGCCATGGTATCATGGAGGTTTCAAGTTACTTGATCTGGATTTTGGCACCTCCCATATTATACATCGTTAGACTTTTCCAAGAGATGATGGCTCATATTAACCTTGGACCTCCTGTGGAACAGTAGAAACTACTGAAAAACAACTGCTTAAACATATCAGTTTCACTTCTCACTTGTAATTATTTCAACAAAAATACAGTTTGGACAAATTAAAGAATTAAAACTTTTCATTTTGGTGTGGATTGCACCAAAAAAACTTTCAGATATTTGGATCAATTTTGAATTTGATGTCAGTTCTGGTCATTGAATTTGGATATCGCTGCTGACCTGTTGGCTTGAAAAGAAGAAAGATCTATTTATAAAATGGATTTTCTTTAGATTAAGAATGCTTCCAGATATGTTTTAACTGTGCAATCACCCTCGCTCAGATACGGAATTTTACAAGAAAAGATGTCATCCTCTTTTGGTCTTTCACCTACATTTGCACCACCTCCTCCTGCCTTTTTCTTAATACATAATAATTGTTAAACAGTAAATGGTGACATGTCTTTTGATGAATAATATTAGAAGCTATCCAGAGGGAAGTATCTTATCTTGAGAATCTGCACAACTAAAACTATAGAGATAATGTTTTAGATAAGCATCAGCTGCAGAATTTCCACCCTCCTGAAATCCATTGATAGTTTATGATGTATAGATTGATCAAAGGGAATAAATTTTAAATTGATATGAATTCTAGATCTACAGTATATGTTTCACTTTCCTAAGCCAGTGGTTGCTTCTGATTTGGAATCCTGAATTAAATGGATTCTTTCAGGTTGATGTTTTTTTAAAAAGCGAACGTATTTGCCATTTTCCTGATATGTCAGCACACATTTATGAGACAGCATGTGATTAAAGAGTCAATTATTTTAGCATTAATCAAAATTTCATGTCAATGTTAAAGGTATCTTCATCTTCAATGTTAAAGATAACTTTTTCTGTCTTTCAGTGAGCAGGTGAAAATATCAAGCCCAATTTTATACTTTCATTTGTTTAAATCTAATAAAAGCATGTATCACCTTGGTAGTAGAACTGTACAGATTTGTGGTTGCTGATAGTATTATACAGAAATATTAAAATAAATCATGGCTGAATCGCTTTTTCTCTGGAACTAAGATAAATCATGTTGTCTTGATAAAATTTGATGGTGTAGCCATTCCTGAATATTATATACTACAGTTAATATATTTTAATCAAGAGGAAAGTGCTGGACTGTATTTTCTTCCTTTACTGAGATGGTGGTGATAATTCAGCATAGTGATTTGTTAACATTAATAATTTATTTAATTGGTTATCAGTTATTACACTCATTCAGTCTGTCCATACACTATTTGATTTTGGAGTATCAGTAGAAAAAGGCAGCTGCCATTCAACACTTCTGGACAGAGACAATATACGTTTGATGACATACTTTTGATGATTTGTATATTCTATCTGGAAAGCTAAAAAACTAGATTTATTCCAATTATGTGGAGGGGGATTGTAACAGGATGGACATGTCATAAGAAAGAAGAAGGGATATAAAAGCAGATAAATTGCTGCTACAAGAGATTGGGTTGTTAGATCAAGTAGCTCAAGCTTTGAAAGATCAAAATGTAATTGGAAATCCTGAGATACATGAAACTGCAAAGGGAAGGAGAAGAGTAGTGATTTTTTTTCAAATACTTCTCAATTTCTACTAATTAAAATTTCCTTTTGTTTCAAAATCTATACCAGACTTTATCTTAACTTTAATCCCATATAAAACAAAAGTATTACCCATGCCTAAATGCAGCATTTGTGTCTACATGATTGTATTTATCTATATATTTATTAGGGGACATGGTGGCTCAATGGCTAAGATGCTGATCTTGTCGATCAGAAGCACGGCAGTTCAGCCGTTTGAATCCCTAGCACCGCATAATGGAGCGAGCTCCCATTACTTGTCCCAGTTTCTGCCAACCTAGCAGTTCAAAAGCACATAAATAATACAAATAGAAAAATAGGGACCACTTTGGTGGGAAGGTGACAATGTTCCGTGCACTTTCGGCATTTAGTCATGCTGGCTACATGACCATGGAGACATGTTTGGACAACTCTGGCTCTTCGGCTTAGAAACAGAGATGAGAACCGCCCCCTAGAGCCAGAAATTACTAGCAGGCATGTGTGGGGGAATCTTTACCTTATATATTTATTTCTACAGAATTCCAAATACCATCGACTGCATGATTCAACTTAATTAACAATTGACAATGACAAAAGCAATTTTTGAGAAACAATCATGAGAACCCTGGGTAATTATGCCTAAAGAGTATTCCAGTGCCAGGTGACTACCAAAAGCTTTTTAGAAAAGGAAAGGTGATCTGGGAACAAAAGGGAAACAAATATCTCACCCAAATCTTTAATAAAAACGTGGGGAACGATCCAGGAAATTATAAACAAGTAAGGCTGATCGCCTAGGACAAAACTATTCAAGATTATTAAGAGATGAGGTTATAAATCCCTGGGTAAGTCTCAGATGATTATAAACAAAGAAGAGGGTTTTTTTCCCACAGAGGTTGACAAAATGCACCTGCAAGACCTGCTCAGTTTTCTTTTTTTTATTATTAAATTTTATTTGGGTTTTCACAAAGACAAAATACAAATAAAACATCTTTTTTGAAAATAGCATGGTCCCAGGTTATCACTTCTTCATACAGACACAAAACTCAATTTCAAGCTCATTTTTATATTCTATTCCATATCTTATTACCATTTTATATTTTCTGTATAATTTTCCCCTCTTTTAATTTTCTCAACTTTGTTTTAATTATCACATCTCAATTCAAATCAAACTATTATATTTATACTTTTGTCTGTCCTGTTACAATTTCATATTATCTTTTCTTATAAAGCAATTTTTTTTCCTGTAGTTACCAATTAGAGTATGACACCTTTATATCCTTTAATTTTATCCTTTCAAACTCTTCTTTAAGCTTCAATGTATAGCTTTAAGATTATAGCATTCAATATAATGCATAAGTTCCAATCAGATTCTGCTTGGAATCTAGGCAACGTTTCGATGAAGTCTCATTCATCATCTTCAGGCTTGTTTCTTCAGCTCTGTGCTTCTCAGAGTAATGTGAGCTTGAAGCTGCTTCTTCCTTTTAACTGCTAGTGGGGGCGTGACTTGATTGGGTGGGGGTTTGGCTGTGTTCTGATTGGTAGGGGGGTTGGCTGTGTTCTGATTGGCTGGGGGTGTGTTCTGCTTAGGTGGGGGCTTGGTTGTGCTCAGGTTAGTCTTGGTTACTGGGGGATTTGAGCTGGTGAGCTGTGATCTTGTTTGGCTTCGTGTTCGTGGTCGTGCCACATCTTCATGGTGGGTGTCAGTTTGCTTCTTGTATGGGTCAGAGGGGTTTGAAGCGGGTAGTGGTGCAGCTGCAGTATGGTTTCTGGTTCGTGGTCGTGTCTCCTCTTCTGTGTGGGTGTGAGTCTTTTTTCTGTGTGGGAGTGTGGTGGTAGCATCTTGTGTTGCACTTGCGGGTGTGGGTCTGGTGTCATTCTTCATGTTAGTTACTCGTTTATTAATGAGGGCAGGTTTCCAAATGGTTGGTAGGCGGGAGGTATCATCTCGT
>BLBF01000003.1:85765679-85884493 GCA_015471245.1 Laticauda colubrina | reverse complement strand
TGTGTGTGTGTGTGTGTTTTTAGGCTTTCGTGGGTACTTACATGTGTGCTGTTTAGCTTCCTTCGGGTATTATCCCACGTCATTGTAGTTCTGTTAAAGTTGTAGCAACGTTTCAGCAGAATCTCATCTGCCATCCTCAGGCTTACATACGTATATATGTATTTATATTATATTTATATGTATATATATATATTTACATATATATATATGTAAATAAAACACACATTCCATTCCAATTCAATTCTATCATTAATATGCATTAAAATCTTAACATCTTTAACATTTCTTTTCAACTGAATATCATACTTCCTTGGGAACACTTATAAACTTTCCATGGTTAATTCTTTTTTTTCCCATATTTCGTACTTATATTTTTATAAATCATCACTAAGAATTAAAAATGTTCCCTTTTAGTTCTCTCAATCATTTTAATTCATTTATTTATGAACAAACATCCCACTACATTACAATAAATATTTTATCCATCATCATATATTTCTAAAATTATTTCTGTTGTAATATAACAATGCTATCTTATGTACCATTACTGAATCCCTTTTACAGTTAAATTTTCACCCATTATCTCTAAACAAACTATGGTTACAATCCTTATATCTTTTCCCTGTTTCTCCATTTCTTGTTTCTGTCTTTTACAACTTCTTTTCCTTACCTTCTTCCCCCTCTTCTTCTCCCTCCCCCTTTTACCCCCTCATCCCTCTGGTTCTAACTCTCTCATCTGTAATCCCCTTTTCTGTTGCTTTCTAATATTGTACTTATCTTTCAAATTGTCCTTCTTCTTTTTGGTTGTTTTTTTTAGTCTCAAAATTTTCACTCTCTTTCCCCCCCTTTTATTTCCCCCCCCCCACTGAAAATTATTTGATCATTAAAAATGGCTTCATCTTTGTCCCAATCTTCTTGTTCTGCAAGCATTTTTTGTTGCTTCTCATAGTTCCAGATCTCCATTTCTAAGAATTGAAACATGAAGCCAAAAGAACCCCCTTCTTGTGCATCTTCTTTCCATTTTTTAAGTTCTGTTTTCAGTTCTTCAAAGAGTAATACCATTTAAAAAACTTTTAACCACCCAGTTAATTTTAGTCATCCAGATGCAAAAACTAAAAATCACCAAGTAATCCAAATAATCCAAGGCTGTTTCTATTTGCTTCTTTTTTCCATTTTATCTTCCTGGGGTTCTTTTATTTTGTTACCAAGTTTCCATTAAAATGTATCTTTGAGGAATCTTGTTAAAATTTCACTGTGAGTTCCTTTTAATTACAGTTCCATTCCTTAATTCCAAGCCTTAATTCCTCCATTTTACAGTTCCATTCCTTAATTCCTCCATTTTTTCAGATCCTGCCCTTCTATTCTTTTTTTTTCTCCATTCCAGCTTTTAAAAACTTTTAAATGTCCAGAAATCTTTATTATCCCTTTGACTTTTATTTTCAGCTTAGATGCCTATTAATGTCAAAGTGGATTTTTTTTTAATTTCTTGCTTAAGTCTCTTAGCTGTCAGTATAAGGAAGGGAAGAAAAAAACCTGATCCTTTCCCTTCTCTCTCTCCTTTGCAACTTCAAAATCTTCTTTGGGAACAATGTTGTTAAGTTTAATTTCTAGGGTACCTTATTTGTTGCTTTTGCTGTTTGACCCAGTCAACCAAAACTTTCTCTTCTTATCTTCCTCCTGCACATTCTTTTCCGGTCGAGTTCTTCTTTGTGGTGGCCATTTCTGACCACCGCTGCAACCGCCTTTGGGAAAGGGAGTAATGGCCAGCTGGGGAGGAGAGATGCGGCTGTCCTCAACCTTGCAGGCAACCTCCCCCCTCTTCACCACCTCTATGGGGTGGCTTAGCCCCAAAACCAGCCAGCTCGGGGTGCTCCAGCGGCGAGCATGGATCAAAGCCTTGGAGAGACAATGTTTCGGTCTGTAACCGAAGAAGCTCAAACTGGAAGTCCCAAAACCTGCTCAGTTTTCTAATAGCAGCTGCAAAGGTGCAAAGGTCTTAAACAATAGCAATTCCTCATTCAAAAACAAAAAGAGCAATAGACAGCCTTGCCAAAGGCTTATAAAAATCAACTGAATTGAAGTAGCAACTGGACTTTTGCAATTATACACACACAAAGACATAGAGACATATACACATCTGGACAGCACACTTCATTTTTACATGTCAAAGACAAAGCTATAGACAGGAGAGCTTTTGCAGTGAGTCATCCCCCCAGATTGTGATATGTTAACTTTAATTCTCATACATTTTGTTCCTTAGATTTTTCCCCTACCTTTAATATTTTTATAAATAACTCAAAGCAGTGAAAATACCTAATGTTCTTTCCTCCACCTATTTTCCTCACAACAATCCTTTGAGGTGGGTTGGGCTGAGAGAGATGACTAACCCAGGGTCACCCAGGCTGGCTGTAATGTCTAAGGCAGGATTAGAACTAGCTAATGTTGTCATAATTGCCCAGAGTCATCTTGTAGGGAGATGGGTAGGACATAAATTTTAAAAACAAAACAATAAAACAATAAAATATTATAATAATAACAATAACAACAACAACAATAACAACAATAACAACTATAATAATAATAATAATATAATGGAAAATATACATGTCCCAGGATACTGTTCCAGAATCCAACCTGGGTCAGACACCAGGATAAGATAAAATAAAATAACAAAACAAAACAAACTACATAGAATTATAGATGCTGAAATCTAATGTAATTGAAAGGTTACCACAAGTGGAGGCTGAACTAGAACTGCAGATCATTCAAAAGATGAAAACATTTATCTATAATCCTGTTCTAGATCCCACCATACAAAATCTGAGGCATCACGTCATGTATTGTGGACAAGACACACAGGGAGAGAGAAGGAAATACAACTATAGGCAGGTTCTTGAAGAAACACATCATTTAACTGAATTTAAAAATGTTGACAAAGGAAAAGCTTTCATATCCGAAACCTCAGCTTCCTCTTTGATTAACTGTACTTTTAAGTCCATTGCTGTCTCTGACATTTCGTGCTGTTTCTCCAGGCTGTGCTTGAACAACAAATGCTCCCTCGCTGCCCTTGGCACATTGAGTGATTCATGCCTCTGACACGCTTTCTTATTCCTCCCATTGCTCAGCTCTTATCACTTTTTTTTGTTTCAGAGAAACAATTTCCATCGGTATTATTTGGCTTTTCATCTTTTCCCATTTGTTACACGTCCGTGCAGTGCGCTCCAAAGGAAGGATGGGGTGAATCATAATCATGCATTATTTAAAGGGTGTTGGTTCTAAAGAGCTGTCTTCCTTCCCTTGATCTTGGCTGATGACGGTGATTGCTGGACTGCAAATATCCATTCTCTGAGGCAGGCACAATGCCTGCGAAGCACAGTTCACAAAGCTCATCGTCAATGATATCGCTCCATCTCTACTTGCTAAACAGCCAGGCAAACACTGACTGAGAGGGAGCCTGATTTGCCTCTGGCCATTGTATATTTTAGTTATGAAATCCAGTTTCTCTAGTACAAACTATTTTCCTTCTAGAACACAGCCATACAATAGCTTGCTCCTGTTGAGCAAAAGTTCTTATTAGCCTGGTTAGTCACAACAGGCAGGAAGTAGTAACAAAATCAACCCTTATGTTCCCAAGGTTGTTGCTGCACTAATAATAATATCTGGACCATTTTTAGTCTCCTAAAACAAAAGGTCCTTAACAGTGATGGCTCAATCACCTGACATTTATAGTTAATTATTATCTTTAAAGTACATTGCATAAATAACCTTTCCTATACAAAAACTATGAAATCATTGATGATGTATCCTTTAAAAAGCAAGTGGTAAAACATATACAAATGCAAATACAAATCAATAACTAAGAAAAGGTAGAAATTGAAAAATTACACCAATATTATTATTAAAAGCTCTAAGAAAAAGAGAATGCTTTTAAATGATAACAAAGAGGGCACTAATCCTTGGGAGGACCTTTCAAAATTGGGGAGCAGATACTAAAAAGGCTGTTTTCAAGCCACCACTGAAGATGATCTTAAGTATGGGTAGCATATGGAAGAGGTGTTACTTCAGATACTGTGATCCAAACTGGGAAGGGCTTCCAAACTGGGAGGTGCTTCGTAAATTAAATTAGCATCCTTAACTGGTTTCAAAAATGAACTGGGAGTCAGTGAGGATCATAAAAACTAACATGATGTATTCCTGTTGCACCATTCTCATCAATGTTCTACCTACTACTTTGAATATACTCTACCATCTTCCCAAGCACATGGCAGTAAACTAATTAATATGGCTGCAGTTCAAACAATGGCCCATGTTCCTCTTTTGGCTGGTATTGTAACTAGACAAATTGATGAAATTGCAGGATATAGAGGCAGAATTATCAGAAAGGATTTAATGAGTCACTGTGGTACGCAATCCAGGTTGGTAAGTGTACTGATATTGAACAACAAGGCAACAATACTTGTTATTGTGTAATATATTTTTCAGAAGGATGTTCATGAGGATATATTTTGTGCACTTTTGTTGCCAAACATTACCACAGCTGCAGAACTATTCAAATCTTTGAATGATTACATATCAGCAAACTTGAATCGGTCAATATATTCATGGATACATATGGATGTAAGCAAAACGGATGGAAGGATGAAATGGATGGAAGTGAAACGGACGCGGAATGGACACGCAGTGTTAGTAGCACGGACAGAGAAAGGATGAAAGTGGATGCAGCTCGCATACAAAGCATTAAAACGGAAAAAATGTTCGTAGAAGGGACGTATCTCGGATATTTAGGATGTCTGCAGGATGTCTAGAGGATGCAAAAGGACACTTAGTGGAAAACCTATATTTCCTATAAAAAGGGGGAGGAACTCACCTGGATCTCATTTTCAATCCAGCAACCCTGCTGTGCAGACCTCTTCAGCCTTCATCTGGCTCTTGCTCTTCCACAGCATCCAGTCATCTCCACCATGGATCATCACACACTCCTTTTGGTAGCCACCATCGTTCTACAACAGTGCGAAGCCATCTACAGGCTCTTTCACCTGTTCTACGCGAAGAAAAGGAGGCAGCCAAGAAGTGTCTGGGTCCGAAGATGGATCGCGAGAAGAGCAGAGTACAGACTGTATAACAAGCTGATGGTGGAGCTGAGGAATGAAGACACTCGTGCATTCCAGCACTTCATGAGGATGCCGCCAGCCATGTTTGACGAAGTTGTGGAGTGGCTAAGACTCAGGTTGACCAAGCAGAGCACCAACTTCTGGCCCAACATGGACCCTGGGCTCAAGGTGGCACTGACTCTGCGCCACCTGGCCTCAGGGACCACCTACAGGAGTATGCAGTACGGCTGGAGGGTGCCACACAACACCATCAGCATTGTGGTCAGAGAAGTGGTGCAGGCCATCATCAAAGAATACCTGGAGGAGCTCCTCCAGTGCCCCTCCACTGAAGAAGGCTGGAAGAAAGTTGCAGAGCAGTGGTATCAGAAGTGGAACTTCCCCACACTGTTGGAGCCATAGATGGCAACCACATGGCCTGCAAAGCTCCAGCCAAGTCAGGGTCCACTTATCACAACTACAAGGGTTTCTTCAGCATCATCCTCTTCGCCATAGTCGATGCTGACTACAAGTTCATGTACATCGATGCTTCAGGCAACGGCTCTTGTTCAGATGCCCAGGTATACAGTGCCAGTCACCTCAAGGAGGGGCTGGAACTGTGGATGTGCAAGGCCCCAACAGAGCTTCATGTGAAGGGAAGAAGCAGCGCAACCTCCTGAAACACTGGTGCAACTCCCCAGCTGGAGTAGTGGAGTGGCAAGACAGGATGGTAGATGGTTAATGGATGCTTCCTTCAGCCTGTCTCATCACACGGATGAGATTGTGCCATGTACGTTGAGTAGCCCTACAATGAACAGGGCATTTAATAAAGAGCTGTGTTTATGTTGAAATGTGTGGATCAATGATTAAGTTGTTATTGATAATAAAGGGCCAAAGGTGTGGCAGCTGGGAGGGTGGACCATACAGTCCAACTATGCTTGCACTGGAGGTTTATCTATCCCACAGCTATTACCCATCCCACAGGTATCCTAACCCATCCCACAGCTATTACCCATCCCAAAGGTATCCCTGCCCATCCCACAGCTATTACCCATCCCAAAGGTATCCCTGCCCATCTCACATCTATTACCCAACCCAAAGGTATCCCTGCCCATCCCACTGCTATCTTAACCCATCCCACAAGCATGCAAAGGCTTAAACCATTTCTAAAAGTTTCCACCAAGACTTGATTGACTAAAAGAACTGAAGCAAGTGTGTGAAGCAAAGATAATCTTTATTAATGACAAACTGTAAAAGAAAATGACCCAAGTGTCCCAAGCAAAGATAAAGTCATCAGGTAGCAGCCCAGTCTCTGGCACTCTTCTCATTCACTCTGAGGCATGCCCATAGTCTCAGGGGTGAAGGGTCCAGGTGCTGTGGAGGTGGATGCTGCTGGAGTGCTGGTCTGAGGCGCCATTGGGGTGCCTGGCCCCGAGAGGACAACAGGGGATGGTGTGTGGAGGAAGCTCTCAGACAGTTGGCTCAGTCCTGTGATGTTGAGAGCCCCTTCCTCCATGACATGAGGTATCAGTCCTAAGACCGATGACAGATGTTCTGAGGCCGGGCTTGGCTGTGGGGTGGAGGAAGGAGGAGTGTAGTGGGGATGTCTGGTCTGCAGGTGAGCAAGGTGAGGCGTCGGTGGCATCTGTGGCATAGGTGGCATCTGTGGTGTGGGTGGCATCGGTGGCATCGGTGGCATCGGTGACACCGGTGGCATATGATGTACCTGTGCCTGGACTGGGAAGGGCTGCCTATGCTGCTGGAGCTCCTGGTAGTCGTAGCCTTGGTAGGTGAGGGCCTGTGGAAAGCCTTGGAATGGGAGTGACATCACCTGGGGTGGAGTAGCAGACCTGGACTGGGTGGGAGCAGATTCAGCTGGGTCTGGAGGGTTGTGAAGAAGACCGGTGATCCTGTCCTTGATCACCTGGTACTGTGATTCGGACATGTCCAGGAGGGTCTGGTTGATATAGGTGAGGAAGGGCTTGCATTTTGAGGATGGTATGTCGGTGTGTATCAGCTGAGAGAGGAGATCTACACTGCTTTTGATGGTGTCCCTGATCTCCAGCAGGACAGTGTGGCTCTGCCCCTCCAGTCTGGCTCTCTGCCTGCTTTCTGTGGAGGTGGAGCTGGGGGTGGATGTGGGTTGGTCTCTGGTGGAAGTGCCCTCTCCTTGCTCCCACTGCATCAGGGGGTCCTCCACATGCTCCGCCACGGGGAGTGCAGCTGTCAGGGGGGTCTCCATCGTGGGACACTCCACAGATACCTGCCTGGACACAGGAGCTGACTCTTGGCCAGAAGAGGACTGGCTCTCGGCGGGCTGCCTGAGAGAGAGGGTTGTCAGAGGGGCTGCTCCTTGGTGGCGGATCTCACCCTCCAAGAAGCTGCACTTGGCCATCACATAAGTCTCCCGGTCCGCCAGCTTGACCGTGGCCTGGCCAGATTTCTTGAGGTACAGCTTCCCGTACCAGGTGTGCATGTGCTTCCACCAGCCAAGGAGCACCTCCGAAGTGTAGCCCAGGCTCTCTGCCTACTCTCTCCAAGCAGCCTGCTTCCTTCTGGTGTCTTGATAGAGCCTGTGTCCCTTCCGCCATAGATACTCGTTCTCCCTCATCCTCATGTTCCTCTTCAATGGAGTATTGCCTCCTCTCCCGTTCATGTGTATGCCTCTTCCTCCCTCTGGCAGGGCCATCTGGGCCCTCATCAGAGGGGCTTCAAGGTTGTAGGGGCTGCTCCACCACACCAGCAGCAGCAGCAGCAACAACAACAGTAGCAGCAAAAGCAGGACCAGCAGGACCGGCAGCACCAGCAGGACCAGCAGGATCAGCAGCAGCAGAGTAAGCACCAGCAGGACCAGCAGGAACAGGATCAGCAACAGCAGAGTAAGCACAAGCAGCACCAGCAGGACCAGCAGGTCCAGGAGCACCAGCAGCACCAGCAGGGCCAGGAGCACCAGGAGCACCAGCAGGAACAGCAGGAGCAGCAGGACCAGGAGCAGCACCAGCAGAGTAAGCCCCAGCAGAAGCCCCAGCACCAGGAGCAGGGCCAGCAGAGTAAGCACCAGCAGAAGCCCCAGAACCAGGAGCAGCACCAGTAGAGTAAGCACCAGCAGAAGCACCAGCACCAGGAGCAGCGCCAGCAGAAGCTGCAGCACCAGAAGAGTCAGCCCGAGCAGCAGAAGCCCTGTCCTTCTTGCCAGGGCTGGCAGCAGATTGCACAGGCTTCCTCTTCTTCCCCATGGTTGTTGGCTGGCTGGAGCTGTGTCTGGCAGCAGGTCTTTCCTCTGAATGGTGACCTGCTTGCGAGCTGCATCCTTTTATATCCGTGGGGCTGACGCAATGCAACCTCCCCGCATGCGCAGTGAATGCTTTGCATCCGCTAGGCATCCTCTAGGCATCCGCTAGGCTCTGCATCTGCTCTGCATCCGCTTCATCCGCTAGGCATCTGCTCTGCATCTGTTCCTTCCGTTGTGCATCCACTTCGCTGTGTTTCCCCAGAAGCCCTGCGGATGTGCCATCCGCTTCCATCCGCTTCCATCCGCTAGGCTTCTGTGGAGCATCCGCTTTACATCCTGGCTACATCCTCCCCCCATCCGTTCCTTTCCGTTGTTGTCTGCTCTGCTTATGCAAATTCGGGGCACTTTTGAGAGCGGATAACAATGGATGGAACATTTTCTTGTCCGCTGTGTCCTTTTTACATACGTTTTGCATCCGTCGGCCTATGTGACAGGCCCTTAAAACAGAGAAGTGAGATGGTTTTCTAAAGGTAGATCATTGGCTAAAGTTTTGAGTTTTGAGCACCTTTCAGTTTTGAGCACCTTTCAGTGACCCAGAATGGGTCACAAAGCTTGCTTACTTATGTGGGACATTCAATTTGCTCAATGAACTTGATCTGTCACTTCAGGGGAGAAAGACAACTGTGTTCAAGTCCACAGGAAAAATGCTGTATTCAAAGCCAAAGTGGAATTATATGGCCAACAAATGAACATTGGGATTTTTTTATACATTTCAAACATTAGCCACAGTGGCACAGTGGCTAGAGTGCAGTACTGCAGGCTACTTCTGCTGATTGCTAGCTAACTGAAATTTGGAAGTTCAAGGTTGACTCAGCCTTCCATCTTTCCGAGGTCGGTAAAATGAGGACCCAAATTGTTGGGCACAATATACTGACTCTGTAAACCGCTTAGAGAAGGCTGCAAAGCACTGTAAAGGGATATATAAGTCAAAATGCTATTGCTACTAGCAGAGATTTTGAAAGAGACTGAGCCAGGGCCATCTTTTTCCCACCTAGTGTACAATCACCTATCTCAGCTCTCAAAAGAGTTTGAGCATTATTTCCCAATCACAAAAGACCTCCAAACAGCCAAAGAATGGATCCATGACCCATTAGTGAATAAGCCAAATGAAAAATACATGGATATAGCTCAACGCTCAATTCATTTCACCATTTATAGAAAAAAATGATTTCATGCAGCATTTCAAGAAGATATACTGTGACCCTTGTACTTGATTTCTACCTACAGATCCTCAGCATCCAGAATATACGCAATATGAGTGTAGATAGCCTTTCATTTCATCAAAAGCTTATATGCAGAAACATACTTGTGCAAAAACAAATATTATTGATCAAAATTAAGGCACCCCTACCTGTCCTCTATTACATGTAACTATGACATCTTCACTACCATGGGCAACTGCATCTTCTCAGTCTCTATTTTTCAAAAAATGCACCTCATTTTTTTTAAAAAAAGCCATTGCCTATATTCTAAAAAAAAAAAAAAATCTTGTAAGCAGTTACAGAATTACAATGGGGAGAAAATCTTGATCCAGAAAACCATGTTACTTTTAAGAAGCAGAAATCTACCTACATACTTCTGAAAACAACAATAGCACTTAGACTTATATACCGCTTCATAGTGCTTTAAAGCTCTCTTTAAGTGTTTTACAGAGTCAGCATATTGCTCCAAACAATCTGGATCCTCATTTTACCCATCACGGAAGGATGGAAGGCTGAGTCAACCTTGAATCTGGTGACATTTGAACTGCCAAATTGCAGGCAGCCAGCAGTCAGCAGAAGTAGCACGCAATACTGCATTTTAACCATTGCAACACCATGGCTCAAAATAGGATGAAGAGCTTGCTAAAATAAAAATTGCAATAATGAGCAGTTCTATTGTCCCAAGTGCACCTTCTTTAAATTGGAAAGCTAGACAGGCAGCAATAAATACTTTTCAAACTGAATAAATACAGTGAGTATTGGCTCCCCAAGGCATGTAATTGGCTCCCCAAGGCATGTAAGCTGCAACCCACAGACCTAACTACCATGATAGACCTTGTCAGTTTCAGTTTGCTGCTGGTATGTTCTATTTACTAAAGCCCCTGTCACACTGCACCAACAGATGCAAAGAGGATGTAAAATGGACAAAAAAGCTTGCCATCCGTTGGTTAACGCGATGTACTCACTGCCTCCGTTTTGCTTCCTCTCTATCCGTACAGCATCCGTTTATTGAAGTTTCATCTGCTCAGAAAGTATTGAGCTGCTCAAAACGTTTGCGCGGAAAATGTATCCAATTCGTCCGTTCTGCATCTGCTACGCATCCGCTAGGCATCCGTTATGCATCCGTTATGCATCCGCTATATCCGCTAGGCATCCGTTCCACATTCGCGCAACTCACATCTGCTCGGATGCAGGGAGGAAGCAGAACGGACGCGGAACGGATGCAGAACGGATGCCTAGCGGATGCAGCACAGAAACAAAGCATTTAGAATGTAAAAAACCTTCGCAGAGGGGACCTATCTCGGATATTAAGGATGCCGAGAGGATGCCTAGAGGATGCAAAGGGACACCTATACTGCCTATAAAAAGGGGGAGCAACACATCTGGATCTCACTTTCAGACCAGCAGCCCTGCTGCAGACCTCTGCAGCCTTCATCTGCCCCTTCCTCTTCCACAGCATCCAGTCATGTCCACCGTGGATCGTAACACAGTCCTTTTGGCAGCCACCATCCTTCTGCAACAGTGCGAAGCCATCTACAGGCTCTGTGAACTCTACTACGGGAAGAAAAAGGGGCGGCCAAGAAGCGTCTGGATTCGAAGATGGTTCACCAGAAGAGCAGAGGACGGACTGTACAACAAGCTGATGGTGGAGCTCAAGAACGAAGACACTCGTGCATTCCAAAACTTCATGAGGATGCCTCCAGCCAAGTTTGACGAAGTTGTGCAGCGCCTGACACCCAGGTTGACCAAGGCAAACACGAACTTCCGGCCCAGCCTGGAACCTGGGCTCAAGGTGGCACTCACTCTGCGCCACCTGGTCTCAGGGACCACCTACAACAGCATGCAGTACGGCTGGAGGGTGCCATACAACACCATCAGCATTGTGGTCAGAGAAGTGGTGCAGGCCATCATCGAAGAATACAAGGAGGAGCTCCTCCAGTGCCCCTCCACTGAAGAAGGATGGAAGAAAGTTGCAGAGCAGTGCTATCAGAGTTGGAACTTCCCCCACTCCATTGGAGCCATAGATGGCAAGCACGTGGCCTGCAAAGCACCAGCCAAGTCGAGGTCCACTTATTTCAACTCCAAGGGCTTCTTCAGCATCTTCCTCTTCGCCATGGTCGATGCTGACTACAAGTTCATGTACATCGATGCTTCAGGCAACGGGTCAGCTTCAGATGCCCAGGTATACAATGCAAGTGACCTCAAGGGTAGGCTGGAACGCAACCTCATCGTGGGCTTCCCAGATCCAGAACCCCTGCCCAACGACAAGCAAGATGTGCCCTACTTCATCGTGGGGGATGACGCCTTCTCCCTCACAACCTACCTCATGAAGTCCTACACCTCCAAATACCTCACCCGTGAAGAGAGGATCTTCAACTACAGGCTGTCCAGGGCAAGGCGGGTGGTGGAGAACGCCTTTGGCATCCTGGCCAACAGGTTCCAGGTACTTCTCACCCTCATGCAGCATCGCCCAGAGACCGTGAGGAACATCGTGGAAGCTTGCTGCATCCTGCACAATCTCATGCGCACCCGCTACCCAGTCTTGCAGAACAGGCTCCTGGACCTCCAACAAGGCAATGGGGACATGGAGCCTGGGGAATGGAGGCAAGGGAGAAACCTGATAGACACTGAAGATGTGCAAGGCCCCAACAGAGCCTCATGTGAAGGGAAGAAGCAGTACTACCTGCTGAAACACTGGTGCAACTCCCCAGCTGGAGTGGTGGAGTGGCAAGACAGCATAATCAATGCTTAATGGATGCTTCCTTGAGCCTGTCTCATCACACGGATGAGATTGTGCCATGTATGTTGAGTGGCCCGACAATGAACGGCATTTAATAAAGAGTTGTGTTTATGTTGAAATGTGTGGATCAATGATTACATTGTTAGTGATAATAAAGGGCCATAGGAGTGGCACCTGGTAGGGTGGACCATACAGTCCCACTATGCTTGCACTGGAGGTTTATCTATCCCACAGCTATTACCCATCCCAAAGGTATCCCTGCCCATTCCACAGCTATCTCAACCCATCCCACTGCTATCTTAACCCATCCCACAAGCATGCAAAGGCTTAAACCATTTCTAAAAGTTTCCACCAAGACTTTATTAAAAAAAAGAAATGAAGCAAGTGTGTGAATAAAAAATAGATTTTATTAACAACAAGCTATAACACAAAAATGAGTCTCTGGCACTCCTCTTGGTTGCTCAGTCTCAGGGGTGAAGGGTGCAGGTGCTGTGGAGGTGGCTGGTGCTGGAGTGCTTGTCATCAGCTCCTCCAGAAGCAGAAGCAGCTGAAGCCCCAGCCCCAGAAGAGCGAGTCCGTGCTGCAGAAGCCCCAGCAGAACCAGAGTGAGGGCCAGGGGGCGGGATGGTAGCCCTGTCCCTCTTGCAAGGGCTGGCAGCAGATGGCTGAGGCTTGCTGTGCTTCAGCATGGTTGTGGGGTTGCTGGCTGGCAGGGAGGCTGGCAGAAACCAAGGCTGGCAGGAAGGCTGGCAGGGAGGCAGGCACCAAGGCTTGCAGGAAGGCTGGCAGGGAGGCAGGCACCAAGGCTGGTAAGAAGGCTAGCAGGCAGGCAGGCACCCAGGCTGGCAGGAAGGCTGGCACCAAGGCTGGCAGGAAGGCTGGCAGGGAGGCAGGCACCAAGGCTGGCAGGCAGGCTGGCAGGCAGGCAGGCAGGCACCAAGGCTGGCAGGCAGGCATGAACCAAGGCTGGCAGGCAGACTGGCTGGCAGCAAGGCTGGCTGGCATGCAGACAGCAAGGCTGGCAGGGAGGCTGGCAGCAAGGCTGGCAGGCAGGCAGATAGCAAGGCTGGCAGGCAGACATGCAGGCAGGACAGGCAAGGCAGTCAATGTGTCTGGAAGCAGGTCTTTCCTCTGAATGGCGACCTGCTTCCGAGCTGCTTCCGTTATATCCATGGGGCTGACGCAATGCATCCTCCCTGCATGCGCAATTAATGCTCGGCATCCGCTAGGCTTCCACTGTGCATCCGCTGTGCATCCGCTTTGCATCTGCTTCATCCGCTCTGCATCCACTCTGCATCCGCTGTATCCGTTCCGCATCCGCTTTGCTGAGGTCCCCCGGAAGCCTAGCGGATGTGCCATCTGCTCCCATCTGCTTCCATCCGCTGGGCTTCCATTCCACATCCGCTTTCCATCCTCCCTGTGTCCTCCCCGCGTCCGTGTTATCCGCTCCGGTTATGCACATTTTTGCCCCTTCTGAGAGCGGATAATAACGGATGGAACATTTTTCTCGTCCGTTGTGTCCGTTTTGCATCCGTTGGGCAGTGTGACAGGACCTTAAGCTTATACTAGATTTTATCTCATCATGCAGTTGTGATTGTACAACATTTGCAGTGTGTGTTCTTGCCAAGAAAACTATCAGTGCAGCACCTACTATAGGACTGTTATTTTTATTATCTATTATTAATTGAGCATACCAATTGATATTATTCATAAACTAGTTAATATAAATAAAGTCTAGTTTATTTCTCATCTCTATTACACTCTAAGGGATCTCTGATCTCACAAAAAAAGGAAATAGCTTTGATTTTAATAGCTGTATTTTATATTTTGAAGTAATGGTTTATAGTGTTGTTGGCTTTCTTGGCTAGCATCTCCCGGGCAAGTTTGGGATTCAGGGTTTAGGGACCATGGTCTAGGCCAGGGGTTTGACCTCAGGGACCACTGAACTCATAATTTTAAATCCCGCAGACCACTAATATGAATTTTGAGTGACAGTGGCTTGCTGGCATTGGTGGGAGAGAGACAGAGAGAGAGAGAGACAGAGATCTGATCTAACCTTGGAGGGCTCACCATGATGTTCTCTCTTTCTCTCTCTCTCTCTCTCACACACACACACACACACACACACACACATCCTCCAAGGTAGCCACATTCATAACCTGCTTTTCAGCTCCATTCTCAGGAGGAGAGAGAGAGAGAGAGAGAGAGAGACTTTTGGCTTCATGCAAGCAGCATGAAGCAGCAGAAGCAGCAGAATTCTTTCTTTCTCTCCCCCAAACTCCACCAGAATGGCACAGCCTTTTGAAATAGGATGCCTTGCAGGGTCCCAAAGACTCATTTCTGGTGGAGTTTGGGGAGGGGAAGAAAGATTTTTGCTGCTTTCTTTGTGTGCAGCCAAAAAGCAGAAGAAGAAAGAAGTGGAAAGAAGCAGCCGGTGGCCAGGCGAAACGCATGGGATGAGCGAGGCAAGCCCCCCTCCTGCCTTTCCCCCCTCCCCTTACTACCTCCTATTGTTCACAATGCAAGCAATGCAAACCTTGTGTTCCCGCGGACCATTGGGTAGCGCAGCCTGGATTAATTGCTTTGGGGGTGCTTTGGGGTTGACATTTCTCTGCAGACCACCAAAATTTTCTCATGGACCACCAGTGGACCCCAGCCCATGGGTTGGTGACCACTGGTCTAGACTACAGATTTCTGATATTTCACTGGCTATTATAGCTAGCATCTTTAGAGCATAGTAGACCACCTTGCTCCTGAAGATACCAGCCACAGATGCTGGCAAAGCATCAGGAAATCTGTTCTCTAAACCACAGTCACTAAACCTTGAAAGTCCAATACTGCCCAATGGATTATGGTCTCCAAGATTGGGAAATATAGAGTGTGGTGGGTGGTCTACTGCTACTCTTTTATTTAGCCTAGTTTTAAAAAAACAGCAGCACATGTTTCTAAAATGCCAGGGGATTTCTGAAGAGATGATTGTGCATCTGTCAGGGAGCAAAACAAGTATCCAACATATATGTCCTCTCTGATATTCATATATTAAAATACCAATACTTCAGCTAAGATGCATTCGATTCTGTAACAGCAGAGAAAATATAAGTAAACATGTTTACTGAAAGTGATCTTGTGTCTAAAATACTCAGGTGCCTTCCATTCTTTAGCATCACTGTTGTTTTGTTTTGGGTTTTCTTTTTTTTAAAAAAGGGTTTTTTACTATGTTCCTGTTGATGAGTCATTTGAGCAGTTGGCTGAAAAATAAATGACTGAGAACTAGAAGTAGCGCATAGATGACGTACACAAAACTAATAATGATAGCCTGGAAACTTAACAGGAATGCTAGCATTTAATAGCGATGGTTTTGTAACTCTGCAAATAATCTTAAAGCAACTAGTATGTTGTTGTTCCTTGATTGTTGACATATTTTCATCTTTTTCAAAAGCTGATAGATGTATTGCTAAACAACAACACTGCTTAGTTACAACTTTGAAGCATACTGTGTGCTATGTGCTGCAAACTATCTTGTAACTGAATTGAATTTCAAGTTACTGTGAGCAAAATAATCCCAGCATATATAATTTCAATCAAAGTCACCTCAAACCATGAGATGGTGGTCCAATAAATTTTAATAAATAAATATTGTAAACCAGGGCGGCATTTTACTTTTATGTATGATAGTCAAGGTCAGCTCACACCATGTTGCTTCCTGAGCTGAAGAAAATGGTGAAGCAACACCATCTGTTTCTGCCTGCAGATTCTGGTCAGTTTGGCTATTCAATCTTATTAGTGAATAGTGAGCTCCACAGCACTGAAGACAATGGGTTTATTTAGAGGTCTCAGAGCTAGTGATAGCAATAGCACTTAGACTTATATACCATTTCGTATGCTCTACAGCCCTCTCTAAGCGGTCTACAGAGTCAGCATATTGCAGTCTGGGCCCTCATTTTACTGACTTCGGAAAGATGAGTCGACCTTGAGCCAGCAAGAATTGAACTGTTGGCAGTCAACAGAATTAGTCTGCAACATTGTATTCCAACCACTATGCTACCACAGCTCTGTGATGTTATGGAAAAGGAGACGGAATTCAAGGTATTGGTTATCATATTTGAAGTTCAATGTGGCATAGGGCCAGATTCCCTATGGAACATTCTTCAGCCCATTACATCAGCTGATCCTATCCAGTCACATAGAGAAGATACGTTGTGGATCCTAACAGTTAAAGAATTCTTATTGATGGTGTCAAATAAGACAGCCTTCTCTAGAACCCTCTGGGATATTCTCCCCTTCCTCTCAAGGTGAGATGGGCCCTACTCTTTTGGCCTTTGGAAAGACTTAAAAATATGGTTGTGCTATCCTATATGAGGCTCAGAGAGAAGCACACAGCTCTGGGGCTGCTTAGCAAACCCTCCCTGTGTTTTAATTATTTTTTTAAATTGAATTTTAATCATCCTTGCATCTTTTTTACATTTTATAAAGTTTTTTATGTTTTAATATTGTATTTATTCACCACACAGGGTCCTCTATGAGGCAGATGGGAGATTTCAAAATTTGATAAATAAATAATTTTGATGAATAATCATTTGGAAGAAACTCTGTGTATTCTTCCTAGCTTTGGGGGCCTGACATTGGCAAGACAAGACCCTGCATGGAGTGTACCATTGACAGATAGCTAAGATGTCTGACAGTGCAAAATCCTACCAGTGACTAGAAAGGACTGGACTAAAAGACAGCCCTGAGGCACTGATCATACCAGCACAAGAACAGCCTTTAAGTATGAGATCCATAGAAACAGTCATCCAATACCTAAAATATCCTCTTTTTTGCCACAGTCCTTGATTAAATGTCAGATTTGTGTAACCAAAGAAATAGTATTGTCATTTTTCAAAGCATAGAAATGACTTTTTAAAATGCACACACTAGAGCATAGACTGTTTAGCTCTTCCCCCACATTAAGCATGAACTCCTGCTTGCTGAGAATAGGAAAGATAATTTGTAAAGCTATGCTTGATACATTAAGGTATATTTAAACTTATTCTATTACAAAAGCAATTGGTTATGTATTTCAACTGCTTCTTGTAAACCATTATTCTGAACTGATCAACTGCTAAAGCCCATGTCACACTGCACCAACGGATGCAAAGAGGATGTAAAACGGACAAAAAAGCTTGCCATCCGTTGGTTAACGCGATGTATCCGTTCTGTACTCACTGCCTCTGTTTTGCTTCCTCTCTATCCGTCCAGCATCCGTTTATGGATGTTTCATCCGCTCAGAAAGTTTTGAGATGCTCAAAACTTTTGCGCGGAAAATGTATCCAATTCATCCGTTCTGCATCCGCTAGGCATCTGTTCTGCATCCGTTACACATCTGCTATATCCGCTAGGCATCCATTCCACATCCGCGCAACTTGCATCCGCTCAGACGCAGGGAGGAAGCGGAACGGATGCAGAACGGATGCCTAGCGGATGCAGCATGGAAATAAAGCATTTAAAACGGAAAAAACGTTCGCAGAGGGGACCTATCTCGGATATTAAGGATGTCTAGAGGATGCCTAGAGGATGCCTAGAGGATGCCTAGAGGATGCAAAGGGACACCTATACTGCCTATAAAAAGGGGGAGCAACTCACCTGCATCTCACTTTCAGACCAGCAGACCTCTGTGCCTTCATCTGACTCTTGCTCTTCCAAAGCATCCAGTCATGTCAACCGTGGATCGTAACACAGTCCTTTTGGCAGCCACCATCCTTCTGCAACAGTGCGAAGCCATCTACAGGCTCTGTGAACTCTACTACGGGAAGAAAAGGAGGTGGCCAAGAAGCGTCTGGATCCGAAGATGTATCGGGAGAAGAGCAGAGTACGGACTGTACAACAAGCTGATGGTGAAGCTCAGGAGCGAAGACACTCAGGCGTTCCAGAACTTCATGAGGATGCCTCCAGCCATGTTTGATGAAGTTGTGCAGTGGCTGATACCCAGGTTGACCAAGGCAAACACGAACTTCCGGCCCAGCCTGGAACCTGGGCTCAAGGTGGCATTCACTCTGCACCACCTGGCCTCCGTAATCACCTACAGGAGCATGCAGTACAGCTGGAGGGTGCAACACAACACCATCAGCATTGTGGTCAGAGAAGTGGTGCAGGCCATCATCGAAGAATACAAGGAGGAGCTCCTCCAGTGCCTCTCCACTGAAGAAGGCTGGAAGAAAGTTGCAGAGCAGTGGTATCAGAAGTGGAACTACCCACACACTGTTGGAGCCATAGATGGCAAGCACGTGGCCTGCAAAGCGACAGCTAAGTCGGGGTCCACTTATTTCAACTCCAAGAGCTTCTTCAGCATCGTCCTCTTCACCATGGTCGATGCTGACTACAAGTTCATGTACATCGATGCTTCAGGCAACGGCTCATCTTCAGATGCCCAGGTATACAATGCAAGTGACCTCAAGAAGGGGCTGGAACGCAACCTCATCATGGGCTTCCCAGATCCAGACGCCCTGCCCAATTACACGCAAGATGTGCCCTACTTATTGGGGGGAATGACGCCTTCTCCCTCACAACCTACCTCATGAAACCCTACACCTCCAGATGCCTCACTCGTGAAGAGAGGATCTTCAACTACAGGCTGTCCAGGGCAAGGCAGGTGGTGGAGAACGCCTTTGGCATTCTGGCCAACAGGTTTCAGGTACTTCTCACCACCATGCAGCATCGCCCAGAGACCGTGAGGAACATCGTGGAAGCTTGCTGCATCCTGCACAATCTCATGCGCACCCGCTACCCAGTCTTGCAGAACAGGCTCCTGGACCTCCAACAAGGCAATGGGGACATGGAGCCTGGGGAATGGAGGCACGGGCGAAACCTGATAGACACTGAGGATCTGCAAGGCCCCAACAGAGCCTCACGTGAAGGGAAGAAGCAGCACAACCTGCTGAAACACTGGTGCAACTCCCCAGCTGGAGTGGTGGAGTGGCAAGACAGGATGATAGATGATTGATGGATGCTTCCTTCAGCCTGTCTCATCACACTGAGATTGGGCCATGTATGTTGGGTGGGCCTACAATGATCAGGGCATTTAGAAAAAGAGTTGTGTTTGTGTTGACATGTGTGGATGATTGTTATTGATAATAAAGGGCCATAGGTGTGGCACCTGGGAGGGTGGACCATACAGTCCCACTATGCTTGCACTGGAGGGTTATCTATTCCCACAGCTATTACCCATCCCCAAGGTATCCCTGCTCATTCCACAGGTATCCCTGCCCACCCCACTGCTATCTTAACCCATCCCACAAGCATGCAAAGGCTTAAACCATTTCTAAAAGTTTCCACCAAGACTTTATTAAAAAAAAGAAATGAAGCAAGTGTGTGAATCAAAGATAGACTTTATTGAACAACAAGCTGTAAAAGAAAAATAACCCAGGTCAAGTGTCCAAATAAAGTCCACAGGTAGCCAGCCAGCCAGTCTCTGGCACTCCTCTTGGTCACTCAAAGGTGTGCCCAGTCTCAGGGGTGAAGGGTCCAGGTGCTGTGGAGGTGGGTGCTGCTGCAGTGCTGGTCTGAAGCCCCACTGGGGTTCCTGGCCCCGAGAGGACAACAGGTAACGGTGTGTTGAGAAAGCTCTCGGACAGCTGGCTCAGACCCGTGATGCTGAGAGGTCCTTCCTCCATACCATGGGGTGTCAGCCCCAGTACTGATGACAGATGTACTGAGACGGGCTTGGCTGTGGGGTGGAGGAAGGAGTAGTGTAGTGGGGCTGTCTGGTCTGCAGCTGGTTGAGGACTGGCGTGGGTGGCATCGGTGTCGTGGGTGGCATCGGTGGCATCAGTGGAACCGGTGGCAACAGTGTCGCTCAATGACTCTGTGCCTGGACTGGGAAGGGCTGCTGCCTATGCTGCTGGACCTCCTGGTAGCTGTAGCCCTGGTAGGTGAGGGGCTGTGGGAAGCCTTGGAATGGGAGGGACATCACCTGGGGTGGAGGAGCAGACCTGGACTGGGTGGGAGCAGGTTCCTCTGGATCTGGAGGGTTGTGAAGCAGCTCGGTGATCTGGTCCTTCACCACCTGGTACTGGGGTTCCTCCATGTTCCTGAGGGTCTGGTTGACATAGGTGAGGAAGGGCTTGTGGTTGGAGGATGAGGAGTCGGTGTGGACCAGCTGAGAGAAGAGATCTATGCTGTTCTGGATGCTGTCCCTGATCTCCACCAGGACCTTGTGGCTCTGCCCCTCCTGCTGTCTGGCTCTCTGCCTTTCTGTGGAGGTGGAGCTGGGGGGGGTGGATGCGGCTACGGCTGTGGTGGACGCGCCGTCTCCTTTCTCCCACCGCACCAGGGAGTCCTCCACGTGCTCCACCACGGTTAAAACACCTGTCCGCGGTTTTTTCCGCCGTGGCACGCTCCACAGCACCCTCTCTGGAGACAGGGACTGACTCTCGGCCGGAAGAGGACTGGTTCTCAGCAGGCTGCCAGAGAGAGAGGGTTGTGAGAGGGGCTCCTGGTGCTCCTCGGTGGCGGATCTCACCCTCCAGGAAGCTGCACCTGGCCATGACATGGGTCTCTCTGTCCGTCAGCTTAACCATGGCCTGGCCAGATTTCTTCAGGTGCAGCTTCCCGTACCAGGTGTGCATGTGCTTCCACCAGCCGAGGAGCACCTCTGAAGTGTAGCCCATACTCTCCACCTTCTCTCTCCAAGCAGCCTGCTTCCTTTTGGTGTCCCTGTACAGCTGGTGTCCCTTCCGCCACAGATAGTCATTCTCTCTCAGCCGCTCCAGCACCTCATCCTCGTGTTCCTCCTCAATATAGTATTGCCTCCTCTCCCGTTGTCACATACGCCTCTTCCTCCCTTTGGCAGGACCAGATGGGCCCTCATCAGAGGGGATCCCAGGTAGTAGGGGCTGCTCCTCCACACCACCAGCAGCAGCAGCACCAGCAGGATCATCATCATCATCATCATCATCACCAGCAGGATCATAATCAGCAGCAGCAGCAGCAGCAGCAGCAGCAGCAGCAGCAGCACCAGCAGGATCATCATCAGCAGCAGCAGCAGCAGCAGCAGGATCAGCACCAGCACCAGCAGCACCAGCACCAGCACCAGCAGGATCAGCACCAGCACCAGCACCAGCAGCACCAGGATCAGCAGCAGCAGAGTAAGCACCAGCAGTGCCAGCAAAACCAGGAGCACGAGCAGGACCAGGAGCACAAGCAGGATGAGCAGGACCAGCAGGACCAGGAGCAGCTTCAGCAGAGTAAGCACCAGCAGAAGCACCACCACCAGGAGCAGCTTCAGCAGAAGCTCCAGCACCAGAAGAGCGAGCCTGAGCAGCAGAAGCCCCAGCAGAAGCAGAGTCAGGGACAGGGGGCGGGAGGGTGGCCCTGTCCCTCTTGCCAGGGATGGCGGCAGGTTGCTGAGGCTTTTGCTTCTTCCCCATGGTTGTGGGGTTGCTGGCTGGCAGGGAGGCTGGCAGGCACCGAGACTGGCAGGAAGGCCTGCACCAAGGCTGACAGGAAGGCTGGCAGGAAGGCTGGTAGGCAGCCAGGCACCAAGGCTGGCAGGCAGCCAGGCACCAAGGCTGGCAGGCAGACTGGCAGCAAGGCTGGTAGGCAGGCAGAGAGCAAGGCTGGCAGGGAGGCTGGCCAGGAGGCTGGGAGGCAGGCTGGGAGGCAGGCTTGGAGGCAGGCTGGCAGGAAGGCTTGCAGCAAGGCTGGCAGCAAGGCTGGCAGGCAGGGCAGGCAAGAACTCGATGTATCCGGCAGCAGGTCTTTCCTCTGAATGCTGGCCACATGCGAGCTGCTTCCCTTTATTTCCGCGGGGCTGATGCAAAAAATCCCCCCCGCATGCGCAATTAATGCAAGGCATCCGCTAGGCTTCCGCTCTGCATCCGCTAGGCTTCCGCTCTGCATCCGCTTTATCCGCTGTGCATCCGCTGTGCATCCGCTGTATCCATTCCGCGTCCGCTTTGCTGAGATCCCCCGGAAGCCTAGCGGATGTGCCATCTGCTCCCATCCGCTTCCATCCGCTGGGCTTCCGTTCTGCATCTGCTTTCCATCTGCCCTGCGTCCTCCCCGCGTCTGTTCCTTTCCGTGTTATCTGCTCTGGTTATGCAAATTTTTGCCCCTTTTGAGAGCGGATAACAATGGATGGAATATTTTGCTCGTCCATTGTGTCCTTTTTACAAACGTTTTGCATCCGTTGGGCAGTGTGACAGGGCCTTAAATTAGTATTATCAGCATGATCCTTATAAATTATTGGTAGGTGTCCTTTTCTGGGTTTATGAGAGAGCCTTTTTTTCATAAAAGTTTTTTATTTTTATTTTTATACATCTCTTCACGTGAGCAATGTGATTTCAGATTACAACATTTATGTACAGTCATAGTTACATTTCCAACTATCTTGTTTAACATCACATCAAGTCATTATCCATTCCACTAATCTTTAGATAAGTTTCCATTTCATATTTCATTTCATTAGTTCAATATCAAAATCATTTCATCCTCACATATATTTTCAATTCATTATTCCCTATTATTTCCATTTTCAGTTATTTTATTTTGCATTATACATCATTAGAGAGAGCAATTGTTATACATTTATGGTGTTCTCCCTTGGCACAGTATAAACAGGTTGTCTTCAACTTACAACCACAATTGGGACCAGTATTTCAATTGCTAAACCAGACAGGTTTTTAAGTGAGTTGTATACGCTGCTATAGCCTTTCTTGCCATGGTTGTTAAAGGAATTGCTGCAGTTGTTTAAGTGAATCACATAGTTGTTATACAAATCTGTCTTCCCCTTTGACTTTGCTTATTGGAAGCTGGCTGGGAAGGTCTCAAATGACAATCACATGACCCCAGGACGATGCAACATCATAATTACATGCTGGTTGTCAAATGCCCAAATTTTAATGACATCACTATGAGGACACTGCAATGATTGTAAGTGCAAGGACCAGATATGAGTGTCAGCTGCCACTTGATGCTTTCACTTCCAGCTGCCATGAACTTAAGGGAGGAGGAAAATGAAAATTCACTGCATCTCTCCAAAAGAAGCTTCAAGGTCAGATGGCTGAAAACAGAACGCAGCTGCATACAAACCTACACTTGAAGTGAAAACATCTTATTTGAATTTGATTGGACGTGGAGAGCTAGGGATTGGAAGGAAAATTACACTTGGGGATTTTCGGCATACAATCTTCAGTTCTGGCTTTGAACTACTGTAATTCCCTTGTCTTCTAAGAAACTATACCTTTCTCAAATGAAATGGAATTAAGGATCTTTCTTAGTAAGAGGTTCAAGCTGAGAAAAGGTCTGACAATGAGACGCTTTTTCCAGTGTTGTAATTTCAAATGGTCACTAAATGATTGGTTATAAATCAAGGATTACCAGTGAGTACAGTGAGTACTTTTAATAACTGCCATATAATCTGCACCAGTGCTTCACCGGCCCTCTCTGTCTTCTGCATATGCATGCAAATAAGTAGAGGAATTTTCTATCAAAGAGAAGTAGCCACAGAAGGCATGGGCACTCAAAGTTTTTGATAAGAGAGGTGGAGATATTTTTTTTATTTTTATTTATTTATTTAATTTTGTCAAGTGATTATAACAGGTATAAGTAAAAACATGGTTATGAATACATGAAATGAATATGAATAGAAAAAAAAGAAACAATAGGACAGGAACGGTAGGCATGTTGGTGCGCTTATGCACACCTCCTACAGACCTCTTAGGAAAGAGGTGAGGTCAATAGTAGACAGTCTAAAGTTAAAGTTTTTTGGGTTTGGGGAAGAAACCACAGAGTCAGGTAGAGTATTGCAGACATTGACCACACTGCTGCTGAAGTCGTATTTCCTGCAACCAAGTTTGGTGCAGTTTACCCTGAGTTTGTATCTATTGTGTGCTCTTGTATTGTTATGGTTGAAGCTGAAGTATAGCCAACCACTTTTCTATAAGTGTCATTAAATCCTATTGAGAAGTTTCAAATTTTAGGGAAAAGTGAACTTGATGGTTAGTATCACTTTAGAATGGTCTCTGCAGATCTCAGCATAAACCATAAAAAGGTTGGGCTAATATTATTCTGGCAATATTTGTGAAAATCAGCATGTAACAAATATCCATAACCTGGTCTGATAGTATCCATAATTTATACTGTGTACATAAAATGGATTTAATGTTACATAAAGATTCCCTGTTACACAAAGAATGTATGTTGGTTTTCTTCCCAAATATGCTAATGACAACTTCAGTATGCACATATAATATTTGCATTTCCCTTTCTAATTATGTGTTTTCTAAGAAGAGTTCTAGAATTGCAGCAACACATTAGTCAATTCATGGGATTTGGCTTTCCCTAGACTTACTTGGCTATCTTTTAGTAGCAATTCAAAGTGTTCTCAAGCAAACTTTCCAAGCTTGGCACTGTGATTTAAATTTGAATTTGCTAATAAAGTGGGCTTTTTTGTTGTTAACTTTTCAGTTAACACAATATGATATTGAAATAGGCATTTCTTTGAATGAATTCCATAATCTGAACGATACAGCCCACCACTATTTCTGCATCTCTAAGAATCTCAACTATTAATAAGCTGACTTTGCCTTCAGATAACAAAGAAATGGAACCATTTATTCATAAAGTAAAGCAACTCATTCATAGCAACTTTATTTAGTGATCTTGGCTGACTGAAAAGCTAAAGCCCATGTCACACTGCCCAACGGATGCAAAAAGGACACAGCGGATGAGCAAAATGTTCCATCCGTTGTTATCCGCTCTCAAAAGGGGCAAAAATTTGCATAACCAGAACGGATAACTCGGACGCATGTAGGGCGCAGGGGGGATGCAACGCGGATGCGGAACGGAAGCCTAGCAGATGGAAGCGGATGGGAGCAGATGGCACATCTGCTAGGCTTCCGGGGGACCTCAGCAAAGCAGACGCGGAACGGATACAGCGGATGCACAATGGATGCACAGCGGATGAAGCGGATGCAGAGCGGAAGCACAGCAGATGCACAGCGGAAGCCTAATGGATGCCTGGCATTAATTGTGCATGCGGGGAGGATGCATTGCGTCAGCCCCGCGGATATAATGGAAGCAGCTGGGAAGCAGGTCGCCATTCAGAGGAAAGACCTGCTGCCGGACAGATTGGCTGCCTTGCCTGCCCTGCCTGCATGTCTGCCTGCAAGCCTTGCTGCCAGCCTTACTGCCACCCTCCCTGCCAGCCAGCAACCCCACAACCATGCGGAAGCACAGCAAGCCTCAGCCATCTGCTGCCAGCCCTGGCAAGAGGGACAGGGTTACCATCCCACCCCCTGGTCCTCACTCTGGTTCTCCTGGGGCTTCTGCAGCACGGGCTCGCTCTTCTGGGGCTGGGGCTTCTGCTGCTTCTGCTTCTGGAGGAGCTGATGACAAGCACTCCAGCACCCGCCACCTCCACAGCACCTGCACCCTTCACCCCTGAGACTGAGCAACCAAGAGGAGTGCCAGAGACTCATTTTTGTCTTATAGCTTGTTGTTAATAGAGTCTATTTATGATTCACACACTTGTTTCATTTCTTCTTTTTACTAAAGTCTTGGTGGAAACTTTTAGAAATGGTTTAAGCCTTTGCTTGCTTGTGGGATGGGTAAGGATACCTGTGGGATGGGTAATAGCTGTGGGATGGGTTAGGATAGCAGTGGGATAGATAAACCTCCAGTGCAAGCATAGTGGGACTGTATGGTCCACCCTCCCAGGTGCCACACCTATGGCCCTTTATTATCAATAACGATATCATCAATCATCCACACATGTCAACATAAACACAACTCTTTATTAAACGCCCTGTTCCTTGTAGGCCAACCAAACATACATGGCCCAAGCTCATCCGTGTGATGAGACAGGCTGAAGGAAGCATCCATTAAGCATTTACCATCCTGTCTTGCCACTCCACTGCTCCAGCTGGGGAGTTGCACCAGTGTTTCAGGAGGTTGTACTGCTTCTTTGCCTCATGTGAGGCTCTGTTGGGGCCTTGCACATCCTCAGTGTCGATCAGGTTTTGCCCTTGCCTCCATTCCCCAGGCTCCATGTCCCCATTGCCTTGTTGACGGTCCACAAGCCTGTTCTGCAAGACTGGGTACCAGGTGCGCATGAGATTGTGCAGGATGCAGCAAGCTTCCATGATGTTCCTCACGGTCTCTGGGCGATGCTGCATGTTGGTGAGAAGTACCTGGAACCTGTTGGCCAGGATGCCAAAGGCATTCTCCACCACCTGCCTTGCCCTGAACAGCCTGTAGTTGAAGATCCTCTCTTCACGAGTGAGGTATTTGGAGGTGTAGGGCTTCATGAGGTAGGTTGTGAGGGAGAAGGCGTCATCCCCCACGATGAAGTAGGGCACATCTTGCTTGTCGTTGGGCAGCGGGTCTGGATCTGGGAAGCCCACCATGAGGTTGCCTTCCAGCCCCTCCTTGAGGTGACTGGTGTTGTATACCTGGGCATCTGAAGATGAGCTGTTGCCTGAAGCATCGATGTAGATGAACTTGTAGTCAGCATCGACCATGGCGAAGAGGATGATGCTGAAGAAGCCCTTGTAGTTGTGATAAGTGGACCCCGACTTGGCTGGAGCTTTGCAGGCCACGTGCTTGCCATCTATGGCTCCAACGGTGTGTGGGAAGTTCCACTTCTGATACCACTGCTCTGCAACTTTCTTCCATCCTTCTTCAGTGGAGAGGTACTGGAGGAGCTCCTCCTTGTATTCTTCAATGATGGCCTGCACCACTTCTCTGACCACAATGCTGATGGTGTTGGGTGGCACCCTCCAGCCATACTGCATGATCCTGTAGGTGGTCCCGGAGACCAGGTGGCGCAGAGTGAGTGCCACCTTGAGCCCAGGTTCCAGGCTGGGTGGGAAGTTGGTGTTTGTCTTGGTCAACCTGGGTGTCAGGCGCTGCACAACTTCGTCAAACATGGCTGGAGGCATCCTCATGAAGTTCTGGAACGCCTGAGTGTCTTCGCTCCTGAGCTCCACCATCAGCTTGTTGTACAGTCCATCCTCTGCTCTTCTGGAAAACCATCTTTGGACCCAGACTTTTTTTGGGTGCCTCCTTTTCTTCCCGTAGTAGAGTTCACAGAGCCTGTAGATGGTTTCGCACTGTTGCAGAAGGATGGTGGCTGACGAAAGGACTTTGTCACAATCCACGGTGGACATGACTGGATGCTGTGGAAGAGGAAGAGGCAGATGAAATCTGCAGAGGTCTGCACAGCTTGGCTGCTGTTCTGAAAGTGAGATGCAGGCGAGTTGCTCCCCCTTTTTATGGGCAGTATAGGTGTCCCTTTGCATCCTCTAGGCATCCTCTAGACATCCTTAATATCCGAGATAGGTCCCCTCTGCGGACGTTTTTTCCGTTTTAAATGCTTTGTTTCCATGCTGCATCCATTCTGCATCCGTTCTGCATCCATTCCGCGTCCGTTCGGCTTCCTCCCTGCGTCCGAGCGGATGCGAGTTGCGCGGATGCGGAACGGATGCCTCACGGATATAGCGGATGCGTAAACGGATGCGTAGTGGATGCGTAGCGGATGCAGAATGGATGAACTGGATACATTTTCCGCGCAAAAGTTTTGGGCAGCCCAAAACTTTTGGAGCGGATGAAACGTCCATAAACAGATGCTGGACGGATAGAGAGGAAGCCAAATGAAGGCAGTGAGTACATCACGTTTTCCAACGGATGGCAAGCTTTTTTGTCCATTTTACATCCTGTTTGCATCCATTGGTTCGGTGTGACATGGGCTTAAGCAAGGTAAGACTTTCTGGGTTTTGTGATGAGGAACATCTGGAAGTTCTAAAAAATAAGCTGCTGAGATATCAAAAACACATCCTAGAACAAGGAAAAGGTAAGTTACTTTTGTAATATATCTAGAATATTAAATACATGCGTCAACATAATTCATCAGAAGACAAACTTAGCATTTTACTATGTTTTCCTTAGAAATTCAGAGAAACAGTTTAGCTACACTATAATTTTTCCTGTTAAATTTGTTAAAAGAGAGCAAACATACAAACTACTTAGAGAACCTAAGGTTTAATTTCATTAAACTAAAACTCAGAGTGTGATTATATACCAGTAAAAGAAAAATTCTAAACATTAATCTTGATTCTATTCATGTTAAATCCACTTAGATCCTAGAAAATTGTAGCAGTTTAAAGCAATTTGATTATAGCAGAACTATAGCTAACTTTATACAAATTTGGAAATTAAGATGAAGGTGGTTGTGATGATACATAACTCTCAACAACGTTGGGCAGCAAGCAATAAAAACAAGGAAAAATGTGACAGACAAAAATGAACAGTAACAATGACAAGGATGGCCAAAAAAAATCTGTGACATTTGAAATACCAGCAGATGGGAGCCATCTGGATCCCTAGGGGAGCTCATTACCAAGGACAGGTACTACAGTAGGGAAGGTCCACTTTTTGGGCTTCTGTGGTTGAGTATTGAGGAGCATAGCATGAAATTAGTTCTTCTTCTGAGGCTAGTTCCAGTCAGTGTCCATAGGAAAGGAAAGGTCTGCAGAGATCATCAAACTCATACAATCTCTTCACTCCTGTTTAATTACTACAAGAAGCCACTTGGATGAGTGGCTCTGAATGTCAGCACAGAGTTAAGTATCAATGATATGCTGATGATATTCAGTAATAGAGTTCTATCCCAGGCTCACCAAGTAATATTATTAAAGTACTTTTCCATTGGGATCTGGCCGGACAACAACAATTTAAGGTTAAGCAAGACTAAATGGCTATGAGTTTTAGGGATCCCCAGATATGAAGACTTTCTATTTTATTCCTGGGTGGGATTGTGCTTCCCCAGACATAATTTATATGTAATCTGAATGTCCTCTTGGACTCTTAGCTCCTGCTTGAAGAGCAACTGGCACTTGTGGCCAGGTCATTGCACAAATCAATCTTGTGCACTAATAGCATTGGTTTCTGGATCAGAAACACTGGTTTAGGATCACCCATTCCTTGAAAACTCTCACTTCAACTCTTGCAACACACTGGACATGGGGATTCTTTTGAGAACCATCTGTAAACCAAAGTGGTCCAGAATTCATTTGCACATGCAGTTCGGGGCACATCATGGTTCAACTATTACTATTCCTATTAATACTCCCATCCTTCCTTTCACCCATCTCCTCCGTCTTATGACTGTATGACCATAACTTTGCTGCTTGTACCCTAACAATTTTTATTGATTGTTTCCAAGTATGATTTTTTATAAATATGAATTTATTTTATGCTTTACTATTACCATTAATCCTCCCTTCCTTTCACCCATCTCCTCCCACTTATGACTGTATGACTGTAACTTTGTTGCTTGTATCCTAACAATTTATACTGACTGTTTCCTAGTATGATTCGATTGCTTATTGTATTCTATGACTATTATTAAGTGTTGTACCTGATGATTCTTGGCTCTTGACGAATGTATCTTTTCTTTTATGTATACTGAGAGGATTTGCACCAAGACAAATGTCTTGTGTGTCCAGTTATACTTGGCCAATAAAGAATTCTATTCTATCTAACTATGTAACACCACTATTGCATGAGCTACACTGTCTCTCTATAAGCTTCAAGGTGCAATTTGAGGTGCTAGTTTACCACTTTCCTGGCTTTCCTATCTCCAAATGTTTTGGTCTGTTCCATGAGATCTGATGGGATGTACTTCAGATCCCTTTTATGAAACAATGACACATAGTAGGATGCATAAAAAGTGTCCTGTCCAATATGTTGCCTGAGATTTAGAACAATATGCCCCTACCTCCCAAAGTTTAGATGACTCCAATTCTGTTAACCTTTCATAATACTTGGTTGGACCACTGTACCAATTGTTTAATTAAATTATTAATACAAACACTGCCATAAAAATTCAATTGGATTATATTGGATCTACATCCAAAGAAGAATAAAAGAGACAGGGAAAAGTCCTAATAAAAAATGATATGCAAATGAATGTCTGAAAACTGGTTAAATATGGTGTTTTTTTCTGAATACACTGAATATCTTATATTTGCAGAATTATTGGCTCTCTAGGGGCCCTTCTAACATTCTGGTTTGTATTTATTCCACTCCTGCATAACTAGTTGTCCGTGTGCCTGGAACACTTTCCCCTTACAAATGAAAAGATTTTAATTTTACACCATAGTTGTTGTAATATTCCAATCTTCTGTGCTTGATTTAATCAAAGGACAACAGTTGTGGTGGTGGTTTAATCTGATCGTGCAAAGATCCATCGTTTTTGTTTCAATCCCGTAAGGATAGTACATAATGTGTGTCTATCCAAGGATGAGTTGCCAGTCCCTCCAATCAGTAATCTTTAAATAAATGCCTTTTAGTGCACTTAATGACCAGACTCAGATAAAGTAGGAACATAAATGTAGCCATCCAAGACACATTTATATTTAGACAGTTTTGAATTAATGAAATCAAACTGCTCCATAATTATTTATGGAACAGCTTGAGTATACATAGCATGTTACACAGACCATAAGAGACTCAGCTCATGTCCTGGGTAGCTTTCAGTCTAATAGAAAAATAATGCAGTACCTGGGATAAATTACTAAAATGCAAAAATGCTGCTGAACTCTTATAGGCTTAGAAAGCTAGTACATAGGTACAAACTGTTGTTAAAATGCTTGGTGTTTATCAGAACAGATAAGCCATCTTTTTCTAGTGGCAGAGAATGGAGTTATAGACAAGGAAGAAAGTGAAGACAGTGAAATTAAAAGTGCAACCCCAAAAAATTCTTATTGTCCCCCGCTGTTTATTTCTCCCCAAAATAAGAAAGAACAAGCAATTTCCATGATTTATTTATTTATTTTTATTTGTCAATTGCTTACAAGACAATAGGTAAAAGTAAAAACATAGTTATGAATACATGGATACATATAAGAAAAATAAAAAAAACATAAAAGAAACAATAGGACAGGGATGGTAGGCATGTTGGAGCACTTATGCATGCCCCCTACAGACCTCTTAGGAAAGGGATGAGGTCAATAGTAGACAGTCTAAGGTTAAAGTTTTTTGGGTTTGGGGAAGAAACCTAAGAGTCAGGTAGAGTATTCATTGACCACTCTGTTGCTGAAGTCGTATTTCCTGCAATCAAGTTTGGTGTGATTAACCTTGAGTTTATATCTATTGTTTACTCTTGTGTTGTTATGATTGAAGCTGAAGTATTCATTGAAAGGTAGGACATTGCAATGTATGATTTTATATACCATACTTAGATCGGACCAAAAGTGGCGTAGCTCTAGGTTTTCTAGGTCTAGAATTTCGAGTCTGGTGGCATAAGGTATTTTGCAATGAGTAGAGAAGTGGAGAACTCTTCTTGTGAAATATTTCTGGACTTTCTCAACTGTGTTAATATCAGATACGTAATGTGGGTTCCAGACTGATGAGCTGTATTCAAGTATTGGTCCAGCAAATGTTTTGTATGCTCTCGTTAGTAGTATAATATTACCAGAGAAAAAGCTACATAAGATTAGGTTAACAACTCTTAACGCCTTTTTGGCTGTGTAGTTACAGTGGGCTCTAGCACTTAGGTCATTTGAGATGAGTACTCCAAGATCCTTGACAGAGTTTGGATCATCAACAAAGTCTTGACTATTCAGCCTGCATTTTATTTTCTGATTTTTTTTTACCAATATGTAGGACAGAGCATTTATTTATTGAGATTTGAAGTTGCCATTTGTTTGACCATTCTGATATATAGTCAAGGTCTTTTTGAAGGGTAGCAGTATTGTCTGTGGTGTTGAATAGCTTTCCATCCTCAGCGAAGAGAACACAGTTGCTCTTGATATGATCACAGAGGTCATTTATAACGAGTATGAAAAGAGTTGGTCCTAGAACACTGCCTTGGGGGACACCACTGTTGACAGGTACAGAATTTGATAGGACGCTCCCAATTTTGATCATTTGTTGTCTGTTTGACAGGAATGCAAGTGTCCAGAGATACTGTAAGATTTTAGTTTTAGGAATAGTTTGTTGTGTACCGCTGAATCAAAGGCTTTACAGAAGTCTATGTAGATTGTGTCTATTGCTTTGCCCTGGTCGAGTTGTGTAGTCCATATGTTTTTGCAAGGTAAGAATTGCAGATTACATTATAGTTTTTTCCTAAAACCAAATTGTTTTTGATGTTGAGCAGAGCATTCAAACCAGGAAAGCAGTATGGAAAGGGACATTAAATGACCTTGAGTTAGTTAAGTAAGGAGGTTAACATCGGACAATATTCTAAAATTTGCTTCAAAATGTTAGTTGAAAAGGATCCAGGACAATGCTATCAGGTTTTGTTACCACAATGAATGGCAGTCACAAGAGGAATGACTGTAAGGGATGGGGACCCCAACATCAGATCAACCCAACTGCTTGTATAATGAAACTGTATCTTCCAATAGAACAGAATATATGTGCTAGCAGTCAGAAGACACAAATGAAAACTCCTTAATCTCACAATAAATGGACAATTCAGCCATCATTTCAACCGGGAGCTGTTCACATCCTAGACTAAGCTAAATTTTAAAATGTTACGGAATTCCTAGAAGCCTGACATTCTGACAAATCAGCTATAACAAGGAACATAGAGATAAACCACATTTACACATTTATACACCTTTCAAAGGGCAATAATAAAGCTAAGAAGGGGTGGGGGAGACAAGAACACTTCCTCTCCAGATAACACCAGAGTTTAATGCCAGAGAAACAATCAAACAGGAAAACAATACCCTAATCAAAGAACTACCAAAGAGAAAACTATACCAGGACAAGCCACTGTGCATAAATAGAGTCCAAACCCCACATGCATCAGCACTGATAATGTTACCTATCTGGGTAATGAAACATCTGCAAGCAACCAAACAACCTTAGAAAGCACCAAGGTCTCTATGTGTTTATGTCTATGAAAGTAGAATGTTTCTGATGGCTCGCAGAAGTAAATAATACAGCATTGCATTACTTCATATCTGGTCTATAAGTTTCCTAAAGTGTACAACTTTTTGGAAAAAAAATAGAGACCCTACCCAGGTCCAATTCAAATAAATATTTTGCAATTTTGCATTTTGCATAATGCTTTCTTGATATGAGTTAATGTCCATGACCACCTATTCAAAAGTTCCTGCTTAGTAATTCTGTGTTGGCTTATTACGAATGAAGTTATGTTAAAGAATATATGCATTAGAATCAGCTAAATAATTTTGAAACTGACTCTAGATAAGTTCTGTTTATTTTAATCATTTAAACATTTATACTGTATTTACTTCAATCAAATTTGTCTTTCATTCATGTTTTTGGCATTCCATCTATCAATTGCATTCGTGTATTTGCAACATCAAGCTTCCTTTTTGCCTCTGGCCACATCTGCAAAGTACAACTTTCATTCAAGCATATTTTAAGCGTTAGTGCTATTTATATTCACTCTCTATTCTTTCCAGTATCTTGCAGGACACTTTTTAACATGGGTTGCTTCTCTTTGCATATTAACTTTATCTTTCAGTGGAAGTTTGGCTTTTTTGGCAAAACACTGGAACGAATTGCCATTTCATCTCTAATGCATTATATTTAGTCTCTTCTGTGATCTGCCCATCATGACTGATTCTTCTTAGAGAGTGTGCTCTAAAGGTGCATCTCAGCATTGTTTGGTTCAATAGCTCTATAAGATTTTGCCATGCGATCTATCTCTCACACCAATTTAATAAAGATAATATATTTATTTATTTATTTAAAGCCATTTTTGTTCCTTGAAAAAAAAATAGGAATAATTATAGTGAAATCTTCCTGAGGGGTGCATTCTACACCCCTAAAGTATATCCTGGATGCCAGCTGGAATTTACTCCAGATAATTTTTTTCAGAGAATGTCAGTGAAGAATGTCTTTGTCAATGTCCTAAAAATTCAGTCTAGGAAGTACTGAAATTCCGTACTTTTGAAAAAGCATCAGCACTTATTGTACAGATTAGTGTTGAGTCTGCAAAATCTAAAACTTGCTTTTACATGGCATAATAATGTAATATGTATTAGAAATTCTATCTTATAATATACTGAAGATTATTTCTGCTGAATTTAGAAAACTGATTGATCTAAAATTCAATAAAACAGCTCTTCTTAACAATTTTCCTGTAATATTTCATTCTGCTGTGTAGAATTTGCAAGATTTAAATTTAAGTTTAACTAACACCACCCTTCTAAAAAACAAACAAACCCAAAATGCAACCTATATGACAATAGTTGTGTGTATTTTGAAATTGATAAAACACTGCTTTTAGCATGCAAATTCAGTAATAATAATAAGGACTCGATAGGTGGATAAAAATGCCAAGTCCAACCTAAACATCTGGCTGACTATGTGACAAACTAGAAAGACAAAAAAATGTCCTGGATAATGGATGTGGTAGAATCTGGAGACAGCAGAATAGAAGAGGAGGAACTGGAGAAAATACCAAAATACCAATAGAAATAGAACTTGTCACAGAACAACTGTGAGAAAAGAAAGCAAAGATTGCACCAACAGTAACAGGCATCTTGGTGCAATCCCAAAACCACTTAAACTATTAGCATAAATAAAATCACCATCAATCAATTGCAAAAGTCAGCTGTACTTGGAACAGCTTACATCCTGCAACAATACCTTTTACACCATCAAACAACAGCTGCCTATCTCAGATCCTTCGGAAGGACTTGATAGGTGAATCAAAATGCCAAATCCAGTCTGAACATCTGGCTGACTGTGCAACAAGCTGTAATGAAACATTTTAAGATAGGAATGTTAAATATTCCAATTTGTACATATGTTTCCAAAACTCGGGAGTTTAAGGCTAGGTCCCACTGGCCGATGGACGCAAAACGTATGCATAAAGGACAGAGCTGACGAGCAAAATTTCGGAGGTGGCTCCATCCGTTTTCATCTGCTCCAAAAAGTGGCAAAAATTTGCATAAACAGAACGGAAAAGAACGGACGTGGGTAGTATGTAGCGGGGATGTAAAACAGATGTTCATCAGAAGCCTAGCAGATGAAAGCAGATGGAAGCAGATGACACCTCCAAAGGGGTTCCGGGGGAGAATTTCAAAGCGGACACATAGCAGAAGGGGTGGATGCATAGCGGATGAAGCGGATGCATCACATATGCCTACAGGAAACAAAGGGGATGCCGCGCGGATGTATATTGTATGCAAAGCGTTCACTGCGCATATGGGGGGTATGAATTGTGTCCGCATGGTGGTGAGAAGTACCTGGAACCTGCTGCCCAGGATGCCAAAGGTGTTCTCCACCACCCGCCTTGCCCTGGACAGCCTGTACTTAAAGATCCTCTCTTCACGGGTGAGGACTCTGGAGGTGTAGGGCTTCATGAGGAAGGTTGTGAGGGAGAAGGCGTCATCCCCCATGATGAAGTAGGGCACATCTTTCTTGTCTTTGGGCAGGGGTTCTGGATCTGGGAAGCCCACGATGAGGTTGCATTCCAGCCCCTCCTTGAGGTGACTGGCATTGTATACCTGGGCATCTGAAGATGACCCGTTGCCTGAAGCATCGATGTACATGAACTTGTAGTCAGCATCAACCATGGCAAAGAGGATGATGCTGAAGAAGCCCTTGTAGTTGAAATAAGTGGACCCTGAGTTGGCTGGAGCTTTGCAGGCCACATACTTCCCATCTATGGCTCCAACGGTGTGGGGAAAGTTCCACCTCTGATACCACTCTTCCCCAAGTTTTCTCCAGCCTTGTTCAGTGGTGGGGCACTGGAGGAGCTCCTCCACATATTCTTCAATGATGGCCTGTACCACTTCTTTGACCACTTTGCTGATGCTTTTGTGTGGCACCCTCCACGCATACTGCATGTTTCTGTATGTGGTTCCAGAGACCAGGTGCCGCAGAATCAGTGCCACCTTCAGTCCAGGGTCCAGGTTGGGACGGAAGTTGGTGCTAGGGTTGATCAACCTGGGTCTCAGATGCTCTACAAGTTCATCAAACATGGCTGGTGGCATCCTCATGAAGTGATGGAATGTACAAGGGTCTTCATTCCTCAGCTCCACCATCAACTGGTCATACAGTCCAAACTCCATTCTTCTCATGATCCATCCTCGGACCCACACAGCTCTTGGATGTCTCCTTCCTCTCCTTCTGTGTAAAACTTGATACAGTCTGAACAGGTTTTGGTTCTGGTGATGAATGAGCGCAGCTCTCATGTGGACTGTTTCATCATCCATGGTGGAGAACAATTGATGATGTTGAAGACCAAGATCAAGGGTGAAGAGGTCTGTACACCACAGCTGCTGGACTCATACTGAGATCCAGATGATTTTCTCCCCCTTTTTATAGAAAATATCGGTTGTCCGCTATGGGGCCTTCTACATACTCTAGAAATACTCCAGACACCCCAAATATATGAGATACATACCAGATACAAACATTTTGTCCATTTTGAATACTTTATATCCGAGATGCATCCGCTCACATCCTTTCTATTTACATGCTACTATAGCATTTGTAGACGTCCCGTGTACCTTTTGTTTCCTCCCTCTTTCCATTTTCAGCTGCAGCGGATGTGAGTTGAAGGGATAGCCAGAGAATGCAGAGAGATGCAGAGGGACGTTTAACAGATGATAACAGACATAGAACGTTTGTTGCCCATATATGTCGTGGATGTACATCGTACACGACAGAAAGTTCATCCGTTCACAAAGTTTTGTGCAGCTCAAAACTTCTTGCGTGGATGAAATCGCAGTGGACGGATGCTCGACAGTTCGAGCGTATGAAACACGTATGCAGTGTTTTGTGTGTTTCCATCCCACATAATGGATGCATAGCGTTTTCCAATGGATGGCAAGCTTTTTTTAACGTTTTACATCTTCTTTGCATCCGTAAGTGCAGTGGGACCAGGCCTTGACTGTTAGATCAAGATACATTCTGCATCAAAAAAGTGGTAATGAATGTGTTAGGAATTATATATTGTGGTAGATATTGAAGTTAGAATTCACATGCTCAGATTTCCAACTGATTTTACAGGTTGAGCATTGCATGGGGAAGGCTGTAATCTGGCAGATAGTCATACTTCAAGCAGCATTTCCAACCATTTAAGATATGCCCTTTTCCAAATTACTTTTTATATGTTTCGGCAAGACAAGGATTCCCCAAATTCTCTGGTCATTCATGTTTTCAGCATGTATTTGATGGACTGCCTGAGGTACTCTAACATTACTGATGCTATTAAAATATTTATTCAGGTTTCATCAGTCAGGTAGTGTTCTATATGGAAAGTGGGTGACTCCAAATCTGCAAACCTGATTGGTCAAATAAACTAAGGATTGGATTGGTTCACTAGGAACCAATCCAAAGAGCTGCTAAAAGGCGGCAAATTTAAGCAACTGCCATTGGCTACCAGCAGGCAAGCCAGCCTGTATAAAAGGCTGGCCTCGGCTTCAGCCAAGCGTTCCTATTTACTAACTAGTTGAAGAATAAAGTATTTGTTGTTGGAACCCGGTCTACCTCGTGTGTTTTCCGAACAAAACAGGTAGGCTATTCTAAATCATGGTCTCTGCATTTGTTTATGGGCCAATTCAGTTGTAGATATTCAGGCAGACAGATGTGTTATTATTACAATTTTACAGTTAATACAATGTGGAAATGTTATGAAAATTGAAATGTAGCTACCTTAAACCAAATTGTGTGTTTCTTTGTATTTGTGTGTGTGTGTGTATGCATATACCTAATGTTGTACTCTTCCTAATACATGACAATTCACTCAGTCACATTCCTTTGACTAAATTATAAAGAAATGCATATATAATTTAATAAACATTTAGGCCGAACAATGCAAACAAATTAAGTCAATTTCACTCTTGCCAATTACATCTGCTTTCAGTTACTTCATGTTTTCAAAACTCTTAATAGCTTTAGGCATTTCAGGAGAATGGTTGTATCAAAAGAATTATTAGAACAATTTAAAATTGAACAATGAGGTTTTAATTGATTTTTAAAAGCCCTCGTATACCCTGGATCACATTTCATGAGTCAGGACTGATTTTATTTTATCAACTTTGAAGTCATACAATGTTTACCAAAAGAAATGTTCAAAAGTGTCTGCATGTGTGTGTTCTGCTGAACTAAACCCCTCAGTTAAATGTCCTTAGTTCACCTTCAGTTCCCAGAGGCTTCAGAATGAAGAGGTATCCATGTCATTGCAGCACAATTTCTTCAACATGATGCTGTACGAAAGCTTCAGCACCATACAAACCTTAACCTTGTGGAAATTATCCTTTGAGTCTATTCCCTGGAATGTTTGCTCTGGGGAAATTTACATTGGCATTGAAAGTTACCCACTTACTTTAACCTGATATAGAGTAAATGGAACAAATATTGAAACCTTATTAGTTGCATTCACCTCATTGAGTTAGTTTGTCCTCCTTGACACTGTGTTCCCTTAGAATAGCTGAAGGTCTGGCTGTGAATAAGAATATTCCACAATTTTAACCATGCACTATCCTTTGCTTTAATTGTTTTTAGAACAGTTTGTGCTCTACAAACAAGACAAGTTATATAATTGCCAATAGAAAAAAAACATGCATAAATAGGCTTTTTCTCCAGCAGTAAAAATTGCAAGTTTTAGCCAAAGAAACAGCATGAAATTCAGTTTGTGCCCTTCTACAGTCACCTCAATGTTCATGGGCAACATAATAAATTGCTTGTTTTGTTATAATTATTCATATCCATGTTAAAGGGTGTTTCATCTACAGTTGAATCAACCAATATGTAATCTTTTAATCACAGGAAAACCAACTTTTGGAGGAAAAATAGAATATGTATGAAGTCAAGCTATAATGTGATACTACGCTGGTTCTGATTGCAAATGCAGAAGATTGGCAGAAAAAAATGCATTTAGTGTAGGGTAGCATCATGGCTTTATCTGTGGCTCATCTTTATATTTTGGAGAAAGAAATATGGGGAGAGAAAGAAAGTCAGTGAGTGAAGGGATATGGATTCATGTGCCCAAGTTTACAGTACATAATTTATAAGCCCCATCAATATGGTGTGTCCAAGTTGTAAAGAGAAATAAATGGAAAAAAATGGTTCACAATTGACTGACATTAATATATTCAAAATAATACCGGTGGTAAGGTGTAGCCTTTCCTGGACATGTATTTTTTCAAAATAAGGATGTAGCATTGGGGGGGGGGGGGCGTTTCCCATTCTTCCATAGAAAACATTCTCTAACCTTAGGTATCATTCTAATTCCTTCCTGATTATCTGCAATCATGTGATCTTTGTTTTTACAAGTAGAAAATTTTCAACAGAAGGCGGTGTTCAAGGATAGGATTTTTAGAGCAGCATTCTTATGCCATGATATGCTGAATTATCAGATATGAGTATGGCTGCAAATATCAAAACCTCCTCTGATCATAATGACAGTGTTTCTGATATCAGCCTACAGGCTCATTAAATAAAGTTCTGAATGGGAGCTGCAAAAATTTGAAGGACTACCCACATGAGAGAAAATGCTCTTATAAAGCTCTCTTTGTTGCCATCTGGTGGTCATTTGGGTTTATGCTGCAGGGATCTTGCAGTGCCTTCTCTTTCTTAACAAATTAAAAAAAATTAACAATACAGAAAAAATGAGAAAAAGTTATAAAAAAAGAAAAATAAACACAAAAAAGGGGAAACAAAAGAAAAAGTAGAAAACATATATAAAAATTAACTCAGAATTTAAAAATAGCATTAGACCTTGACAACATGGAGTAATGTTAATTACATCAATAAAGAGCTAGCTCTTGGGCAGAGAGCAATCCAAAATTGTAAATCTAGAATGGAAAAGTCTTTCAATTGAACAAAAGTAATAGTAAATCCAAGTCTCAAGCTTGATAAATCTTTATATATTGATAGATTCCAAATTTTGGTAAATTGTTCAGAATCACATATATGTTTTAAAATCATATTACACTTTTCAAAACCATGCTAAGACATTTATGATTATTAAACTAAATGGAACAACAATAAGGCATGCCCATGATACAGAATATAGAAGTGGCCCTCTATCAGTGGTAGTGATTCTGTAGCTCATATTTTTTTTAAGTAAAGATTTATCTGCAATTTTCAGGCTGAGATTATCCCAAAAAGTTAAACGTATAAAAAGGGGTTATCTTGCAAATGAGCCTTGTAGCCTTAATGCTCAAAATACAATAGAATCTTAACTCAGAAACCAAGCTGCTGTCATTATTTCAAAATCCAATAAAAGCTTTCTAATTGCACCCATAACTGTTTTGGGACTTGATCACTCAAATTCCATGACGAAATGGAGTCAAAATAAATGTCCAATGATAAAGCCAAGAAATTTTCATCAAAGCAAACTATGATTTAAAGATAATCTAGGTTCCTTCCTCAACACATAAATTTCCTTACTAATGTATGATTCTATTTAAAATACTTCTAAATAAACTAGTAACATGAAAGATAGAGTTTAATTCCCTGCTGAAAGTATTTGATTTATGTTATAAATCAAGAAACATAGAGTATCTTAATAATTTTTCTATATATTGAGGAACCCTGGGAAGAATTGTTCTGTGGAACAAGAATTCTTAACAGAATTCTTTGCTCCCTCTCCTAATTCAGTGAGTCTTTGTAGGAAATTACGGCAGTCCACCAGCTGTGTATTATGTATCATGTAACCCTAGAACTAAATAGTATTTCAATCTTCACTGCACTTTTGATTTCCATAAAGTACAATTAAATCTATGTGCATAATTCCAAATAAATGTCATTGCTTAATGATTACTTTTACCGACAAACACAAATCTCCTGAGAGAATATCTAGAGAACATCTACTCTGAAGCTATAATACCTTACATATTTTTACAGGATATTTTAAACAAACAATAAGTTCCACTGGAATACAACTTTTCAATTTGCTGTGTTCCAGTGCCAGTGAAACAAGATTCTATAGCCAAGTATTGTTTAGTACTTTTTATGGGCTGCTAATCAATCTAGATCCCCTGCCCTTACTATAATTCTAAAAAATGTATGACATTTTTTTTCAATTTGGAAAAGCAAGGCCACTAAGCATTAAGCATCAATCTCATATCTAGTTATGAACAACCATCGAACTTATTGTTTTTATTTTATGTGTGTTAGGAAGGACATCAGAATTCTTCTTGCACTATGCAGAATTTCTGTCAATTGGAAGAATATATAAAGATAAAAATATGTGCATTTTGTGTCTTCCTGTCCCAACTGTCTGGACAAGTTTCTGCACTTTTCTTGGCAACATTTTTAGAAATGGTTTGCCATTCTCTTTTCCTTACAGTTGAGAGATAGTGACTCAGATGGCTTTAATGGCTAAAGCAGAATTGGAATTGGGGGTTTTCAACTCTGTCATACACTATACCACTGAAGTGAAATTTCCTAAAAGTCAGAGAGGACAAATGGCATGGAAGAGGATACTAAATCTCAGAATGTCCCAAAGGTGCTTTTTCAGGCGGCAACTGAACTTTCTTGTTTTGTCTTTGAAAATGTTTCATTTCTCATCCAAGAAGCTTCTTCAGCTTTGACAGGATAGTGGGGAATGGAAAGATTTATATTTCTTACAGAATAATATATTTCTGGAATAGCATTCCAGAAATTAGCATTCCAGAAATGCTAATCTTACACCAGACTACTTTAGTAGGACAGGATGTAACTGCCATGGAACATCTATGAGCAGACCTGTGTAAAGAAAAAACTATTAGACAAAGATATCTTCATAGTTTAATGGGAAGCAACTTTGCAAGAGTTGGAATTTTCTGTAAAGAATCAGCCTCCAAAATAATATTGTAGATAACACCAGCATCTACCCAATAACCAACTAAATTTTCCAGAGAGCAAAACAAATGAATAAACCACAGTTGTGTTCCGTCCGGAAAAGAAGCGCGGTAGACCGGGTTCCAACAAATAACTCTTTATTAGTTAACAGCAACAGTAATGGAACAGAGGCTCATGCCGCAGCAGCCCTTTTTATAGAGACTTGCCTGCTGGCTTGTAGCCAATGACATTGTTTTAACTTTGCCGCCTTTGAGCGGCTCCTTGGATTGGTTCCTAATGAACCAATCCACTACTGGCCTTCCTGGCCAATCAGAATAGGCTACGTGGAACCTTCCAAGTTATACAGAACAAGTTGCATAGTGTCCCGTCACGATTATTGTTCTGGCTGAGTACAAAGCATCTGCTAATCTGATTAATCATTGATTCCGGAAAATTAGCCAAGAGTATCTGTATAAATTTATAAATTCTGTATACATTTTTCCCTTATCTCCTTGTATCTCTGAATAAAGTGTTTTCTGGCCAAGCAACACCTGTAGAGCAAAATGACTGCCTATGGACTTATAATGACAGGTTCATTCCTATGAAATATTAGTACCTTTCAAGAATTTGAAATAGGTTGATATTGAGAAACACTGATCAAAAATCTTTGTCTACATTTAATTTCACTAAAGGCCATATGAGTTTCTCTAGACAATCATCTCAAGAAGTCAGTATGACTGCATACTGTTGTGAAAAAGAAAGAAAAAAGAAAAGTGAGTGAAATTGAAATTGATAGGTTGATGTATCCCTAGAGAAATAAGTTGAGTTATAGCAGAGATTGGTAAGTGATGTTGCATGGTGGCCTCAATAATTAAAGTGGGAAGTCTTGCCTGTTTCAAACATTTGTAATTTTTTTTAATGACATTTGAAAAGTAACAGGTAATACTTTTAAGGAAAGAGATAGAAGGCATTTTGTAGTTAACTTCTGTACTAGAATAAGACACAATATATTAAAAATTCTCTTAGGAACAGATTTTCATTTGATCTGAAGTTATGATAGAAAATAAAGGTCTTTAAAGGTTTGGTATTATATACTCAAGCTACCTCTTTTCTTGCCTCTTTTATATAATTATTAATGAAATTGATTTTTTACAATAAAAACTGTTGTAAATCTCCTTACAAAATGTATTTTCTCTGGATGAATGAAATATTAAAGAACTGAAACTGAAAGAAGGAAATATATTTGTTTATATCAGTATGAAGACTATATTTTATTTTCCTGTATTGCTAGCTTTTTAATCTTTTGATATTATTTATCTTATAGAGGCTTATGCTTCTCTCTATTTCTCTTCATGTTATATTGCTCTTTGTATTAGACTGTCCTTGGGTTTTTGTTTTAATATTTGTTTTGATTTCTTTCATTACAATTTTAGTCCTTTGCAAGCCAATGCTGGACATCTGTCAATGGGCCATAGAATACATTAAAGAAAATAAATAACTTCAAATATATAAAACACATGGCATGTATAAGAAACACAAATCAATGTTTCTCCTCTGGCACTGAACCATGGACCTGAAATGTTTAAATCTCCAGCTACTGAAATCTAAACTGCAATTTCTGTGAGTAGGGACATTTAGAACATTACTTTATAGCCAAGTTGATAAAGTCATGGTCTATAGATATCAAGCAAATCCTGGACTTTTTTCTGCTCCCCCTCAAACTTAAATATACTAAATGCAGAGCAAATGATTGAAAATTGGTTCCAGTTTTCAATCCCATATAAAGAAGGTGTGTTAAATCTTTGAACAGGTTGAGCGTACCTAAAATAATTCTCCCAATTACCAAAAATAGTGCAAAACCAGTTGTGGCTACAAATAATCATGCTTGGGACAATAATAACAGTATTGTTAACAATTCTGACTTTTCAATGGTAAATGTGAATATGAGCTTTCTTGCCGTATACTGTGTAGTTTCAAAAATCCAGTTCTTTTCTCATTTTTCTTTATTTGGTTAGAGATTATAATGTTGAAGAAGGAGCCAAATTTCACTCAGCCCCATAAACTGTATGAATGATTCATAAGCTCTGTCCTTAGTCTGTACACAGCCGCTCTATTTATATGATATGAGAATATTATATAAATACTGCATCCTGTTAATCATACATCTGTATGCGTTTCAACTTAATCAGAGGAACAACAATTATTCCGTTCTAGCACAGATCTGTTTAAAGACCTCCTAATGTGCCAGAGATAAATTACTCAATAAACAAATGTTTAAAGACGCTGGCACTTTCCAACAGCATATTGCATTACCCTTCTGCTCCCATTGCTTATTTCTTTCTCCCACAGAGCCATTGGAGAGATTCCAACAGGCCAACATGCACTTTTTCATGTACTAGCTCACCAACCATAATGGCTGACTCCCCAGAGACCTGATGTGAGGAGTTCAGAAGTACATGGCAATGTTATGATTGCAATGTTATGATTGTTCTGACGGAACAATCTTGAAATAAACACACTCAAGACCATAGAAATGGTGGTAGATTTTAGGAAAAATCCTCTCATACTACCACCTCTTACAATACTAGACAACAAAGTATCAACAGTAGAGACCTTCAAATTTCTAGGTTCTATCATATCTCCAGACACCTAACTGTCAATGGACACCTAACATCAAAGACTTCATCACAAAAGCACAAATAATAATGTTCTTTCTGCGCCAACTCAGAAAACTCAAACTGCCCAAGAAGCTGCCAGTATAGTTCTACAGAGAAATTATTAAATCTGTCATCTGCACCTCTATAACTGTCTGGTTTGGTTCTGCAACCCAACAAGATAGACACAGACTTCAGAGAGTAATAAGAACTACAGAAAAAGAATTGCTACCAACCTGCCTTCTATTGAGGACCTACATACTGCATGAGTTAAAAAGAGGGCTGTGAAAATATCCACAGACCCTTCACATCCTCTACATAAATTGTTTCAACTTCTACCCTCAAAATGACACTATAGGGCACTGCAAAGCAGAACAACTAAACACAAGGATAGTTTTTCCCCAAATGCCATCACTCTGCTAAACAACTAATTCCCACAATATTGTCAAACTAATTACTAAGACTCTATTATTATTATTATTCTCATTCTTCCTATTACCTATCACCTCCCACTAATGACTATAACCTTGTTGCTTGTATCTTTACAATTTATATTGTTTTATTTGTTTCTTAGTATGATTTGATTGCTTATTTAGTCACTTATGACTATCACTAAGTATTGTATCTTATGATTCTTGATGAATGTATCTTTTCTTTTTATGTACACTGAGAGCATATACACCAAAGACAAATTCCTTGTGAGTCCAATCACACTTGGCCAATAAAGAATTCTATTCTGTTCTATTTAACTCCACTGATGTATACTTTCATATGGTTTATTCCATTCCTATATTTTCTTTTTTAGAATCTAGATATTCCGTATCTCTTCTGGTTATATTAATCTCATTGTGGCTGTAATCTAAGAGAAATGGGACATCTGTTTACCTTCATATATATGTTTTTAAAAAGAGAAACAATCTGGTGAAGAAAAAATGAAATATTAAACATTTTATTCCTTTTAGTATCACTGATTGCTCATCTGCCCAATGCTGTGATCTTAATGGAGTATTTTGAATGTAAACAATCTATAATTATTCTTAACTTCATATTAGGGTGCTATACCAATCTGTATATAAGGACTCCAGCCCATTCAGCCAAAGCTATCTTAGAAATTAAACAAATACAGTACTAATTTTCACTTTAAACATTTTTAATGTGTTATGTTGCAATCATAAAGACCATAAAATAGATTGTCTCTGGATCTACCGATAACTAAATGTACACTATATATATATTATATTACCACAATTTTATGATCATTTAACTATCTTAAAAGTCTATATGTGTATATTTTCCAGTATTCTAGAACTAACAGTGAAAACATGTAATATTTAGAAGAAACAACAGAAAAATCTGTATTTCAACTCAAGTAATCTCAATATTTATGAATATTTGTATACATGTCTTCTTTATTTATTTATCCACAGATACACACATTCATTCATACTTATCTTTCAGCCATTCAAGGGCATTATCTTGGTTATTTTTCAGAATGTATAGGCTGTATTGACATGTCTACCCAAAATATAAGAATAATATATTGTTGTGGGAGGAACAAACCCCTTCAGTATGTAACATCAAGTGAAACTGAAAGTGCTGTTTCTGTTTTGGGTGACACTTCAGTGAATACGATTTGACGCTTAGAATTAGGTCTGTGTGATTACTGCACCACTAATGATTGGCAGACTTCTGCCAGAGTCTAATCTCATGGCAAACATGATACAATAATAACAGATAATAATAATAACAGATAATCAGAGTTAGAAGGGACCTTGAAGGTCATCTAGTCCAACTCCCCCTGCCCAAGCGGGAGACCCTACAGCATTTCTGACAAATGGAAGTCCAATCTCTTCTTGAAATGACGCTCCCATAACTTCCAAGGGCAAGCTGTTCCATGGGTTGATTGTTCTCACTGTCAGAAAGTTTCTCCTTATTTCCAGGTTAAATCTCTCCTTGTTCAATTTCATCCATTATTCCTTGTCTGGCCTCCAGGCACTTTAGAAAATAGCTTGACCTCTCTGTGGCAGCCCCTCAAATATTGGAAGACTGCTATCATATCTCCCCTGGTCCTTCTCTTCACTAGCCATGCCCAGTTCCTGTAACCGTTCTTCATATGTTTTAGTCTCCAGTTCTCCTCATCATCCTGGTTGCTCTTCTCTATACTTTTTTTTAGAGTCTCAACATCTTTTTTATAGTGTGGTGACCAAAACTGGATGCAGTACTCTAGGTGTGGTCTTACTAAGGCTTTATAGAATGGTATTAGTACTTCACTTGATCTCGATTGTATCCCTCTGTTAATGCAGCTTAGGATTGCATTAGCTTTTTTGGCTGCTACTGCACACTGCTGGCTCATATTTAGCTGGTTGTCCACGAAGACTCCAAGAACCCTCTCACAGTTACTGTTATTGAGCCTGGTTTCACCCAGTCTATATGTGTACTTTTGGTTTTTCTTGCCTAAGTGTAGGACTTTACTTTTTCTCTACGTTGAATTTCATTTTGTTACATATGGGCCATTGTTCTAGTCTGTCAAGATCCATCTGGATCTTCAGCCTATCTTCTTGGGTGATAGCTGTTCCTGCTACAGATCCTGGTGTCTAAGATCTATATCATTCTCACTTGCAACTTCTTTAAAGGAGCTGTTAAACATGACTCTTCAGTCGATCTTTGGGATATAGTGGGTGATGAACTCAGTGGGATGTTTTAGGCTATTAGATTGTGTTGGCTTTCTGCACTTTTCCTTTTCAGACTATGTATATGGCTGTTAGATAGATAGATAGATAGATAGATAGATAGATAGATAGATAGATAGATAGATAGATAGATAGATAGATAGATAGATATGATTGATAGAGATGAAAGTGAGATAATTCTCCTTTCCAATATTTTGTTTCCTACCAGGATATAATTACCATTGATTCATAGAACTTACATGCAAAGCAGTAAGAAGTTAGTTTTTCCCCTTTGGATTGTTCCTTCAGAATGGGGAGCATAGGGTGGACCATTAGTCTATTTTTACCTAAGTTAGATAAATGGAACACCCATATCCAAAGTATAGTAGTGGAAAGTATGTGCAATAGTAAGCAGGAGCCATAGCAATGCTATTTTCATTCACACAGTTTGATCCCTTTCAATATTTACTTTGCCAATTGTGAATGAATTTTTCCATTTCTTATTTTCTTGACTACAAATTCCAGTGGTGATCAAGATTTAGATCACTTTTCATAAATGAGAGCTAGTATTGTATCAAAGTCCTAAAATTAAGGGAGTCATCACAAATAATTGCCGTACAAGTCATCCTTGACTTAGAAAATTTTTTTGTTCGAAGTTACAACAGCACTGAAAAGATTGGCACATAACCGTTTTTCACACTTATGACGGTTGCAGCATCTACATGCTCAAGTAATCAAAATGCAGGTACTTGGCAACTAGATCAGATTTATGACATTTGCAGGGTCCCAGGATCATGTGATCACCTTTTGCAACCTTCTGAAAAGCAAAGTCTATGGGGAAGCCAGATTCATTTAACAACCTTGCTATTCACCAACTGTGTCCATAGAGGTCATAAAATTGGGCAAAACTCACTTAACAAATGTCTCAATAATATAAATGGTGGACTCAATTGTGGCTGTCAGCAGGGTGGGATTCTACTGGTTCTGACCGGTTCTACAGAACCCCTTGTTTACTTTCTAAGCAGTTCGGAGAACCGGTAGTTAGAAGAAATCTCCCTTTGTTTTTTTCCACCCTTATTACATTCTTGCCAGTATGCCTAGATTTACTGTCTCTGAAGGATTTTTTTTCACTTTCTTAAAGGGGAAGGACTATTTTAAGCTTTTTACATTGTTGTTGGGAGGAAATACTTCCCTGGAAATATTTCCAGCCACATGCAACAATCAGCTCTTTGAAGAAATAATTGAATAACCAGAAAGGAGCTTTTAATGACAAGGAACCAAGATGAGTGACATTCAGCAAGGCTTCTTGGCTAGCTAGAAAGATTGACATTCAAACGTGAGTTTACAAACCCTTTCTGAGTTTTGGTCTAAAACTAGTTTTTTATGAAGTTTAATTCTGTCCTTGGTGACGTTTAATCCTGTGTTTATTGATAGGATAATTTTCCATATTCAGCTTTGTTTGGAAGGAAAAAGGTTCATCTCTGTTCCTGAAAAGAAACTGAGTTGAGAAATCTGGCTAGTTCCTGTGTCTACTTGTTCTGATAATTGGTTTAACAAGCAACAGCTGCTGTTGTGATTTTTTTATTTGTATTATGTTTGAATTTTTTCCTGCCTCGTGGTTTCTTTTTCTATCTGGGGAGGGGGTCTTCATTCACTGCTTTAGTGGTATCTGGCGCTGTCCTTTTGGGGTGTACTTCCAAGAGGCAGGAGGCAAACTTGGCACTGATTTTTTTACTGCCTTTCTAGGGGGCATGTGAGCTTTTCTTAAATCTGGAGGATTTCCTTAGGATTTCTTGTGAGGTGAGTGAGACCAGCTGGTACCTTTAAATGGTGTAAACGGTTTTAAGGATTGCTTCTCCTAGGTATGCTCTTTCTGGAGAGCTTAAATGATCTCTGGGTTTCACTTTATGAGCAAGAATTGGTTGCTGATAGTTATCATTGCATTTTAACTATTTTAATTCCTCAAGGTGCTCTGGCACCCTGCCTGATTTGTAACTCCAGCTTGTAGGTATTTTTAAACTAATGATTGGTATTTAGGACAGCTTTTTGCAAGCAAAGAAGCTTTTTGTATTTTTGTACCTTTACTTACAACAGTTCATTTAGTGACTATTCGAAGTTACAGTGGCACTGAAAAAGTGGCTTTTGACTGTTTTTCACATACGACCTTTGCAGCATCTCCACAGTCACGAGAAGCCAAGAGAGAAGTGCCCCTGGACATAAGTGACATTGAGTTGGCCATGCCCACCCAGTCCCATGACCACCAAGCCACACCCACCAACTAAGCCATGCCCACAGAACCAGTTGTTAAAAAATTTGAATCCCGCCCCTGCTAAGGTTGAGAAACACTGCCCTAGAATACTTCCTCTTTACTTTGTTGATAGAATTGTAACAGTGAAAAAATAACATCAATAACATTATTTCTCTGCTCTGCAACTTATTCTCTAGAGATGAAGGCCCTGGGATAAACTTCCAGCAAACACTGGAGGGCAGATTACATCATGTATGAAACAGTTTTACCTGAACAATGAATATGAACAATGAATACAAATACAAATCAGAGCTGAACAGTGCTTGAGATTGAAGAAAAAAGGCATTTCAGAGAACCCAGAGGCCAACATCTAGTGGTTAACAGCATCTGCTTTAAAGAGTTTCAGACAAGTGTTGCATGAAGGCTCAAAAATTCCAACAAAAGACAGTAATTAATCAAATCAATGAATGCAACTTGATTATGTACAGCACTTGTTTTGTGTGTGCTCCTGGATTAAATTCTTCCATCTCCACTTAAAAGGCTGCAAGCAGATGATGGGAAATCTTATCAACCAAGATGGCAAATAGTTGCCCATAACAAGAGGAGAGAATGCTGGGCAAAATTGACATAAGCAAAACATGGGTAAGAAGTGCATCTGAAAACCTCCAACAACAAAGGGTATGAAACAGATAGGAGGTTATACAACTTGCCTCATGATGTAACCAGAACAATTTGGAACTGAACATACTCAAAACCGTAGAAATAGTGGTAGACTTTAGAATAAACCCTCCCATACTACCACCTCTTACAATACTAGACAACACATATCAACAGTAGAGACCTTCAAATTTCTAGGTTCTACTATAACACATTATCTAAAATGGACATCTAAAATCAAAAACATCATCAAAAAAGCACAACAAAAAATGTTTTCTGTGCCAACTCAGAAAGCTCAAACTGCCCAAGAAGCTGCCAGTACAGTTCTACAGAGGAATTATTGAATCTTTCATCTTCACCTCTATAACTGTCTGGTTTGGTTCTGCAACCCAACAGGACAGACACAGATTTCAGAGGATAATTAGGACTGCAGAAAAAAACAATTACTACCTATCTGCCTTTAATGGTACCTGTATACTGCACGAGTCAAACAGAGGGCTGTGAAAATATTAACAGACCCCTTACATCCCGGACATAAACTGTTTCAACTCCTTCCCTCAAAATGACGCCAGAGAGCCCTGCACACCAGAACAACTAGACACAAGGGCAGTTTTTTCCCGAAAGCTAAACTCTGCTAAACAAATAATTCCCTCAACACTGTTCAACTATTACAGAGTCTGCACTACTGTTGTTGTTAATCTTCTCATCACTCCTTATCACTCGTCCTCTCCTATTTGTGACTGTATGACTGTAACTTTGTCACTTGTATCCTTATGATTTATATTGACATTTTCCTAGTATGATTTGATTGCTTATTGTACCCTGTGACTATCATTAAGTGTTGTGCCTTATGATTCTTGACTCCTGATGAATGTGTTGAAAGGTATCAAAATCCCTTTCTTTCGAGGATTTGATTTTCCCACTGGGAGAGCTCCGGCGCAACTGCTTGAAAGTTGGATCTTTTTATTTTTCAGGAAGGTGGAGAACAGCGAGAAGTCTGTGTTCCTGGACTAGCTAGCTTCTTATGGTAAGTCCTTGGTTTTTTATATCCTTTTCTCCCTTTGGAAGTTGATTTTGTGTGAGTGTTTGTGTTTGTGCCTAATATTTAAAATCCTGTTTGAATTTGTCTTTATTTCCGTCGGAGGGCAAACTCCACAGGGTGGCCTGATTGTATTATTGGCTTTCTGTAATCTCTTTCAGATAGTTTTTCATATTTGTTCTGTGGCAATCTCCTTTCTGTCCCTTTTTGTAATTTATATTTTGTGTCTTTTATCTGTTTGTTTTGCTTATTTGGTATTGTTCCATTTGGAAATAAGGTGCGCGAGACTGGGTTCCAACAAATAGTTTTTTATTAAACAGTAAAGCAACTGGTAACGGAACATTTGCCCAAGCCATGGCAGCCCTTCTTATAGCAGCTTGCTCGCGGCTTGTGGCCAATAACAGTACTTCAAGTGTTCCCGACGTCTGGCGGGCCAATCAGAGTGACTCTTCATTAACCAATCCGAGAGTAGCCTTTTTGGCCAATCAGTTTAAGGTATTTGGAGTCCACCAAGTTCTATACACAACACCCCTCCCCCTCTTGGTTTCGTCCAACATGCATCACGTAGTCACGCAGGTAGTTGGGGCTTTTTCGAGTCCTGGTTGACCTGTGCAGCTCGGTCTCGGCGTGGTCCTCAAACGGTTTGGACGGGATCGCTGTCTCTCTGTGCTTTCTCCATGGAACCTCCTGGAAGGGTGAGTCAGCCTTGCTGCTCCCGCCTGAGTCTCTCAGGCTTGTTGAGGTGGCTCTGCTGCTCCCTCCTGGTTCGTCCGGGCTGGTCGAGTTGGCCTGGCTGTCTCCTTCCAGGAAGGCTTCGCCTCATTCTCCTGCTCCCGGACTTCTTTTCTGGAGGTCATCTAATTGTGAGTGCTCTTTTTGATTCATTTGGGTGTCTTTGTGTAGTGCTTGTTGTCATGTTATGGGAGGTTCATCTCTCCCCTTTTTATTATTTTGTATTTCCCCCCCTTCCTCGGTTGTTTTTGGGTCATTTATTTGCAGGACTGGTTGTGGTGTTGCATTCTAGGGTGGGAGAGCGAAGCTGGTTGATGTGCCGCTTCCATGCTCTTCCGTCATCCAACACGAGTCAGTAAGACTGGGGCCCTGTGATTTGGGTGATTGTGGCTGGAAGCCATAACGGGTGCCTGGTAAGGTTTTTAGCTTAGATCGCCTATCTCGAATGAGTGATATTTGCTGGAGGAGTCAGGGGGTTTATCCCAGGTATAGGTGGGGTGCAGTCTGTCGAGGTAGGGGCACAATTTCCTACCCGTGAGGAGTTCTGCTGGGCTCTTGTTGGTGGTGCTGCTAGGGGTAATATGTTGCATGGTTAACAGTCTGTTTAGCTTTTCTTGCACGTCCCCCTTGTCCATTCTTTCTAGGACCTCCTTAGTGTCCCGAACCATGCATTCAGCCCTGCCATTTGCAGCTGGATGAGCCGGCGCTGTTAAGGCATGTTGGATGCCTTGTGCAGCTAAGTACTGCTCAAATGCCAATGCAGTAAACTGGGCCCCATTGTCCAATACTAACACATCAGGCAGTCCATGCATGGCAAAAGGTTTGTCTAACTGCTTCATTACTGCCTCGGTGGTCGTGGATGCCATAAGTATGACTTCCAATCAGTTCGAGTAATCGTCCACGACTACCAAAAAGGTGTTGCTTTTTGTTGGCCCAGCAAAGACAATATGCAGTCTCGACCATGGGCCTCGGGGAGTTTTCCATTCCATGACTGGTGCCAGTGGGGGGGGGGGGTAGGCCTCGATTTTTGGCAGTCATGGCATGTTGCCACCCAACGTTCAATGTCTTTGTCCAGCCCTGGCCACCATACGTAACTCCTGGCCAGGGCTTTCATCTTGACTATGCCCGGGTGCCCCTCATGCAATATTCACAGTACTTTTTCCTGTAGTTTTTCAGGGATTACCACCCTGCCCCCCCACAAAATACAGCCTTTTTCAATAGACAGTTCAGTCTGTCGGGTGCAAAACGGTTTTAAAGTCTCAGTTTTGTTTTTGTCCGGCCAGCCCTTACCTACCCAATGCAGAATGTGAGCTGTCAGCGGGTCTTTTGCGGTGGCTTTTGCGACATCCGCTGCAGTTAGTGGCAGATTTGGCCAGGCCTTGATTTGGAGCATGGAGACGGTGGGAGCTGGGTCATCTTTCGCGGGGAACGGCTCAAGGCGTCTGCATGGGTGATGGTCTTCCCTGGGCAGTGGATCAGTTTGTAGTTGTAGGCAGTGAGGAATTCAGACCACCTCGTCATTCTAGATGACAGAATGTCCGGGATTGGTTTGTTTCCTGCTAGAATCCCTAGCAGGGGTTTGTGATTAGTGATGATCAGAAAAGTTCTGCCATAAAGATACTCATGGAATCGTTTGACTCCAGCTATGATTGCGAGTACTTCTCGGTCGAGTTGGCTGTAATTTCTCTCCAATTTAGATAGTGTTTTTGAATAGAACGCGATCGGTGCCTCTCTGCCGTCTGGTAACTTGTGGCTCACGATGGCGCCAATTCCAAAAGGTGATGCATCACAGGTGACTGTCACAGACAGGGTATTGCTATACTGGATCAAAATGGTGTTAGATATTAATAAATCCTTGATTTTCTGAAATGCTGCTTGTTCCCGATTGCCCCATTTCCAGATAGTTTTTTTGTCGAACAACCAATGTAAGGGTTCAGCTACGGTTGCTTTTTGGGGTAGGAACACATTGTAAAAATTTATGAGACCTAAGAATGCTTGAAAGTTAATTTTGTTCCTAGGTCTAGGTGCATCTCTGATTGCCTTTATCTTCTTTTCAGTCAGGTGTATTCCTTGCTCATCTATGAGATAGCCTAGAAATTCGACCTGATCGGTGGCTAGGTTGCATTTTTCTCACTTTACTTTAAGGCCTGCATTTCTGAATCTTTGCAATACCTTTTTTAGCCTACTTTCTAGTTGTGTTGCATTTTTTGCTGACACTAGTACATCATCAAAGTAAGGAACGACCCTTTGATTCCATTTAGAAGGCGCTCCATGAGGCTTTGGAAAACGCCTGGGGCAACGCTAACGCCGAATTGAAGTTGGTTGCACTTGAATGCCTCTCTGTGTGTAACTATGGTCTGTGCCTCAGCGGTTGCGGGATCAACTGGTAGCTGTTGATACACTTGTGTGAGATCAAGCTTCTCAAAAAATTTTCCACCCCCTAGGGAGTGCAATAAGTGTTGCACTACCGGTACTGGGTATGCGCTTTGTTGGAGCGCATGATTTAGGGTTGCCTTATAGTCTCCACAGATACACACTGACCCATCTGGTTTCACAGGAGTCACAATTTCCCACCTGGCATGGTCGATTGGCTCTAACACCCCTTGTGTTATTAGTTTGTTTAGTTGTTCGTCAATTTTTGGTTTTAAGGCAAAAGGGACACGTCTGGCTTTGAGCCGGATGGGGGCTTTTTTCGGGTCTAGGCTAAACGATATTGAGGTCCCCTTGTACTTGTCTAGAGTCCTGACGAAAACATCCTGGAACTTTTGCAATAGTCTCTCTTCCCAGTTGGCTGCAATGATGCTCTTGATCCTGGTCATCCGGATTCCCAGGGGCGCGAACCATTTGATTCCCAGCAGGCTAGGTCGATCACGGTCGACGATGGTCAGAGGCAAAATTTCAGCATGATTTTTAAACTCAACAAAGAAATGTCCAAGACCCACTACCGGGATTCGATTTCCCTGGTAGTCCTTTAAAATCAGTCTTTGTTTTTCAAGTTCTCTATATTTGATGTTCAGTATCAGGCGTCAGATGGTGTTTCAAGATACCATGGACAAAAAGGATCTGGAGTCGATTTCCATTTCACAGGGCTTCCCTTCAATGTTCACCTCTATCTGGACCTTTTTTACGTTTGCTGCCCTGGCATTTCCGATTGTTATCGTCTGGTGCATTTCCTCTCTGTCGCTCATTCTTTTGTTTGTACTATCTCAGTTCTATCTGCTTCCGGCTTGTCTCTCTTCATTTCTGGGGGGGTGCTGCCATGTCTTTGAGGACTATAGCTCTTTTTGTTTTGGCAGACCCTTTCGATGTGCCCCCGTTTGTTACAAGCTCTGCAGATTGCATCTAGGAACCTGCATTCAGATTGCGGGTGGTTTCCTCCACATCCGGCACACTGGAATTCCCGCCTGCTTCTTTTTTCCTGCCATTTTTTGTCTGATTGAATTCTATGGACATCTTCATTTTCGTCATCAGTGTCGCTCGGGGAGTCGAGATCTTCATAGTGGACAGTAGCTGTGGGCTGTTTCTTACTTCCCTCCTCCTTCTTTTCTCTGGGTTGATTCGGCGGATCTGGAATCAAATTCATCTGGTGCATAGTGGCTGCGGATTTCTTTGCTGCTTCGGCGGCGGTGGCTTCTGTGATGGCCTCTGCCACAGTGATGTTCAGTCTATTTAGCAGCTTACTCTGGAGTGTAGCATCCCTCAATCCAAGGACCACGTGTTCCCTCATGGCCTCGTCCATATTCTGGAACTTGCAGGCTCCTCCAATGTGTCTCAGGGCTGCTACAAAATCTCTGATGCTCTCATCTTCTTTTTGGTCTCTTTTGTAGAACTCATGCCTTTTTATCAAGTTGGAAACCACAGGCGCGTAATGTGCTCGGAGCATTCTGTTCAGCTTGGGCCAAGTCATCTGTTTAACGTCTCTTGGCTTGGCTAGCACCTTTGCCATTTTAAAAACGGCTGGTCTGCAGTGTGTGAGGAAGACAGCCCTCTTCCTTTGGTCAGATATCTCCTGCAGTTTGTTGCTTTGTAAAAACATTGGAAAGCAATCGATGTACAACTCCCAATTTCCTCATCAGGATTGAATGGTGTGGGCGGTGCATTGTTACCAACCATCTCTCTCACTCAGTTATGTTTGCCGCGTGCTTCAGTCTCGCTCTTTTATGATGATCACATCCTCGTCGCCAGTGTTCCGTTTGGAAATAAGGTGCGCGAGGCCGGGTTCCAACAAATAGTTCTTTATTAAACAGTGAAGCAACTGGTAACAGAACATTTGCCTGAGCCGTGGCAGCCCTTCTTATAGCGGCTTGCTCGTGGCTTGTGGCCAATGACAATACTTCAAGTGTTCCCACCGTCCAGTGGGCCAATCGGACTGGCTCTTCATTAACCAGTCCAAGAGTGGCCTTTTCGGCCAAACAGTTTAAGGTATTTGGAGTCTACCAAGTTCTATACACAACAGGTATGTCCTGTGTTTGTAAGGGTTTTCTAAAATATCTTTTGTTCCCTTTTTCTCTTTTTCTAGTTTTCTTAATTACTTAGGCTTTTGTTTATAGGGATTCTTTAATACTTTTATTTGATTCCTTTTCCTACGTAAGTTTGTTTTCTGGCTGACCTGATGTTCCCCTTGGGCTTTTCCTGTTTTTTTGTGACACTACTGTCCTCGTGAAATTCCCTTTCCACAAATGTATCTTGTCTTTTATATATACTGAGTGCATTTGCACCAAGACAAATTCCTTGTGTGTCCAGTCACACTTTGCCAATAAAGAATTCTATTCTATTCTAAATACTTCAGTAAGAGGAGAAAGGAGGCCTTTGACTTGCTCTCAGAACCAATCAAGATGCCTTTTGCCTATTTGCGGAGCGAGGCCTCCATGGCTTTGTGGCTTTGTTTTGCTGCTTCTCACTGTCCTTTCAAATCCTCTTTGCGCTCAGTAATTGTTGTTGTTTCTTAAACCTTAAAGACTTAAAAACTCTCAATGGCTTTTCAAGGCAATTCTTTAGAAAAAGAGTCCAATCCTCTCAATAGTTCAGTATAACAGGTTGCCATGGCAAAACACATATGTATGTAGTTGCAGAAAAAAAACACTGTGTGCATAAAGAAGGATGGCAATTAGGCAACCTGTCAACAAAGATCTGACATCAGTTGTCTACAAATGGCAATAAACCCAAATACCAATTTATAAAAACACACAAAGTGTTTCATCAAGACTGAGGGAACCGCCATTGTTTGATTCTTGTTTTTAAACTTCTCAGTCTCCTAGATTTCTCCAAATCTGATCCAATTTTTAGTGGAGAAATTATCTTCATACGTTACATAATGTTATCTCTATTCAGAAACTGTAAGCAGGAGGGGGATATTCCCACTTAATATCAAACTATTGTGATGAAAAAAAAAACTCAGCTAAAGTTTATTAAAGTTAGCAAGTAACAGCGAGTCAAATTGTGATATAACATTACAGAGATGATATACATGTATGTGACCATTGAGAAATAATTGTTTTACAACTGATAAAGAGTACAGATAGAGATGTACAGGAATCTAGATGAGGAAAATATATAGATTGTGTTCATATAGCCAAGTATCAAGCTTGATTCAATAATGACTGTATTTAAATGTGTACTACTAAATTTGCCATATTGGTTTTAATTGTATATTTCTCCAGTAAAAAAAAAAAATCTTGAATGTATCTGCTACCCTCGAATTATGTGGGACTTGGCAGAAATTAGTTATTCATGGTTCCCTATTAAAGTGGAGAGAGATAATAAGCAGAATGCCGCGTAGTTCAAACATGGGCATGGCATTTTCAATGTTTGTATTAAAACTTCAGGTGAAAAAGTGAGAGAATGTTTACCAAATTTGCAAAATATTTTTTAAACGCAGGTGTGATGGCTGAAAATAGCAGTAGGCTGAAAATACGAGAATTAAATTTAATTGAAAGTTTTCCTAACAAAGAGAAATTAATTGCTACTGAAACAATAAATAGTGTAGAGTTATAGTTAAGAGTTATAGTGTATAGTTAAACTACATTAATAAAGGTATATTGTAGTTTTAAAATTACAGTACCAGGGAACTAGAAATCAAGGCCTCTGAAAAGAGCTTGAGGGAAGTGGATATGTGAGGAAAGATGACTGACTAGGAAGCGGTTGATAAAAGATAAGATCACACTACTCAAGTCTCTGAAAAAACCATGCTGAAAATGACCATGATCTATGATGTCAAACTACAGAGTAATATTCTTAAATTTCAGGAGAGCAGCTTTCTTTTGGATGTAAGACATTTCCTTTCCCTTTAAAAGCAATTTGATGGTGGAACTAGTTACCTGGAGAGGTTTTCTTTCATTAGAATGTTCAGGCAGAAACTGACAGGTCAACTGAGTTGGATGCTTTAATTTCTTTTTCCACAAGGCTCAGCAACTAGGCTATGAGGTGCTAAAGGGTTTCTATCAAAATCTTGCTCAGAGGATATGCATTGGTTTATGAGCACTGAATGTACATAGGAGCTGTGCAATGCAGGCTGCCCTTGTTATAAGCTTCTGCTTATTATATGCTTCTGCTGGTCAATATGGCAAGATCAGAGAAAGAGGAGACAGGCTGATATCGCTATATCTTTAGGGGGCTTTAGGGGGTATGTAGCTATTTTCTTAAAAACCTTACATTCCAATCATGGCGTGGCTTGGTGGGCTTGGCAGGGGAAGGATACTGTAAAATAACCATTCCCACCCTACTTCAAGGGAAGGATACTGTAAAATCCCCATTCGCTCCCGACTCCTGGGGGAAGGTTACCACAAAATCCCATTCCCTCTCCACACTACTAACCTGCTTTCCAGCTCCGTTCTCCTGTACAGGGCAACAAAAGAAGACACAGCCAATTAGTTGCGACTCGGGAGGCAGAGAATAGATGGGGGTGGGGCCAGTCACAGGTGGTATTTGCCAGTTCTCTGAACTACTCAAAATTTCCACTACCAGTTCTCCAGATAATAATAATATTTCAATAATAATCTTGTAGACATGTTTAATCAACAGATTGTTTATTTTCTCATATTTAAAATGTTAGCAGAAGTGCATATAACTGAATATAAAGTTATATTTGCACTGAACTAACAATTGACTTTCTAGTTATTGATTTGTGTTATAATTTTACATCACTCATTATCAAATACTGTTCAATTTTTCCTCTGCCTTTGGCATATAATTCACATTTCCAGTTCTTTAGCAATAAAAAGAATTCAAAGTAATTATAATGTAAAATGTGAAGATAAGAAAACTGGTGCATATTTCACTTACTGTTGCCTTATTGATAGAAGCAAAATTTGGGAAAAGAGAGTTGGAAGGTTATGTCTCCGTGCATACCATAATCTTTTGGAATAAGTAATGGAAGCTTGTATTCAACAATTAAAACTGTATCTTCTATCCTTTCCATGGTAAACTCAGATAGGCATTTTTTTTCTCATTGAGACCTCTGACTCATAGTAAGTTATTACTATGGTGCTAGTGATCTCAAGATCCAATAGTTCACATATGAGACAGGTACTCCATCATGGAGTTACATTGCAAACTCATGTGCCTTGTTTTCCCAGAAAATGTCATTATATAGTCATAAGAAAACTATTGTCCCTTCCCAAAAGACAATGCTACAGGACCATCAAACATGATTTCCATCACACACTATTAATCATTATTTAATATGTATACTTGCAAACTGTCAATCAGCCACAAAGTAATTATGGAGATTGGTTGGCCACGGTTCCACTATGTCTTAGTCCTATAATTGAGTCCTATATGTTATGTGTGCCTCAGCAGATGGCCAAACTTTTTTAGATTCAGAAACTAAGTGAGGTCAGTCCAGGATAGCTTTTGAATGGTAGAATATAAGGGAATGTAAGATCTGCACATTGATCTGGAAAATTCAAAAACATTTTGGAAGAAAACAATGCCATATATCATTGCCAAGAAATATCCATAGATATGTTCATGAAGTCTCCAAGGGCTCAAGCCAGCCAATAGCATACTTTGTATGGGGGCAATATCCTTTGGACCACATCTGAACTTCAGCTGCTCTAGGTATCCCATCACAGTTCTACTGACTGTAAAGAAATGTAGAGATGACCTTGGAGAAAGAGTAACTAAACCATTAATGGAGAAGAAAAGGTAGTTCAGTCCTAGCAAGTAGAAAGTGGGAGTCAGAAACTCATAGCAGCTCCACTTTGATTCTGCTTGATACTGCATGCGATAGGATTGGGAGAAAATCTGATATTATATCCTGTAGCAATAAAACACCCTTCCTGGAATTTCTCCAGGTCTGTTTCCTCACCTGCCTGGCTCATTGGCTTTGGATTATATTGAGACATTTCTAGTTCTTTAATTGTAAAGTACTTCTAGTCCATGTGAGAACATTGCTGGAATAAACCGAAGCCTCTTACTCCCTTTCCATCCTATGTACTTCCAGATAATATAATTATTTTTTGTCCTAAATCTCCCTTGAATTAGGATGATTAAAAAAAAAAGTTTTAAATTTTAAGTCAAGAATTCTGCCTGTTAGTTGATTTGGACCATGAAGCAATAGCATTTTACTGGGTAACTGTAAACGGTATTATATTAATTCAAAATTTCTACTTATCATATTTGTCTTTTAAATAACACTAAATCTTGCAACTCAGGCTCTATAAAAAGTGTTATGGAAATGAAGAACTTCATTAGTTTTGAAATTGGGCAAAGCACACAAATCTCTGTGGATCTTCAGCATCCTGATTGAAGAAAGAGGCTATCTTATGACTTTTTATCTGAAAAATAATTAAACTTTGTTGAATAGGTACAGTTTTCTTAAATCCATAGAAACACTATTGTTTCAAATGCTGAAATTGGCAGAGGCCTTGGAATCTGTGTCTGCATATATAGACCTGTTATTTTGGTGAGAGGTATGTAGGTAAAGCATGGCCAACCTGGTATCGAAAAAAATCATCCTTCTTCCTAAAGAGAAATGCCCATTTCAAAAGATCATAAAGATAATCATCACAGTTAGCCCACACTGAACTGTAAGAAGATTGGGCAGCTATAAAAATACCTGGAATTGCTCTGAACCATTGCTGTCAGCTTGTATAACCTTCTTTTAAGCTGCCCAAGACAATATGCTGATGTGAAAGAGTTGCAGATGCCACTGGCTCATTAATTCTCTGATAAGTAAACAGTGAAGTACAGCAGAAGCAGCTATTGAAACTGCTGCATGTGAGAAGGGCCTTTTGTCCACAAGGCAAAAGTATAGACTGTTCTCATCCTAATCTCACAATTCTTTTCTTTGCAGTAAGTCCCATAGAGTTCAATACAGTTTATTGCTTGATACATGACTATAAGATGATGGCATTTCTATAGCTTTTTCCTGCTGTCTCCCCTGCTTTCATTTTTCAAAGGATGACCCAGAGATTGTTTTTTTGTCCTGCTGATTTATTTCCTTACTTTCGGTTGCATATAATGCCAAGAATATCCTCAGAATTGTAAAACAAATTACAAATGGTATTAGATACATGAGTAGATGGAACATTAATGTTTATAATTTCTTGCCTCTGCTGTCTTTTACCAGGAGTATAGACTATCAGGATTTTTTGTGCATAGGTGAAGTAATAGGTTAAATTGTACTGGAGTAATCAAGGCATTTGATTGAAAATTATATAATGGTCAAAAATTCAATTAGGCACTAGTCCACCAAAACTGAAGCTGTGCTGTATATATACATATGAACTGTAAGTCTGTATTTTTATAGAAAAAAGTATGTCAACATATGCATAAATCTGTTTCCTTTAGCTAAATAGAAAATGAGCATATACAGATTTAAAAAAAATTAAAAAAACCTGTTTTTACTTATTTAGAAACATTTGTATGTTTCTAAAATAAAGCATAGTGCATAGTATATTTCATAGGCAGGAAAATTACTTTGTAAGATTCATCCTGAATGTAAAAGGGAATAATGTGAAACAATAATTGGTAGATTCTTGTTATTAGAAAATTTAAGAGGAAAATTATATATTTGAATGAACATACATAAAATAAACAGGCTTATTAGCATGATAGCCAGAGCTCTCAAATATTTTGATATTGGTCTTTTACACTGTCATTTTTCCTTCCCTCAGACTGACTGTAATGAGTTTGGAATAAGTAATTTCAAATATTAAGACTTTTCTATATTCAGGAAAAAGAACTAGATAGATTTTCTATATATCAACCTGTTCCAAATCTCTTTGGAAAAAATGTCAGGCCTTTGTTTTACTCTTGTATTTTTAGAAATTAAATGTGTAGCCCTTCAGAAGTGTTAAAGAAGAGGTCCAAATTTAGACATCACTTCCCTCTTGAAGGGAAACACGCAGTTGAACCAAAGTGTCCTTGCAATATGAAAATGCTATTTTACAACTTAAAAGGGCTGTAGAACTGCATGTAAACTGTGAACTTCGGTCAGTATCTGCTTCACAACAGCATATGCCTTGTAGATTGTGGGTGAATGTATTCTTCTCCTGACTTCATAGGCTGCGATGGGAAAGGTGATGTGCACTTGATTTTTCAGCTGCCTGAAATATAGACTTCTTCAAGATCTCTTCACTTTTGGTTTCTGTATTTGTCTTCCCATCTCCTTTCTCAGTGTGCCCATGAATAAATGAGGAACATAAATGAGGTATTCCACCTAACAGAGATGATTTTGAAGTTCCCTTTTGGAAAAAGCAAAGTATAGTAAACTACTGCTCTTAAAACTATATTGAATTTATTATGAGAAGCTTTGCGCCAAATTCCATCAGCAGCAAATGTGAGTGGCCAAAAGTCAGGGGAAACAGGGTTTGTTCTGTCCTGCTCTCTAGCAGCACTGGCCTTCTCCATAACCAGGGGTGGGATTCTACCAGTTCGCACCTATTCGCTAGAACCGGTTGTTAACATTCTAAGCAGTTCGGAGAACCGGTTGTTAGAAGAAATTACTGGTCTAATCCTGTAAGGAAGGCAGGAAGAAAACATTCTGGTGTTGCTTTCAGAAACTGCCTCTCCGTTAACCCTTATTACATTCGTGGCAGGATTAGACTTCCTGTCTCAGGAACCTCTCTGGAGTTTTCTTTCCCTTTTTTGCTGGTACTTTACTTATGTGGAGTGACCATTCAAAGTTACAATGGCACTGAAAAAAGAGGGTATTATTATTGTTGCTGCTGCTGCTGCTATTGGCATGCTCACACTTCCCCTTTGCCTGTGTAGAAAGGCTGAAAGTACCTTTCTCTGAGGGTTCAGATTTTCCCACTGGGAGAGCTCTGGTGCAAGGATACAGACAACTGCTTGAAAGCTGGATCTTTTATTTTCAGGAAGGCTAGAAAAAGCATGACTGCATTCCTGGAGCTAGCTAGCTTTGAATGATAAGTTCCCAATTTTATACCTTTTTCCCTCCCTTTGTGTATAAGGTTTTGACACTAATGTCCTGTCAGAGTTTGTTTTTCTTTCTGCCAAAAGGCAACCAACAACAGTGATTTGTTAACAGATTTATTAAGTGATTTGTGAACAGAGGTGCGAAAACAAACTCTGCGGGGCAGCTTCCTATATTACCGGTTTTTTCCTCTGATCTCTTTCAGTTTTTTATGGCTTTTTTGTAATCTTCTATTTGTAATTCCTGCCTTTTGGCTGGTTTGGTATGTTGTGGCTTTTGTCTAGGGGCGCCTCTCAATTTCTTTTATTAGCTTTCTTTTCCTATGCAAGCCTGTTCCATGGCTGGCCTGATGTTCCCTTTGGGCATTTTCCTTTCTGGGTGACACCACTGTCCTCATGAAGTTCCCTTTCTACACCTGCCCACACTAAGCCCACAATCAGTGATGGGATTCAAAAATTTTTACTGCTGGTTCTGTGGTTGTGGCTTGGTGGGCCTGGCAGGGGAAGGATACTGTAAAATCTCCAGTCAGAGGTGGTATTTGCTGGTTCTCCAAACTGTTCAAAATTTCCACTACCAGTTCTCCAGAACTGGTCAGAACCTGCTGAATACCACCTCTGCCCCCAAAGCATTTCAAAACTTTTGTAAATCTCTGAGGTTTTACAGTTCAACAATAACTTTAAGCATATTCATGGGCTTTTATGGGCCTGGTTAGATTTCTTTGTTTTGCTTTGTTTTTTTGAGCAGCAGGCTCTCCCTCTTGTTTCTGAAAAAGTTTACAGGGAGAGAGGAAGGACTGATCAAATTAAGCAATTAGTCCTCTGAGTGGCTGAAGTCCCTGAGGAACATATTTTTCTCCTTGCAAAATATTCAGGTGAGGTCTCAGAAGGCAGAACAAAAGTAAATAATGACTTTATGGCTTATTTCAAAATGCCTGTCCTTCATTGTACTGCATTGATAAATACAAAGCCCAGTATAAACCAGATGGGTAGTTTAATTGGCCTCTGTTTATTGATTCTTCCTTTTCTTCCAAAAAGCTCTGCCCAGCATACATTGTTCTCTGTGCATATTTGTCCAGCAGAGAAAACCCTAAGAGATGAGAAATTGGGAGTAGCCCAAAGGCATCCAAGGGGCTTAATGGTTGTTGGGTGTAGATCTCCACAGTCCAAGCATGACTAAACATTTCACGGGCTTCTTCAAGGCTGCTTCTCTATTCCCACGACATGATTTGTGTGATGGATTCTTGCTTTTTGTTTCCTAATATCACTAAAAAGAAAGTCTGGCTATATCACAGTGTGAAAAGTAGCCTTGTGAAAATTTCAAATATTCCCTAGGAAGAGGGAGACGTTATGTTGAGATTAATGAATTAAGCAAAAATAGTATTGTTCATAAATCATGATTTATGTGCCAGGTTCCAGGTTTATTTACTTCTTCAATTGGCCTCCTGAAGATCTGGAAGAATTCAAAGTCACTGGGAATAAACTAGAAATTGAGGAGATTCAAGACATGACAACATGTTTTGTCCAAAGATTAGCCATAGTTTTTATGTTGGAACTGATTACATATTAACCCACCCATCCACCCACCCCACAAAAAACCAAGTAAACAGACAACTAAACTGTTTAGTTTAGTTTTAGTTTTATTATGGAACTTGTTAGTCAGGAAGGAGATGCTGGTCACCTTTTTTCCTTCAGACCTTGTATTTGCCTAGTCGTGCTTTTTCCCTGCTCCTTTCCTAGGGAAAAAAATGTTCATCTCCAAGGAGAGATTAGGGCATATAAATGATGAGTGGGGAATGTAATGTCTTGTTTCAGGTGATCAGATTACACCTGGGGAAACCCAGATTTAAATCCCTTCCCTGCTTTGAAGTTCACAAGGTGACCAGAGGCAATTTTTTTTAAGACTACAGTAATATTCTCAGAGGAGTCTTAGGAAGATAGATGGGAAAGGAAGGAAGGGGGAGAGAGAGGGAGGGAAGGGAAAGAGAACAGGGTATAGTGCAAATGAGTGAACTTCCTGGAAGAAATCTGGGATATAAATAAAACACAATTTGAGGTTTGTTTATGGTTTCAGTTTTTAACTTTTTCTCCAAGAGCTTTTGAATTTTTGACAGAGTATAAACTCATTCCCAAGGTAAGGTGAGATACTGCCTTTCTGCTGTACTAGGCAACATAGTTAAAGCAAATACGTTTTGCTTAGAGGTAAAGAAGATTCAAGGTCAGCATATTTGTCAATTCAAGAATAAATTAAAATCTACCTTTTCTAAAAGCCTAAATTTAGGTTCAATTGCTAGATCTTTCTTTTCCCTTTCAAATTAATATACATGGTAGAATAAGTAATCTATGCACAAGGAGTCTTAATTCTGCTTCTAATTCTTCTGTGCCACATGGCATAACCATTTATCCAAACTTGCCCCAGAGCAACTTACTCACATACTAAAATCTATGGGGAACTTCATATACTACCATTCTCAAGCAGTTATATCATCTCATACCAAGTAGAGGGTCTGCAAAAACAACAGAAGTAAAGAAACAGCAATTTTTTCTACATCTGTTTTAGATCTGTAAGGTAAGAATTTTTAAAATCAAACATTTTAAAAATTAAATGAATAGTTGGCAGTTCATTTTTATGAATATCCCACTATTGTCTGTGCAACACATGAAACACAGGCCCAGGCAAGACTGAGCAACTGGCAGAAGACAAACCAAAATCAGAAAGTAGAGAAAAAGCAGCAGGAAGTCACTTCCACAGTATACAGATGGGGAAGAAATTAATTTAGTTTCAATCTATATGCAGACTTGTCTAACTTTTCAGTTTCAAACTACCACAGAATCCAAAATGTAATTATCATACAGATTTTTCCATTCAGTTTTGTAATAGAGTTCAACATCGTTTTAGAAGTCTACTGTCTATACTTTACTATACTATACTGTTACTATTATTAGACAATATGCTACACTATACTACACTACACTACACTATACAGTATACTATACTATCCTATACTGTCCTATACTATACTATACAGTATATTATACAGTATATACTATACAGTATACTACACTACACTACACTACACTATACTTTACTGCATATCCAGGGGGGAAACATTCAATGCATTCTAATAAGGAAAAGTATTTGCAAACATATCATGTCTTTGGCAAAATTACAAAGTCAGATATATCCAGACAATAGTGCACATTTATTTGCAGATTTGCCCACCCTTGCTATTCTTACTTCTTTAGGCTAGTCGGGGACCCAGAAGCAATATGCTTTCCAAAAGAGAAAGACCTATTACATAAGGAAGGTTTTCAGAAGGTTGATTATAGAGCCAAGGTATTTCCTGTGCACAAATATAAAATGGTTGCTTCCAAGGGACTGAATGACATGTTTTCTCCAGCTCTCTGCAGCAGTGTTGACCCTAACTGCAGAACTTCATAGCATGCAGCTGCAAACCTTTTGTGCATCGCTTCTCCTGCAAAACATCACATACTCTCCAGCGGGTGTGGTTGACCTCCACCACCCTGCAGCTCAGCCAGCATGTGACTTGATCATTAACACGCCAGCCAGCTCGAAAGGAATGTGGGTGGGATGGCATTGACTGCACATTAGGCCTCCCGACTGATTCTCCGTCTCTGTCTCCGCCCTCCCTCCTTTCCTGTATTAATACACCCCCAGCTCACAGATTAGAAATGCACACTGCGCTGTCCCAAACAGCATAGAAACCAGCTGGCCAGAGTTAAATGGCATTTGCTTCTGGTAGCATGTAGTCTAAGACCGCAGCTTCAATTTTCTGCAGTAGTACTAAAAATAAAAACATTAAAAAAAATAGAAACATGTGTGGTGGTCAGGTTTTTTAAAGAAAAATAGGTAGGCTTAACACCTTTTAAAATATTTTTGAGCAAAGTATTCATTATAAGCTCCAATCAAGTCTGATTTTTTTTCATAGATCTGCATTTTTTACTACCTTAGGCAGCTATCCCTATATTTTGCAAAAATAAATAAATTAAAATTAAACACTCAGATTCTTTAGGTCAAGCACTGTCCTCCTTTCAGTGTAACTAATGGTGCCATACCCATGAGCCTCATAGGTGTGAGGTACTTCCCCCCTCCAGACACAGGACTCAAAAAGATGGGAAATGGATATTGTGCATTATTGAAATGGCTTCTTATAAACCTATGTGGAGTTAAAGATGATGTGAATGGTACTGTTTTTTTATACAATCTTGAAAGGAAGATACATAAAGGGAGGGGGGAATCTAAGGCTGTTACAGGTAATTGGTGCTTCTGTCTCACAACTAAATGCATTGATTGCTCACAGTCTTCCAGATATATTGCTTTCCTTCTCTTATTTGCAGATTTTGAAACCTGAATTTGGCAGTGTGCTATTGGGCTGGATATAAAGGACAAGGACCCCGAATGCATGACTAAAGCAGTCACTGTTCCTCAACTCTTTTAAACTACTGGCTTTCTCCATCTGTTCAGGGGGAAACATAGAGTCCAGCTCATTAAAGTAAGCAAAAAAAGAAAGGGGTTGAAAGGAAACAACCTACTCTTGGTTGAAACTTGGTAATATGGGAGAATCTATCCTGTCCCAAAGAAGATGTGGAGGAACATATATAATATTTATATTATGCCTATTGGATCAAACTGAACAAGCCATAATTTTTTCTGTTCATGGCATGAGATTAGTACTCTTTCATATGCCACATTTATGATATATTCAGAACAATATATTCAGAACAATGATATATTCCTGTGTGTTGATTTAAGGACCAGATCTATGAAATGACTTTAACTTTCCTCAGGCAACAGCTAGAAAAAAGAAACTGACCCTGTTCCATTGCAGAGCTACAGATTTTGCCAGCAAAAAATGGAAACCATAAGTTGGCAGCAAAGATTTTGAGTTTTGTGTATCTCTGTGCTGCCCTTTAATAGTCATTCTGATTTTAAATCTGGTAACCTTCCTCCGTTATTTTTTTCTCTCTCCTTGGACAGTTTCCATTTACCCATTACTAAAAACTAAAATTTAAGGCTCAAAATCAGTGTCTTTATTTTTCTCTTCCCTATTGTTCTCTTTTTCCTTTCCTGGATAATATTATAATAAATGATTTCCTTGTTTTCCCTAATTGCATTTCAGCAAAAATAAAAATAAAAAAAATTAAGCTGAAAGAGTTTGGGCTGCTTTTAGATGAAGGAAATAAATGAAACCAGTGAGCAGTCATTTTTTTTTCCAGTTTCTTTTAATCAAGCATTCCCAAGAAGTGGAGCTCATATAAATAAGTTGGGCAAGGGATGGGTGGGGAATCCATTTCATGTCTGCCACTCTTATTCCATTTCTGTCTGTCAAATGGCACTAATTAAGGGAAGTGGCAGATGGAAATTCTATATTTCAGTTAGGAAGGAGAGTTATCTGGACTCATTATTTTCTTTAACATTAAAAATATTCCAGTTTACTTTTAGTCCACATGAAGATCCCATGGCTGCCAGCTCCAGTGTGGCTGTCAACACCAAAATATATCTTCATAAGATGGGAAGCAGGAGGGGAAAAAGTTTTTCTTTATTAGAAAAGATATATGTGAATGATTTTATGTGGATTCTGTCTCCAACTCTGTGGAAAGAATTTGGAAGGATGCCGTTCTTTGGCACTGAAATATGAAACCAGCACCAGCTAAAACACCCTAGTGCCTTGCAAGGCTGTTGGAACTACAGCTGTTATCATTCTCAGCCAGAATAGTCAACAGCTGGGCAGGCTCTTCTGGAAAGAGCTGTCCCCTAAATACGAGTTAGCGGAGAGCTGAAATAAGCAATTCCCAGACACAATCATTTGAAGACTGCATTGCTGGAGAGAAAAAGAAAAAAAAATGGTAGGGGTACAGCTTTTCCCATCGTGGGTTTCTCATATAGTTTCTAACCACCTGAAGACACTTTGGTGCAGTGGTTAAGGCAGCAAGCTAGAAACTGGGAGGCATGAATTCTAGTCTCACTTTAGGAGCAATCTGGTGACCTTGGGCCAGTCTCTCTCCCTCAGCCCTAGGAAGAAAGAAAATGGCAAACCACTGATGAAAAATGTTGCTAAGAAAAATGAAGGGATGTCTCCAGTCACGAGGAATTAAAAAATTATTTGAGAGCGTGTGTGCACGTGCGCACACACACAAATATTTACTCACCTGTTCACAGAAACTCAAGAGCATGCTCCCTATCCTATTATCTCCATTTCTGGAAATGCACCCTATTCATCTTTCATTCATTTTGCCCAAAAAACCCCCATACTCTTCTTTCTTTTTCCCCACTTTCCTTGGTCACCATCTCCCTTCCTCTTTTACCTCCTAGACTTAAGACAAGCAGATATTGCACCAAGAGAATATATATTTCCCTCTAAAGCAATTGCTGCATCTGAGGGATGTTTGTGATTTAGTACAAAATGAAACTTCAAAGGAATAGGAGAGTTAATGTGAAGTGAGTTCGATTTGAGGAAAATACAGGAGAATCATATTGCCATTATAATTTCATTGACAAGAATAAAAAAAGTGGTTTGCTGTTGTCTTTTCCAAAACGTTTTAGGGAAAACTTCTCACATCTAGGAATTATTGGCCTAATCAAGATTTTAGCACTATATCCCAAAACCACAAAGCCTCACAAGAGATTTAATTGGCTTATAATGATAATAATAATAAAAAAAAAACTTCATGTCTCATTGGAAGTGGAGAATAAAAAGGAAAACCATGCAAGATAAAGATTTTTTTTAAAAGCACATTTATGGGAAAGAATGCAATCTGTTCATCATTTTGATTAGCAGACATTGTTTTGGAAAGCCTAATCATAACAAGTGAGAAACATAAATAAAATTACACTATATTTGCTGTGATGCTTTGCTTGCCTGAAATAGATTGAAACTAACATCAGTTGACACTATCTTCAGGATTAATTTTACTTTTACTTTATTAATTAAGTGATTCAATCTAAAGATTCTAAAGAGGTGTACCCTGACAGAAAAAGCAAATGAAAAATACAATATTAAAATCAATTATATACAAGAAATCTACAAGATTAAAGTTATTCAGTATGAATTTAATCACAGGAAATTCTATGCTTGAGGGAAATGAGAAAGACAAGCACAATAATAGATTGTTTAAAAAACAAATTAATGTGATGTGGATTGTTTGGTAAAAGTATAATGGATGGGCAGGCTGGCTGGGAGGAAGACAAATGTACCAAATCATAATTTTTATGTGTGAAAGTAAATGGTAAATTGCAATTAAACATAAAACAATAATCATTATTAATCATGTATATAGATATGATTAGTGCTCATTGAAAATGAAGGTGAAGACTTTTTTTAATCAGTCAAAAATAAAAAAATAGGTATCAATCAAAATAATTTTGTAACTCTATTCTACTAGCCTTTTGGTTAATTTCCTGAAGGGCTATTTATAAACAAAATGGATCATGGATTTGTCATCCAAATTGCATTATAGTCGGATATATATCTATAAAGTACAGCATTCAATCAGTGGATAAAACTTATATATCTGAATTGCTTGATGGTGCTAGAAATAGGGAAAAGTACTTTATTCTCAGTGGGACAAGATGTTTTTCCCAAAGGTGCTTTTTCAAAAGGCTACTGGATTTTCTTGATTTTTTTTCTTTGAAAATGTTTCACTTCTCATCCAAGAAGTTTTTTCAATACTGAATTTAATTGAAGAAGTTTCTTGGATAAAAAGTAAAACATCTTCAAGGAAAAACCAAGAAAATCCAATGGAAAAGATGCTTTTGAAAAAGCATCTTTCAGACAATCATGACTTGGATGATTGGGAATCTCCATAGATGGACAGTTGTTTGTGTACATCTCAAAATGCTTTCATGTCTGTAACACTGTTGTTCAACTTACTTGTTGTCTAACATTAATCAAAGTTATCCATGCTCAATTTCCGAGAAGTGCAAAGAAGGATATGGCAGGACCCAAAGATGGCAAGAAGAAATCATGTATTAAAAGACACAAGCTTTAATCAGAAGCATGTTTTAGAATCAGGAACAAACATTTGGCTTGTTCCAGATTGGAACTGGTATTAAAGCTGATAAGACTAACCTTCAACAAATGTTTTTAACTTAATGTCAAACTAGATCTGAATTTGGAGGAATTTAGTATTTATTTATTTATTAATAGATGTTTAACAACAAGGAGCCTCTAAATGGTTCACAGAATACATGGTAAAACAATAATTGAAACATTAAAATCCCTACTAGGAAGTTTGAGCCCAGTGTTTATTTTTAGGCCTTTTACAAAAGGTTAGCAATACTGTTTATCCTTATTTCAGGAAGAAAAACTTCCCAGAATTCAAGATTAGCTGCTGACTTTGAAACACTCCCAAATGATTTTATGGTGACCTTAATTCATTATGAGATGAATGAGGATTGTGTTAAATAGAACAAAGTAGTATTGAGCTTTCTCAGTTATCAATAGAAATTTATATTTTAAACAAAATTATTTGATTTAAAAAAAGATGTCTGGAGAAAAAAAATGTTACAATTGTCTTGCTGATTCATACCACAAATTATTCATTTGGAAATTGAAAGCAAAGCTATGACTGTCAATCACAAGGGAAAAGGGAAAACCTATTCCATAACTGCTTCTTGAGCAATTTCAACTTCCCAATGAAATTTTAAAGGATGTTATTAATATTCTGGAGATAAAACAGAATTATTGTGTAGTCCAAGACAAGGCAGATTCATATCCTGGTGGACTGTTCTTATTTCAAGTAGGGATGTTAAATAAGCAAGGCATAGAGCTAACAGTCAAACAAAACATAAATAATATATTTGATGTATATAACATCCTCTCAATAGGACAGATAATGGAAGCTCCCATATTTAGCAATGGAATCCAACAACTCGAATCTTGCTCTACAAGTGATATTGAGTGAATTGATGGTTCCAATTGTGGTTGTTAAGTGAGGACTATCTGTAGTTTATCAATAAAAGTTGCATTATTTGGTCACTAAATATCGTGATGAATTTTTTATCCTCTCTGGACCACAATTGTTTAAACACAAGTTTTAGTTCATCATTGTTTATGGAGTAAATTGATTGTGTTCATCCAAGAAAAGCAGCTTGTAAAAGACATATCTGGCCAATTTTGTTGTCTCTTTATCAAAAAAAAAATATTTAAAAGAGTTACATTTTAATTCTTATTTACACTAGCTGCAATTCAGGAGGCCAGTTTGCATGGTGAGTCACAGATATTTTTATATGCCCTTTGTCTTAGCCAAACTGTTTTCATTGATCTCCAGCTTCTTATGTCTAACCTTGGTGACATAATCTAGAATGGAGAGCATTATCTTTTAAAAGTCATACATCTTAATAAGTTGAGAGGCAGAACTGCCTATTAAGTCTGATTATAGCTTTACATTTTACTGAAATGACATTGAGTTCAAGGCCAAAACATCTGGGGACCAGTTCAATAATCTGGTTGATAATTCCATTCTTACCTGTGTAGTTCAGTGTATGCTCTGATTACTAGTGTTTTTGTTTTTAAACCGCCAATATATTCATAAGGCAATGGCAAAAATCTTATGCCAAGCATTACTCTTTGTTTTGCATTTTAAATACAATGGGGAGCAATTGAACATTTTCCACTGATTTCTGAAGCTACTGAATTGGTATATCCAGTCTCAGCAGTCTGTCTGGTAGGAGTGATTGGGCAAAGCTTGAAAGAAATGATTTGATTTGAAAGAGAAAGATCAAGTATTTCCCTCAGAAAAGGGAATCATTCCTCCAAATATAAGATTTGAACAGCATTTTTAGATCAATGAAAGGGATTGAATAGGATCGGGTACCCACAAATAGCAACTGAAAAGCACTTCAATACATTTTCAGTTTGCCTCCCTACCTTGCCTTCTCAAAAGTTGTTGCTGCTTTACTTTCAACTGTCAAAGGGGCTAAGGGGAAGAGAGGAAAGGAATTCCATGGGAGTCTCTTCTGTTGGCTATATTGCTTTTCTACATGAATTTGTTTTGGGCAAGTTTGCTTGGAGGCAGACAGAGAGATACTTATTGTGTTGCTCCTTTGTTTTAATTTGGTTTGTTCTGATGTGATTAACTACCTATCTGAAATCCTCCTTTCAGTGTCCTGTCTGATTCATATTGTCTCTGTGATTGTTCCCAGACCTTCTTTTCATTCTCTTTTGTTCTCCCTACTTTACAAAACAAAAATAAAAACACTTTCTTTTTTTTGTTCTTAGCTTGTCTGATTCTATATCCCCACTAGCTGAGTGAATTTGAATCTTGCTTGCTTTTAGAGTATTTACATACAAAATACTGACTTTATTTCACCCTTCTTGCTTTAAAAACAAAACACTACATAAGCAGAGGATTATGAGTGATTCTCAAAAGAGGCAGCCTAATCTACCAGTGGTGACAAGAGTGGCCAGTGGTGTTAACTATTCTTTAGAAAGAGTTTCCTTTTGAAATCATTTTTGAAAGTATTTTTTCGTATTCAAAGTACAACACTTTCTGCAGGGATTTAGCCTGTCTTTTTCAAAGGCAGTTTGAATTCTTCTCTGTTAAACTTTCCTCGTCTCTGCTGTCTCAGGCATCAAAGGAGTTAAAAAAGAATATTTCTATGTTGTAATAAACAAGCCATCAATCCACAGTTTACTTGTTTGCAGGTGCCTATTGCCTTTGCTATTTTGATTCTATTCTATCAAGGAAACTGAAACAATTGAGGAAATTATGATGCTTCCTCATTGTGGCCTTTGATCAATATTCTTCAAATCTCAAATCTCAAATTCAAATATATCTTGCAACCTTTATGTCTTGGTGTTTGGTTGATTCACATAATCCTAGAGCCTTGAGATATGTTATATGTTTCAGCTACCAATAAAGTTCTTTGTTTCATTAAACATTGGGTGCCAACTATGGTACAAGATGCTACACATGGTATGGTTGATCAGCTGATGTCAAAAAATTAGTTTTACAAGCAAAATTTATGTTTCCCAAAAATATGGTATATAATTTATGTTTTTTGTCATGCCTCATATACTCTATGGTCCTGGCTAATAAACTTCCCACTTTTTAATGTGTGTTTGTGTCCAGCGATCTATATACTGCTATCCTGTTACATTGTTATTTGGCTCTAAGTGCTATGTAAGGTGACAGATTTAATTTATAAAACATTGTGTGGTCTGGAACATAGCTACCTGAACTCACCTCTCTCATTAGGCAACTTAAAAGGAATTATAAGACCAATTGGAATGCTCTTAGTAGGGGAACACGGGTCTTATCTCTGTGGAACTGATGGTGAAGAGCACTGTCTGTTATGATGACAAATTGGCATTTTAAAAGCGGAGGTTTGTTTGGTTTTTTTTTTTTTGTTGTTGAGGATCTGTTCACCTTTAATGTGTGGTGCAACGCTTTATTTTAGGCAAGATTTAACTGGTTCCACTCCTCCAATAAAACCTCATGTTTAACAGGTGACTGTTTTTCTTTTTCTTTCTAAACTATTCTGTCTTGAAAAGCATGATCTCAGTATGCAGGAATGCAGTTCATGGAAATCTGCCTGTTGATGCAAAAATTGCCTCCAATTTTTCATTTTCCTATCATAAATTTGTTTTTTCGTTAGTTTCTGACTTTAGCAAAGAAAAAGTCTGTAGAAAAATGAATGTGTGTTTTCCTTGGCATACTGTAATGGTGTATGTCCTTTTTCTAATAGGTATTTTTATAGCATTTTTATAACATTTGTACATGCCTATTTTTGTCACTTACTCAAATTTCCAAAATTTCTTAAGTTTCAAAGAACATCAGAAAATTCCAGACAATCCAATTTTTAACACAGAGATGTACATTCACACAAGGTTTAGGAATTACATGCATGTAAAAGTTAAGACTGTATTTATTCTCATCCATTGCTAATCTAAAAGCAATACAGAAGGTTTAATTTTAAAATTGACTGTGGCTCCCTTTATGACCCATTCCTAAAGCCCCTGTCACACTGCACCAACGGATGGAAAGAGGATGTAAAATGGAGAAAAACACTTACCATCTGTGGGTTAACGCGATGCTTCCGTTCTGTACTCACTGCCTCCGTTTTGCTTCCTCTCTATCCGTCCAGCATCCGTCTATTGACGTTTCATCCGCTCAGAAGGTTTTGAGCTGCCCAAAACTTTTGCACGGAAAATGTATCCAATGCATCCGTTCTGCATCCGCTAGGCATCCGCTAAGCATCCGTTCTGCATCCACTATATCCGCTAGGCATCCGCTATGTATCCGCGCAACTCTCCACAGGTAAACGGACGCAGGGAGGAAGCGGAACGGATGCGGAACAGATGCAGAACGGATGCAGAACGGATGGAGAAAAGATGAAAGCGGATGCAGCTCGCAAAGAAAGCATTTAAAACAGAAAAAACGTTCACAGAGGGGACCTATCTCGGATATTAAGGATGTCTAGAGGATGCCTAGAGGATGCAAAGGGACACATAGTGGAAAACCTATACTGCCTATAAAAAGGGGGAGCAACTCATCTGGATCTCACTTTCAGAACAGCAGCCCATCTGTGCAGACCTCTGCAGCCTGACTCTTCCTCTTCCACAGTATCCAGTCATGTCCACCATGGATCGTAACAAAGTCCTTTTGGCAGCCACCATCGTTCTGCAACAGTGCGAAGCCATCTACAGGCTCTGTGAACTCTACTACGGGAAGAAAAAGAGGTGGCCAAGAAGCGTCTGGGTCCGAAGGTGGATTGGGAGAAGAGCAGAGTATGGACTGTACAACAAGCTGATGGTGGAGCTCAGAAACGAAGACACTCGTGCATTCCAAAACTTCATAAGGATGCCTCCAGCCATGTTTGACGAACTTGTACAGTGGCTGACACCCAGGTTGACCAAGACAAACACCAACTTCCGGCCCAGCCTGGAACCTGGGCTCAAAGTGGCATTCACTCTGCACCACCTGGCCTCAGGGACCACCTACAGGAGCATGCAGTATGGCTGGAGGGTGCCACACAACACCATCAGCATTGTGGTCAGAGAAGTGGTGCAGGCCACCATCGAAGAATACATGGAGGAGCTCCTCCAGTGCCCCTCCACTGAAGAAGGATGGAAGAAAGTTGCAGAGCAGTGGTATCAGAGGTGGAACTTCCCCCACACCATTGGAGCCATAGATGGCAAGCACATGGCCTGCAAAGCACCAGCCAAGTCGGGGTCCACTTATTTCAACTACAAGGGCTTCTTCAGCATCATCCTCTTCGCCATGGTCGATGCTGACTACAAGTTCATGTACATCGATGCTTCAGTCAACAGGTCAGCTTCAGATGCCCAGGTATACAACTCCAGTGACCTCAAGGAGGGGCTGGAACGCAACCTCATCATGGGCTTCCCAAATCCAGACCCACTGCCCAACGACACGCAAGATGTGCCCTACTTCATCGTGGGGGATGACGCCTTCTCCCTTAGAACCTACCTCATGAAGCCCTACACCTCCAGACTCCTCACTCGTGAAGAGAGGAACTCCAACTACAGGCTGTCCAGGGCAAGGCGGGTGGTGGAGAATGCCTTTGGCATCCTGGCCAACAGGTTCCAGGTACTTCTCACCACCATGCAGCATCGCCCACAGACTGTGAGGAGGATCGTGGAAGCTTGCTGCATCCTGCACAATCTCATGCGCACCCGCTACCCAGTCTTGCAGAACAGGCTCGTGGACCTCCAACAAGGCAATGGGGACATGGAGCCTGGGAAATGGAGGCAAGGGCGAAACCTGATAGACACTCAGGATGTGCAAGGCCCCAACAGAGCCTCACATGAAGGGAAGAAGCAGCGCAACCTCCTGAAACACTGGTGCAACTCCCCAGCTGGAGCGGTAGAGTGGCAAGACAGGATGATAGATGCTTAATGGATGCTTCCTTCAGCCTGTCTCATCACACATGGGCCATGTATGTTGAGTGGGCCTACAATGAACAGGGTGTTTAATAAAGAGTTGTGTTTATGTTGACATGTGTGGATGATTATTACATTATTATTGATAATAAAGGGCCATAGGTGTGGCACCTGGGAGGGTGGACCATACAGTCCCACTATGCTTGCACTGGAGGTTTATCCATCCCACAGCTATTACCCATCCCAAAGGTATCCCTGCTCATTCCACAGGTATCCCTGCCCATCGCACTGCTATCTTAACCCATCCCACAAGCATGCAAAGGCTTAAACCATTTATAAAAGTTTCCACCAAGACTTTATTAAAAAAAAGAAATGAAGCAAGTGTGTGAATCAAAGATAGACTTTATTAACAACAAGCTGTAAAAGAAAAATGACCCAAGTCAAGTGTCCAAATAAAGTCCACAGGTAGCCAGCCAGCCAGCCACTGGCACTCCTCTTGGTCACTCAGAGGTGTGCCCAGTCTCAGGGGTGAAGGGTCCAGGTGCTGTGGAGGTGGCTGGTGCTGGAGTGCTTGTCTGAAGCGCCATTGGGGTGCCTGGCCCCAAGAGGACAACAGGTGACAGTGTGTTGAGAAAGCTCTCAGATAGCTGGCTCAGACCCGTGATGTTGAGAGCTCCTTCCTCCATGCCATGGGGTGTCAGCCCCAGTACCGAGGAGAGATGTACTGAGGCCAGGCTTGGCTGTGGGGTGGAGGAAGGGGCAGTGTAGTGGGGCTGTCTGGTCTGCAGCTAGGTGAGGACTGGCATGGGTGGCATCAGTGGTGTGGGTGGCATCAGTGGAATGGGTGGCATCGGTGGCATCGGTGGCATCAGTGTCGTGGGTGGCATCGGTAGCGTCAGTGGCATCAGTGTCATGGGTGGCATCGGTGGCATCAGTCGAACCGGTGGCAACGGTGTCATCCGATGACTCTGTGCCTGGACTGGGAAGGGCTGCTGCCTGTGCTGCTGGACCTCCTGGTAGCCGTAGCCCTGGTAGGTGAGGGCCTGTGGAAAGCCTTGGAATGGGAGGGATATCACCTGGGGTAGAGGAGCAGACCTGGACTGGGTGGGAGCAGGTTCAGCTGGGCCTGGAGGGTTGTGAGGCAGCTCAGTGATCCGGTCCTTCACCACCTGGTACTGGGGTTCCACCATGTCCGTGAGGGTCTGGTTCACATAGGTGAGGAAGGGCTTGCGGTTGGAGGATGAGGAGTCGGTGTGGACCAGCTGAGAGAGGAGATCTATGCTGCTCCGGATGGTGTCCCTGATCTCCAGCAGGACAGTGTGGCTCTGTCCCTCCGGTCTGACTCTGTGCCTTTCTGTGGAGGTGGAGCTGGGGGTGGATGCGGGTAGGGCTGTGGTGGACGTGCCGTCTCCTTTTTCCCACCGCACCAGGGAGTCCTCCACACGCTCCACCACGGTTAGTACAGCTGTGGGGGGGTTCTCCGCCGTGGCACGCTCCACAGAAATCTGCCTGGAGACAGGAGCTGACTCTCGCCCGGAAGAGGACTGGCTCTCAGCAGGCTGCCGGAGAGAGAGGGTTGTGAGAGGGGCTGCTGGTGCTCCTCGGTGGCGGACCTCACCCTCCAGGAAGCTGCACCTGGCCATGACGTAGGTCTCTCTGTCCGTCAGCTTAACCATGGCCTGGCCAGATTTCTTGAGGTGCAGCTTCCCATACCAGGTGTGCATGTGCTTCCACCAGCCGAGAAGCACCTCCGAAGTGTAGCCCAGACTCTCCGCCTTCTCTCTCCAAGCAGCATGCTTCCGCTTGGTGTCCCTGTAGAGACAGTGTCCCTTCCGCCACAGATAGTCATTCTCTCTCAGCCGCTACAGCACCTCATCCTCGTGTTCCTCCTCAATGGAGTATTGCTTCCTCTCCCGTCCCCACATATGCCTCTTCCTCCCTTTGGCAGGACCAGATGGGCCCTCATCAGAGGGGCTCCCAGGTAGTAGGGGCTGCTCCTCCACACCACCACCAGCAGCAGCAGCAGCAGCAGGATCATCATCATCATCATCATCACCAGCAGGATCATAATCATCATCATCAGCAGCAGCACCAGCATCAGCAGGATCATCATCAGCAGCAGCAGCAGCAGCAGGACCAGCAGGACCAGGATCAGCAGCAGCAGAGTAAGCACCAGCAGCGCCAGCAAGACCAGGAGCACGAGCAGGACCAGGAGCACAAGCAGGACGAGCAAGTCCAGGAGTACGAGCAGGATGAGCAGGACCAGCAGGATGAGGAGCAGCTTCAGCAGGGTATGCACCAGCAGAAGCAGCACCGCCAGGAGCAGCCTCAGCAGAGTAAGCACGAGCAGAAGCACCACCGCCAGAAGCGGCATCATCAGTTTCTCCAGAAGCAGAAGCAACAGAAGCCCCAGCAGAAGCAGAGTCAGGGACAGGGGGTGGGAGGGTGGCCCTGTCCCTCTTGCCAGGGATGGCGGCAGGTTGCTGAGGCTTTCTCTTCTTCCCCATGGTAGTGGGGTTGCTGGCTGGCAGGGAGGCTGGCAGGCACCAAGGCTGGCAGGAAGGCTGGCACCAGGGCTGGCAGGAAGGCTGGCAGGCAGCCAGGCACTAAGGCTGGCAGGCAGGCACCAAGGCTGGCAGGAAGGCTGGCAGGCAGGCACCAAGGCTGGCAGGCAGACTGGCTGGCAGAGAGGCTGGAAGGCAGGCTGGCAGCAAGGCTGGCAGGCAGGCAGACAGCAAGGCTGGCAGGGAGGCTGGCCAGGAGGCTGGGAGGCAGGCTGGCAGGAAGGCTGGCAGCAAGGCTTGCAGCAAGGCTTGCAGGCAGGCATGCAGGCAGGGCAGGCAAGGCAGTCAATGTGTCTGGCAGCAGGTCTTTCCTCCGAATGGTGACCTGCTTCCGAGCTGCTTCCCTTTATATCCGCGGGGCTTACGCAATGCATCCCCCCCGCATGCGCAATTAACGCTCGGCATCCGTTAGGCTTCCGCTGTGCATCCGCTTCATCCGCTGTGCATCCGCTGTGCATCCACTTCATCCGTTCCACGTCTGCTCTGCATCCGCTTCATCCGTTCCGCGTCCGCTTTGCTGATGTCCCCCGGAAGCCTTGCGGATGTGCCATCCACTCTCATCCGCTTCCATCTGCTGGGCTTCCATTCCGCATCCGCTTTCCATCTGCTCTTGTCCTCCCCGCGTCCGTTCCTTTCCATGTTATCCGCTCTGGTTATGCAAATTTTCGCCCCTTTGGAGAGCGGATAACAACGGATGGAACATTTTTCTCGTCCACTGTGTCCCTTTTACAAACATTTTGCATCCGTTGGGCAGTGTGACAGGGCCTTAAAGGTTTTTCTGATATTGACAATGAATATACACTTGCCTGGAAACCAACTTTGTTTTCATTTCAGACTGCAACTTCTGGCCAAAGCCCATTTCAACATTCATCAGCACTGTGTCACTTCCTTAATGCTGAAATTCAATTTCTACAAATGATTTTCTGTCACTCGAATTACAAAGGGAACTTTCCTTGCAAAGGTTTGTCAGATCAAGCATTATTATTGATGGTGGTGGTGGATGCACAAACAGATGTTTAAGACTAGATTTGGTATTTTTATCAACCTATCAAAAAGCTTTCAAAAATCTGGGATGGACAGATGCTGTTTGATGGTATTAGAGATATCATTGTAAGATGTAATAAGGCCCAGTCCCACTGCACTTACGGATGCAAAAAGGATTTAAAACGTTAAAAAAAGCTTGCCATCCGTTGGAAAACGCTATGCATCCATTGTGTACTCATTGCATACGTGCTTCATACGCTCTATCCATCGAGCATCCGTCCACTGCGATTTCATCCACGCAAGACGTTTTGAGCTGCACAAAACTTTGTGAACGGATGAACTTTCCGCCGTGTACAATGTAAATCCGCGACATACGAACAACAAACGTTCTATGTCCATTTATCATCCATTAAATGTCTGCTGTATCCTCTCTGCATCCTCTGGGCATCCTCGCAACTCACATCCACTGCAGCTGAAAACAGAAAGAGGGAGGAAACAAAAGGTACATGGAACGTCTATACATCGTTAGTAGCACGGAAATAGAAAGGATGCGCAGTGAACGCTTTGTATCCGATATACATCCGTGCAGTATCCCCTTTCTTTCCTTTAGGCGGTATGTGATGCATCCGCTTCATCCGCTATGCGTCTGCTTCGAAATTCTCCCCCGGAACCCCTTCGGAGGTGTCATCCGCTTCCATCCGCTAGGCTTCCTATGAACATCCATTTAACATCCCCACTACATACTACCCACGTCCGTTCTTTTCCGTTCTTTTCCATTCTATTTATGCAAATGTTCACCACTTTTTGCAGCGGATGACAACGGATGGTGCCACCCCGAAATTTTGCTTGTCCGCTGTGTCCTTTATGCATATGTTTTGTGTCCATCGGCCAGTGGGACCGGGCCTTTGGCAAGCATATTCAACTCCCAGTCTGTGGTCCATATGCAGCTCTGGACAGCAAATAACACAGTCCCACAAGGTTGTAAGCTGTTAATCTTGTTATGTAATTTATACACATTAACTATATTATTTATTTTATATGCAGTGCAAGACAATTCCTCTTCACTCAATGCAACCTTGGCAAGCCAACCAGTTGGACACCTAATGATGTTCCAAGGAAAACTGGCTTTTGCAATGGACTGATGGTGATTGTGTTGCTATTGCTCAAGTGATGTTCCAGATGCTTTGGGATTGCATCCAGGGCACCTATTAGTATTAGTAGACTTTTTTCTCTTTCTAATCAATAATATTTAAGTCTGGTTGTTGGGTGGCAGATGCTTGTCTGTTTTCTCCACCTTTCTGAAGTCCCTATTTTCTCCACAGTAACAACCCAGTGAGTTGGATCGGGCTGAGGGACAGTGGTGTTAAACTGTTTGGCAATGAATAGGTGCAAACTAGTCACATGTATCAACCAAAAACCATATAGTTCATCTTTATCTGATGCTGGCCAGTTCTTGATCTTTTTGCTGTTTTCTCCACCATTTCTGCTGTTATTATAAGTTCTTTCATTCTACCTTCCTTTTTCTTTATCCACCTGCTTTACTCAAGCTACATTCTTGTTGTATTTCTTTAGGTTGTCCTACTATTGTTCTTGTTGTTCTTGTTCATTTTGTTATTGATCTTTTGGATCCCTTTTTCATTTTTCTAGCCAGAGAGCATGCATAGTGAATTTTAAGAACTGTTCTTTAAAATGAAAGAAAGTCTATCTTCAGCTGAGGGTTTCAGTGAGCAATATAAATTTTGCAAGCTATAGATAGTAACCATTTTAAATCTCTAATTTTCTCATTTCTGATCTAGTCCAAACTATTAAAGGACTGCTTGAAAGCAATGGCCTGGTTAAAGGGAAAAAAAAACTCAAAACATATTATTGTGAATGCTTGACTATTTTCTTCTGAAAACTCAAATCCTGCATTCCACAGTTGCAGAGGAGTGTTCTGTTATGAAAACAAAAAATGTCTATTTGTGAGACAAAGTCTAGATGTGAAATCCCTGCATTTTGTCAAGACTCCTGCCTAAAACAGAACCAAGTTGCTTCTGCCTAAAACAGAAACAACTTGCTGTTTTTTTCCTCTTGCATGCCTTTGCCTCTCATGCATGCAGACTAAAAATACCCCACAAATCACAATCCATTGGCCACTTCTAAGTCAACAGTAAGGATTATTCATCATCATTACATTTTTCAGCCTCTGCTAAGACCTCTCATGACATCTGATTAATAGAGACCAGGCAAAACCATGTAGAGTTCTGTTTTTTGAATTTACTCATCATTACAAAATTGATGGTTGTCATAATCTCTTTGAAATATTGATCAGGAGAACTTGTGGAAACAGATTAGAAGTTGGCCTGGAACCCGTTGCAAGAAACCAAGGTGTCCTGAGGCATAACATGTTTATCTGCTTAATCCTTCCAATTCTTCAACCTATAACCCATTGTTATAATAATATGTGTAATATTAATTGAATGAATTTCATTGAATGAATAAATCATTATCAATTGAATGAGTACATTTTCACTATCCAGTCTTTATTGTTTAAAAGAGAAATTAACATTAGAAGAAAAAGAAAATGGAAAGAGAAAATCAAACTTATCAGGAGGCCTTGGAATCTCTCCCTGCTCATCCCACTAGCTGGCTACTTAACCAGGCAGGTAGACAGGTAAGTTTACTCCTTCTTTTTTCCTTTAAATCAGGTGTGCCTAATGCATAATCTACAGGCCACATTTGGCCCTAGAAGGTAGTAATACAACCACACAAGATAATAAAAATATTAAGAATGGATATTTCTTATACATTATACATATATTTTATATGCTGCCCAAGACAATTTCTCTTTACTTAGTGGGGCCAAAAATGCAGGTAACCAAAAAGGTTGGAAAACCATGCTTTAAATCAAGGAAATTAGTCAAATATGTTATCTCCAAAACTTCCTTACAAAGGCAAGAGGTTGGACAAGGTCAGTGGAAGGACCTTGATGTGAAAACAAAGATGAGGTTGGGTGCAATTCAATTGCACAATTGTGTTCAAGATCCGACAAATTCCAGATTTAGCATTTGCAAACCAGTGTAAACTGTGTACAGTCTTTTTCAGTAATTACAAATCTAGTGCTTTCTATTGTGGCTCTGAGTTTCATAAATCATTATTTCACATTCTTCTGTTAATAATGTAACCTTATATTATAACAGATGGTGCACTTGCTTCATGCAAAAAAAAATAAAAAAACACCTGTACTTCAGCACATAATTTTCTTTTCCAGGAAAGGAACTTTTCCATAAACCAGATCTCCATTATTGGCTGACCAAAACAATTCTGAAAATCAGGTGATGCAGAAATGATTTTACAGTATATCGAAGGGGATGTGCTAGATCTTCTGACATTGAATTAGAAAAAGAGCACCCGTTTTCTTCATCTGTCAATTACAGTAAATGTTTCTAATCCTATACCAATCAATGGATAGAGAGGGGAGTAAAACTTTTCAGGATGGCTTGCCAGAATTTATTGGTCAATTAGTTCTACTTCAGTTCCACATCTTTCTAGGAGTGTCTGTTCCAATGGCCAGAAACATGTATTCTTAAACACACTTGGATTTTTGAAAACATGTCATGGACAGTTAAACATAAAAGATGGTGTAAAAGCTTACCTGTTTGTAAAAGTGTTACCATGGAAGGCATAACAATCACAAATATTAACTCAAAGAAAATTATTTGGCTTCTCTTTCTGGTTCCTAGGAAGTTGTGATTTGAATGAATGAGCTCATTCAAAGTAATCAACTTCCTAAGAACCAGAAAGAAAAATCAGAATCACAAGAGTACATTTGATTTACTTTGGCCATGTCACGCATGCAAATTTATTGGAGAAGCGATGCTTGGAATGGATCAAGGAGAGGGGGCAAGCAAAAAAAAAAACCCTCACTGGCTTGATACCATCAAAGCTGATACAAAGATGAACATCCAACAACTGAAAGAAACTGTACTTGACAAGGTAACATGAAAAGCACTTGCCTATAAAGTTGCCAACTGCTGGACATGACGGAACAGTTAAAGCTAACTACCACCAGAACTCTAGATGTTGCTCTTGTTATTTTATTTCCAGAGGCCTTGGTGAACCTTGGGACCACTCAAGATTGTTTGAAAGAGACAAACTGCTCAGGAATAGTTTTGACAAGAGCTCAGGTTGTCTACTATATTAATAGTTAATCAGACACTTGGTAGATTTGTCAACCACAAGTCTGTAAACTCCCCAAATGCCTCCTGGAAACAATTGGGTAATATTGTTACCTTCACAGAGGTGAAGGTATTTGAGGTGAGGCTCCATATAAATTGAATTCATAAATAAATGAAATCTAGTTCTGTGAAACATTTAGGATAGATCATTCAAATTGATCCTGCAGTGCAGAAGCTACAGGGAGCTACCCATTGCACCCAACCCAGAATGTGACCTGACTATGGGAAAGTGTCATGAAGATGATGATGTAATCCATTCATCAGTGTCTGACTCTTGGCAATTCTGAAGGCCAGGTCACTCCACATGTTCCAATCTTGTACTGCTTGTTTTCTCTACGTTCTGGCTGATGCCAACTTTGATTGCTTCCAGCTACTGTGTTCTTGGTATCCTGGTTTCCTTTTACCACAAATTTCTCCACATATAATTGCTTTCTCCAGTGAATCCCCCTATATGGCATGTCCAGTTTAAGTGAGATGCAGCAAGGTGTCATAGAGTCACAGTGATAGCAATATCCTCCACATCCAGATCACATAGCAGCTCTAAAACAAAGGCAATGTCTAAATAGGTGTCCAACTATGTATGTTTGATCCACACTATGAGAGAAATAATTGCCATGGAGATCATCAACTTCTGGGCCCTTCCCACTCTAGCTTTAGTAGCATGGAGACTGAAATTCCCCAACAACTTACAAGAGACTTTTATTTATTGTCAGTTCAGGTTCAGAAGTAAAAGTCAAGAATCTGATGGGCAATCAGGTGGCCACTACATCAGCAGAACTCTTGTCTTTGGTAATCAACATAATACATGGGCATTTATACCTCCACTTCAAAAATAGTGACCCTGGTAAGTTGGTAAGTTGTCATAACAGATCAATGCCACTCTACCTCCTTAACTTGGCTTCAAATGGAGAACTCAAATCCAAGCTGGATAATTTCTGATGTAATATTGTTGCCCTTGCTCAACCAGGTTTCAATGTTATATGCCAAATCTCATCTACCACCAAAAGTAATGGCTATTGTAGACAACTTTGGCATTTACCAGCAAGGCACTCTGTTAATCCAACCATCAGTCTTCAGGACAGAACTACCAAGACAAAACTGGAGATTACCATCAGATTAGAAATCACCCTGTAAATCTGCCTATTTTAATATTTATCTTTATTCTTTTTGCAAAACCAAGTGCTCAAGATGAGATGCATTTCTAGAGAACTACTGTTGTTTTTCCATGGCATTATGTTTAAATGCATCTTTCTTTTATGAGCAATTATGGGTAATGATGCAAGAGGTTTTTTTTCCAATGTTTAGCTGCCAAGGCTGAAAATGATGTTAGGTGCACTTATCATGGACAGTTATCATTGGTGTGTGTATATCGATGGTTGCAAGTGAGATTGTTCCTTTTTTCTTCTTCTTCTCTTCTTCACTGTATTAATGTATTAGAGTCAATGATACAATGGGTATTAGATATTTTAATCTGTCTTAACATCATTCATAACAACAACAATATATGCACTTGTATTTTTAGGGTATCTCTAAGGACATAATGAATTGCCAACACTAACACAGAAAAATCATTATAAGAAGACATTTTACTTTAAAAATCTAGCTGCAGCTACAGAAAAAAGATCAAGCTGAAGCTACAGTTTGATGTATTTAAACCATGATAGTGTAATTTAGCACAGAATTCAGTTAGTGAAATATTACTAAATAATAAAGACTTTATTTCTGACCAAACATTCTTAAGATTGTATTGCAGATATCCCTTCTACAAATATATTGGGGTTTTCATAAGAGAATGCCAGAATAAACATTCTGTTTTAAGCCACATAGTTCGGAATCAGAAATTATTAACTTGGATTTTTTTCTATACAAATAAAAACAATGATGATGACAATAAAGATCAAAGTTCAAGGTAGAATGATAAATCTACATATTGTAAATGCAGAACAATTACTACACCTTTTTGTCATTGGTCTGATTCCATTTCCCTGCAAAGAATTTAGTGGAATTTTACCGATATTTTGCAAAAACAGAGGCTGAGCATAAGTAGACTAAGCTTATACATTCCATGGAAAAGCAAACCCCAATCCTTCCATTTTTTTTTCTCTAACTTTCCAAGTCTTATCCAAACAGCAGCCTCTTCTTTTCATATAGACCTACCTTGACTCCTCTCTGCAACCAGGAGGATGGGAATTGGGGTGAGCTAACTTTTCATCCAATCATCAAGTATAAACTGGAAGTGACTTTTTTGACCAGCAGATAATTAACTGCAATAAAAATGCTTAAAGGGCTACCATTTTTCACCATAGTGAGGTATACAAAGTGAAAAATATTAAGTTCAGAAGAAAACATCACCTGATTTTTTTCTGAACTTCAAAGTTGAGAAATTGGGACATGGAAAAAGGGCAGTGCTCTTACATTTTGCAACCTACAGTAACAAATTAGGTAGGTTAGTAGTCTATGCTAAATGCCAACTATCTATCAACCTCCAGAAAAAATGGTCAAGGGGATTATTTCTTAAATAAAACTTTAAGCATTTTTATTACAGTTAATTATCTGGTAGGTCAAAAAAGTCACTTCCAATTTATACTCACTCAATGATTGGATGAAAAGTTGCCCCAAAGGTGCTTTTACAGGAGGCAAATCGACTTTCTTGTTGTTTTTTTCCCTTTTGAAAAGGTTTTGCTTCTCATCCAATAAGCTTCTTCAGATCTGGCAGGATAGTGGGGAATGGAAGGATTTATATTCCTTGCAGGTGGCTGGAGATCTGCATCCTTTTAGAGGGTTGTTGAAGCACTTGGAGTTTTAATCTGTGTCCTCAGGGTCATCTGAGTAGTGCTCCTGGTTTCTGTAATCTGCAATTTTCCCTCTGGAAATTTCCAAGTGCTTCAATGACCCACTAAAAGGATGCAGATTACCAGTCATCTACAAGGAATATAAATCCTTCCGTTCCCCACTATCCCGCCAGATCTGAAGAAGCTTGTTGGAGGAGAAGTGAAACCACTTCAAAAGAAAGAACAAGAAAGTCAAGTTGCTCCTGAAAAAGCACCTTCGGGATTTCCAAGCAGTTTATAATAAAGCTTCTACATTGAAAGAATCTGGTGTTCTGAATGGCTGCATTGGGGTGTGGTCCAGAAAAGTAATGTTTCATTCCAATGAGGACTGTGCATACCTTGGTGCAACCATCTCTGTACATACATGCGAAGTACATCTTTCGCCTGTCGAACTGCCTGAAAAGCACACAAGCCAATGCACACAAACAGGGACAATGTTTATTTCTTTTATCACATTTACATATTGCAATCTGTGAAAATCATTTTTTTTTATCGCTGAGAATTCCAAAATCAACATAATCAACATAAATCTATCTACCCGCTACAGCCTTTTTCTTATGTCTACAATTATTTCTCCATCTCTGTATGCATTTAGAAGGATACTTTTCTCTTCAGTGGAATTAGCTTTTGCAACTGGTTGCGAGGATGGATTCTATGCTGGTGGTTATTACTGAATATAGTAATGTTGCAGGTTTCCTTGGCCTGCATATTTTTAAAGCTTATTTCAGAATGTCAGAGAATTAAAACAACATGGTATATAACTCCAAAACACAAGGCATTTTGTTTCCAGCCTTTCAAAACAGCCTTTTTTGAGAATTTAACCTTTTGCAAACCTTAATTATCTTCCTTTATTATGATTTGTGAAAAACTGAGGTCAGTGTAGTGTTGACAATAGCTTTATTCAGCTAAGTAAAAGTTGTACCATGATAGTTTTTGGAAGCTGGTGAGAAATAGTTTCTAGTAGTTCAGAGGACTGAACATAATCTTCCTTACATTATTCAATGAATTTATCATTGAATAAATTCAATGAAACAATATTTCAATGAAGTTATTCAATGAAACAATATTTTTTTAAAAGGTGATTTCTCTTGAACAAAAACTTTTTTTCTTGATCACTGTTAATAACAGGAAACTGAATAAAGCATAGCAACACTGCAAGTAGCCCCATTTTTCTGACTGCAACCTATCATTAAGAATGTTCTTCCTTTGGCATTTACTGTCAAGAGCTAAAGAGTTAGGGTACCATACCATATCTAAGCTGCAAAGATCCAAATAACTACAAGAGGGCAGCAAAGCAATATAAGAAATGGTAACAGGTTTGATTAATGACTATTTATTGTCCAAAAATGACTATTGATATGGCCCCCCCAAGCTGAGTAAATGATATTCATAGTCCAAAAGCATCTGTAAAATATTTGTTAGATTTACATCCACTTCCCTTCCTCCAAAAAAAAGAAAAGAAAAAGAAACTAAAAAATGTGGGATGATGTCCATAGCAAATCCTCCTACAGCCTTCCTCCACAATTATAGAAGTTGGATGGAGACAGAATACCTTGTCCATCCAAATATTTTCAATGGCTAAAGAATTCAAGTTGGAATTCAAGTCCCCTGTCCTAATCCAGCAGGTTATTCACTGTAGCAGACAGTGGCCAGAATGTGTGTTTGAAGGGAAAAAAAGGGAGAGGAAGGGAATGTTTATAATGAACTTCATCTCAGGTGTTCTTTATCTGATGTAGTAAAGGTGTAGGGTACAATAGGCCTTCCCAAATTGGAAACAGCTACTAAACAATTACAGATAACAGATAATCAGAGTCAGAAGGGACCTTGTAGGTCATCTAGTGGTCCAACCCCCTGCCCAAGCAGGAGACCCAACATTTCTGACAGATGAGTCCAATCTCTTCTTGAAAGTCTCAAGTGATGGCGCTCCCACAACTTCCGAGGGCAACTTCTGTTCCATTGGTTGATTGTTCTCACTGTCAGAAAGTTTCTCCTTATTTCCAGGTTGAACCTCTCCTTGTTCAGTTTCCATCCATTAGTGGGATTCAAAAATTTTTACTACTAGTTCTGTGGGCGTGGCTTGGTGGGTGTAGCATGGCTTGGTGGGCATGGCAGGGGAAGGATATTGCAAAATCCCCATTCCCTCCCCATTCCTGGGGGAAGGTTACTACAAAAATCTATTCCCTTCTCACCCAATTAACCTGCTTTCCAGCTCTGTTCTCCTGTGCTGGGGAACAAAAGAAGACTCAGCTGATCACTGGGACTTAGGAGAAAGAGAAGAGATGGGGGCAGGGCCAGTCAGTGGTAGTATTTTCCAGTTTTCCAAACTACTCAAAATTTCCGCTACCGGTTCTCCAGAACTGGTCAGAACCTGTTGAATACCACCTCTGTTTCCATCCATTATTCCTTGTCTAGCCTTTGGGTGCTTTAGAAAATAGCTTGACCCCTTCTTCTGTATAGCAGCCCCTCAAATATTGAAATACGGAAAACATATTGAACTTTGCCAGCATTATTTGGCAGAGTCACATTCTGGTTAGTGGTGAATGTGGTCAAAGATGAATGCCATACTTCTTTTTCTGCTATGGATACCCACTTTTGTTTAACTCTTGTCTCTGTTCTTCCCTTTTCTAACACTTGGGCTACTGGGATAAGAACATATTGCTCTTATTGGAGGTCTGAATTGTTATTTTTCAGGGTGTAATCTGAGGGCTATATTTCTGGCAACTCTAGGACTAGAGGAATATTTATCTGCTCTATTGAGAATTGTTAAGACCACTGAATGTACTAAATGTGGGGCTTGTTGATATTTAATATTGAGACTGAAGTCACCCTGTGCTCCTTTTGTCCCTCTGCTACTGTAAATAAGTTGGAATGGGTTTTTTCCCCCATCCTCGTAAGCAGATATGTAAGTTTGAGCATTCCGAATTCACAAAAATTGGATCAAAATTACTAGAGAGAATTTTCCACTTTGGCCTCATTGGGGAGGCCAGTGGGGAGAATAGAAAATAAAATACAAATTTTAGGGTAAAAAATGCCTTACTTCTATAGAGAAAATAAACCAATTGTTACACAAACCATTTCAGCATAGAAAGAAAAACATACAGAAAGCACTTATGATTTGGTAAATGCAAGTTCTTCCTTGCAGTTTATTATATTGTGATGTTGCTGGAGATTTTCATCTGTATTATTCAATACCTCATTACAGGAATTTATTTCTGCAGAACATTCCATCAAGGTAAGATAAACATTACTGCAAGTAGCATATTGTTACCAACTTATATTGAGCATTGGTCTAAAATCTTCGTGTTATTCTTTCGAATCTTTGGGGGGGCTGTAAAGGATACTGTTTGCTTTGTTTTTGATTTATGGCCAAACCACCCTACCTTGGCTCAAACAAAAATTTTTCAGAATGCCTCTATTCATATTCAATAGATGATGCCTGTTTGTTTGGGAGGGGAATGAGTCTAAATTAAAGATGCTTTCTACCTTCTTCTGGGAACAAGTTATGGAATTGGAGAATATGGTTTGCCATACTGGTGGATCACTTTGCATCCAGAACCTGCTGGGAGAAAAATTGAGGCAGTTTTCATAAACCATCACAGAAAATTATGAATTACTCTCCAACAAAGTCATTTAACAATTTGCACAATCTAAATTAGTAATTGTTATTCTTTTAAGACTACCTTTCCATTTTTCTTTATGATAGAATGATAAATTTGGGTCATGTGTAAAATTTTGACAGAGTACCTTGACTGGGAATGTACCATATGGAGGGATACTGCAAAACTAATCAAGTGGCTGACTTCTGTTATGGAAGATACTATATAGCACTGTGTTATGTTTCATTTCCAAATCCAGACAATACTGAGGAAAGATTTTTGAGAGATGTGGTAATGTTTGAATGCTTATCTGAGCAACAATTTCCATTTCTTATAGGACCAATTCTGTGATAAAGTATATACTATACATCCAAATAACTAACAATTGTGGTTCAGATTCAGCCTCCATTAGCTTCAGATAAAAGAACTAGATAAGAAATTTCAATTAGAATAGATTTGACAGTTCTGAAAGGACTAATGGGCTAAATTGAATATATAAAGGCATAGAGTTCTCCTGGACTGGAGTGGCATATTAAGTCCAATAAATAATTAGCCTTTATAATATCATGACTCCATTTAAATATCTTGTAGCTTAAACTTTGACTAAGTGAAAACATCACCTTAAACCAAAACATTATTTCCTTTGGATCAGCATATTGTATGAATAAACCTAGCCAATTGTGGTTTGTTTTTAAAAAAAACCTCTGATTAAATAAATCATGATTAAGACAATCTACACTTGTTATTTCATAGTTTCATTTTTATTGTGCTCTCTCTCTCTCTCTCTCTCTCTCCCTCCCTCCCTCCCTCCCTCCCTCCCTCTGGTCTCCCTCTCTCTCTATTTTTCAAGCTACCTTCTCATATTTACTTGGTGTAGCAACAAATGCTTCTCAAGAAAAGGAAGTTCAAGATAAAGACCATGACAACTAAGTGGCTAAAAAGCTGACTTCTGGTTCACTGAACACGTAGTAATGCATGTCCTTGTTAACATATCAACTCTACCTCATTATTTTGATCTACAGCTTTGGTGACAAATCACTTTTGAATAATCACATATTCTTGCGGTGCTTGCATTATGCAAATATCAGCCAATTCAAGTTACATCAACATGCCACTTGGGTCTCACATCCATGACCAACATGTATGAATAAGATCATAATAACACTAGAGCTTCTAAACTTGTAAATACAGTGATTGCTATAACATTTCGACATAGTTGTATTGTTAGTATTTTACAACTTTAATATATAGTATTCTAACATATCATATAGAGTATTTTAGTATTTACATAGTAAAGCAGATGGTAATAAACTTCCTGAGCAAGTGGCAGAAAGCATTTCTTCTTTCCATCTATTTTTGTAATTTTGGACAGGGTCCAAAATGAGGACTACAAGTCTTCACTTACTGACTACAATTGGGACTCGCAAATCCATGATTGTTATAAAGTGAAAAATCAAGTGACTGTGCCCAACTTTATCAGTTGCAGCTGTAATCATTAACTTACTTGCTATTTCCGGCTGGCTTTCCCCCTTTTTTGGAATCTAGCTGTAAGGCTGCAAATGGTTATCACGTGATTGTGCATCCTGGTTGTCATATGACATCAAGTATGATGTGATAGGGGCAGCTACAAGTCTCATTGTTCAACCTTGTTACAGCTTCTAATAGTCACTGAATTAAATAATGACTACCTATACCATCTGTAAAACATTTTATAGATTGGAATAAATTATAGATTGGAATAAATCTTATTGAATTCTCCACAAGTCTTCCTATTATTGTAGTGTAATTGTTTTTTTAAAATTATGCATCCATTTTGTCATATAGCTTTAACTTGTTCTGTCTCCAAATCATATTTTAATAGCAATTTTTATATGTGATGCACAGTGATCTTAAGTTCTATATAAGTATTTCCATTTCTGTCACTTGTCTTAAAAACCCTCCATTCTTAAGATTCTTGTTTATTCTTCTAGCAATCAAGAAATATATCAGGCATGGCAAATTCTGGCCTTCAGCAGATAATTCTTGCTATATCTTTAGTATATTTCTAAATCTGGATATGCTATATCTGCATACATAATTACACATTTCTTACAATAATTGTCTCCAGAATAAAGAGTTTGAAACTGAAGCAAAAGGCAAGATTGTCTTATTATATGTCCTGTTATTTGTTGATGTTTTGTTTTCTATATAGCCATCTCTCTCTCTCTCTCTCTCTCTCTCTCTGTGTGTGTGTGTGTGTGTGTGGATTTGTTTATTCTATTCTTTAAATGTTTCAGAATAAACTTAACTTTAAAAAAGACTCCAAATGTATTATGAACACAATATAAACATACACTGACTGTCTAAAACTGAAAACAGGCTGTTAACTAAATATGTGAAGCTTTAGTTCTCTTCAAGCAGAGCTTGAAATAATAATAGAGTTTGCATTTGCAATATCACTACCTGCTTGCAAATTTATACATAAAGACCGCTGGGCTACTACTGAAATGCTGAAGATCTTTCCTGAGCCATTCTTTCTGGTGAAAAGTTCTTTTTTTTTTCTGTCTTGTTTAACTTACATGGTGTAATCAGGAAAGAACATATTTTAGGACTTTTATCCTCTTTCCCAATAAAAGCTTTAGAGTCTATTTTTCCCAGTTTTATCTTACAATACATATGAGAAACTTTACAATAAATCGAAAAGCTGAACTGTTTGAAAAGGAGAGGTGGAACTCAGTATGTTCTTTTGATAACCAGCTGATAACCTTCCCACAAGTTAATAGATCACATATAAGGTTTTTCACAAAAAAGAGAAGGCTGGCTCTCCTCCAATTTTTCTGGAATTCCACCCATATTTAAATTGTATTAGCAAGACTAACAGTTGAACATTTGTTTCTTTGCTTCCAATTCCAATAACAATTAAATATAGCAATTAAATAATTATCAATTTAACAATATTGCAAAACATACTGGGGTTTGAATACAAGGTCATGTTAACTAAAGTTCATATGTTTTGAAAATACGTTTCATAGTTATACTTTTTTATTAAACCAATTGCAGTATAGTCTTGAAATAATTTTTTTCTCAGAACCTCCTTCTGGGATCTTAAAGAAAAATAATTTAAAAAGGTGTATTGGCTAAAGACTGATTGAGATCAAACATGATTGGATTTGACAGTCCCTTCCAATCTATCATTTACCCAACCAGAAGTTGTTTTGTATTACATGTTTCTTCATTTCTGCATGTTGATAACAGATGTTTTCATAACATTTCGGTGCATTTGTGTGCCACCTCTAAAGATGATCTTATAAAGATTGTACTCCTTAATTAAACCGATCAACTCTCTACCAAAAAATATACACTTGTTTCTTGCATATTATATATTATCTGAGTTTTTGAACTATCTGCTAGTTTTTCCCAGTGCTGTCTTCTGAAATAATATCTTACCTTCTTTTGAATATTATTTCTAACCCCTTGGAAATGTCCTAAATTTTATTCTAAAGAACTAGAGAAAACCTTCCATGTTTTGATAACATAAATCTCCCACTTTGGGATTATTGTCACTAAAAGAAAAAATATCAAGTTTCATTTAGCACATTAGATGAGATGATGGATAAAAAAAAGATATCCTACATAGGCTAATATTTTGGTGTCATTTCAGAATGCCATAGCATCTATAACAACTGTGAGCACCAAGCACCAAGATTGGCCAATGTTAGAATGACACATAATGAAATCCTCCTGATCAGAGATCGCCAACCTTTTGGACTTCAGGGACCACCAAACTCATAATTTTAAATCCTGTGGACTAGAGACCCTGGGAAAATCCCAAAAAAACTCTGCAGGAAAATTTCCCACCCTGTTTTCCGATCAATCAATCATTTTTTATTTGGGATCACAGGATACCATCTCCAGTTCCATTCTCGGGGGAGAGGGAAAGAAAGAGATACTTTTTTTAGCTTCATGCAAGGAAAGCAGCAGAAGCATCAAAAGTTTTTCTTTCTCTCCCCCAAACTCCGCCAGAAATGAATCCTTGTGAGACTGGTCATGCCAGTGCAGCTTCTTGGAGCAGGATGCCTTGCAAAGTCTTAAAGACTCATTTCTGAAGGAGTTTGTAGGAGAGAAAGAAAGACTTTTGCTGCTTTCCTTGCCTGCAGCCAAAAGCAGAAGAAGAAAGAAACAAAAAGAAGCAGCCTGGTGGTGAGGCCAGGCATGTGGGGTGAGTAGGACAAGATTTCCCCTTCCACCCTTTCCCCTCTCCCCTCACTACCTCATATTATTCATAATGCAAGTGACACAAGTCTTGCATTTCCGTGGGCCATGTGGGCAGCGCAGCCTTGTGTTCCCACGCAGCCTGGATTAATTGCTTTAGAGGGTACTTTGTGTGATTGGACACACAAGGAATTTATCTCAGTGTAAATACTCTCAGTATACATAAAAGAAAAGATACATTCATCAAGAGTCAAGAATCGTAAGGTACAACACTTAATGATAGTACAATAAGCAATCAAATCATACTAGGAAAATGTCAATATAAATCTAAATATACAAGCAACAAAGTTACAGTCATACAGTCAAAAGTAGGAGAGGATGGGTGATAAGGAGCGATGAGAAGATTAACAGTAATAGTAGTGCACACTTTGTAAATAGTTGAACAGTGTTGAGGGAATTATTTGTTTAGCAGAGTGATGGCTTTCAGGAAAAAACTGTCCTTGTGTCTAGTTGTTCTGGTGTGAAGTGCTCTATAGCATCATTTTGAGGGAAGGAGTTGAAACAGTTTATATCCGGGATGTGAGGGGTCTGTAAATATTTTCACAGCTCTTTTTGACTCGTGCAGTATACAGGTCCTCGATTGAAGGCAGGTTGGTAGTAATTGTTTTTTTTGCAGTCCTAATTACCCTCTGAAGTCTGTGTCTGTCCTGTTGGTTTGCAGAACCAAACCAGACAGTTATAGAGGTGCAGATGACAGACTCAATAATTTTCCTTGGGCAGTTTGAGTTTTCTGAGTTGGGGCAGAAAGAACATTCTTTGTTGTGCTTTTTTGATGACGTTTTTGATGTTAGGTGTCTATTTTAGGTCATGTGATATAGTAGAACCTAGAAATGTGAAGGTTTCTACTGTTGATACTGTGTAGTCTAATATTGTAAGAGATAGTAGTATGGGAGGGTTTCTTCTAAAGTCTACCATCGTTTCTACAGTTTTGAGTATGTTCATTTCCAGATTGTCCTGGTTACACTACAAGGCAAGTTGTATAACCTCCTGTCTGTATGCGGATTCATCGTTGTCTCGTATGAGACCAATCACTGTTGTGTCATCTGCAAACTTCAGTATTTTAACAGATGGATCGTCTGAGATGCAGTCATTGGTCTATAAGGAGAAGTGGGGAAAGCACACAGCCTTGGGGGGGGGGGAGGCTGTGCTGAAAGTACAGGTATCAGATGTGATTCTGCATAGCTTCACCTGCTGCTTCTTGTCTGTTAGGAATGTGATGAAGCACATGATGCTGGAATTTTCCAACTCAATCTTCCAGAATTTAATTTGATAGAACTTTAGCATGTGAAGAAATATTTGTTAAAATAATAAATCTAAAAAATCTAAGCATTACCCAATCAGCAGATTTCCTTTAATAAAGTTGTAAAACTTGATACCAATGGTCTTTCTGGGAATTTTATATTCTCACGGGTATATAAATTCTTTTGGAGGAAAAAAAAAGTTCAAAATAGATTTAAGACATGTTTTCAAAAAATATGGTACATGTATAGCAGACATACGCACTGTAGTTTTTTCTGGTTTATGCAATTGATCTTTCTAACTTTAAAATAGGGATTAATTACCTAATTAGCTCACATTCTCTCCTGATTTTCACAAAAAAGGGGTTTTCATTAGCTTCACAGCAGCAAGGAGAAATGATTAACTCAGCCAAGAATTACAGTTCAAAAGGATAACAATTTATTTACAAAATAAAACAACAACACAAAAAGCAATGACTGACCTAGGCAAGAGAAAATGTTTCAAAATTGGGAAAAAATACTAACCACCAAAAGAAATATTTTCTGTCTCTAAATGGACATCCAAAGTTTTGTGCCATCAGTAGTTCCAGCACAAATGCTTTTTCGTTAATACAAAGTTTATTTCACTTATTTGCCACAAATAAAGGACTTTGTCTTTAAGGAATCAAATGATGTTGCCAATAGTTCAGTACTTTGGATAGAAGATAAAACCAGACACTTTCAAAGGCTGAAGTTTTTTTAAGGTTTACAATCTCCTTATCAAAGAAAATTTTATTGCAGAAGTAACTGAATACAGCAGAAACTAGCTCTTTTCTTGATATTGTTTCTGTCTACCAAGGATTTAATTCTTTTATTTTTGCTGTGGCTATTTCAAAAAGCATGCCAAAAACCCAAGTTTTCATGGTTCTCTAGCAATTAATTATTATTTTTTTGACTGGAAGGGAAATTCTCCTCTAATAATTTTAATTCATTCACAAAAACTGCAGATACAAAACCATAAACCTCTAGGTATATGAAAGATCCCTACTTTTTCTCCTCCTTGCACTCCATTTTTAAACAAATAATTAGGGCAGAAAAAGTGCTAGGCAAAGTGACTGCTGGAAAGGACTTTGAAAGAAAAGCCCCACTATCACAGGCCTTTGAAATAATAGTCATGGTGACTATATAACTTGAGTCCCATGATGTCCTGGTATAAATTAGGTTCTTGCATGATGAAAGCTGTGATGATACCATGAGATCTGCACAATAACCTATGCCAGGTATCAACCTCACAATGACATGTTGTCATCACGTGATGTATCGCAACTTTCCCCCCCTTCGCTAAACTGGGAGTGGACATGGCCAGATCATGACACATTCAGCCCATGGGCTGTGAGTTTGACATTCCTGACCTATGCCATAATTTGCTCTTCTTGCCTCCACTGTAGACATTCAGGAGCAGCTGAACTGTTGCCAGACACAATAATATTTCTGTGAGAAATGCTTGAGAAAGACAAAAAGATCAACTTTTACAGGCCTATTTGTGAAGTGATCATAAAGTCAGCCCAGGCTTCTGCACCCCATGATTTTGTGCTTGACATTGATAAGATTGGTAAACTGTGAAGCTTCTGGCACAGATGTAGCTTTAAAAATTCAATATTTACTTTGTTCTTAAATGCAGACCCTTATTCAGCTCTATTATTGCCTTTATTGTGACTTTAAAGTAAATCATCTTCACTTTGCAAGAATAAATTTAATAGTGTAACCACTATCAAAGGAAAAGTGGCAACTTCTTTAAGAGATGAAAATGCTGAATCTCACCCTTCATCTTCTATCAGCTGCTTTAACTCAACTGAAAATCAACCCACAGAGACGGGTGGCTACATGAATTAGACAAATAAATAAATAGGTATTTTCCTCTTTACTGATCATCTGATTTAGGGACCTCTAAATCACATCCAAAGATGTCATTATCTGACCATTTGCACATGGTTTGCAAATCACAGGAATGTCAGAGTATTCACTTGGTGGAGATGTTGCATTTTGTTTTGTATGGAGGAAATGCCTTGTTGTAAGCTCTGACTCAGCATTTCTAAGACAGGATAAGTTGACAGGAAACAGGCAGCAGAAAAAAGGCAAAGGGCAGTGGGGGGAGAACCCTACATGTAAAGTCACAAGTCCACAAAATGGAACCGATAATTTTCTGCAGCAAAAAAGTGAAAATTAACCTTTTTTAAAAGTACAAAGGGTAAACCCTTCAGGAAAAAAAATGTACAAAGAAGTTATAGAAAATAAAATATACTATAGAAAGCATATTGTTGAAGCAATTCAATTTTTAGTTGTTTGTCAACCGTCTTCCAGGATTAACTAACAATGTGAAAAATTAGAAGTAAATGAAAGTTCTTGCAATTACAGTACTTCAATTTTCTATGAGAAACAGTAAAAACAAATCTAATGTCAAATACAGTAAGCCTCAACTCCAAAATGAAATAATCCCCACCATGTGTAAAATAGTTGCAGAAGTTTATGGAATCAATTAATGAAATATTTTTTTTGCTGAATTGTTTGTTGATGACACCAAGAACAAGGAAGACCATGAAGACTTTCTAATTGCATTCCAAGATCCATCATGCATCACCAACAGAATTATGGTTTTCTATTTTAGAACTTTTCTCATTCAGAGTTCAAAGTATAACTTCAGAAATATATTCAATTCTATTCAATGTTTATTTAAAACTAGTCCTATGCCCGCGCTTTGCTACGAAATTATGTGATCAGGCTTAGTTTTTGGGGAGGAAAATAAGGGGAAAAATTGTCCTGCCAACCAGCATCCATTGGTATTCATCTCGCCAGCATCCTGTCAGTGAGTGAGAGAGTTGAGGGCTGTTTGTAAACTGAAACACGGAAACTGAAACAGTATTTGCTGTGTGAGCAAGGAGACAGCAAGGAGCTTGGGTGTGGCTTAGCTCAACTGTTCCTTACTAAAACTGGTTGCTGCTGTGAAACTGAAACTGAAACTCATCTCCTCTGCTTGTGTTTTGCATTTAGAACAGATTTCTTTTCAGATGGGGAGGGGGAGTAGAACTTCTTAGCATCACAGCATGTTAATAATAATATATGAAATACAAATGTTCTGATGGTCATTTTGAAAAATCCTTTCTTACTGAGCACCTAGAAGCAAAGAGCAAATGTTCCATAAGCGCCATATTTCATGTTTGTCGGCTTTACGGTACTACAGATTTTATGATGATGTGTGACTTGTATGAAAATATTTTAATACAATTCAACAGTTATACCAAACAGAAACCTAAATGCAGAACTTCATTTATCAAGCTCCGTTATAAAAGAAAGGCTACAGCTGGTGTGATTTACAGACAAACTCTCAATCAGAGAGTTTTTGACACTTTTGACAGATTATTTCCCAGAAATAATCTTTTGGTTGCTATACGAAAAAGGAGCGTGCAACAGTTAAATGACTACTTTTGTCTTTAAATCGGTTTTATGACCTCACAATTTATCAATGCCTTATTAACTGGAATGAATTTTCAACATTGGAAACTAAACCCAAAGGTACTTTTTAAAAGAAGCAATTGGACTTTCTGATTTTTTCTTTGAAGTTTGTTTCCAGCTGAAGAAGCTTCTTGAATGAGAAGCAAAACATCTTTTATTTATTTTATTTTATTTATCTGTCAAGCAAGTATTACATAATAGATATAAGCATGGTTGTGAATACATGAAATGGATACGAATAAAAAAGAAACAATAGGACAGGGATGGTAGGCACGTTCTGATTTTTCAAAGGAAAACCAGAAAGTCCAGCTGCCTCTTGAAAAAACAGCTTTGGGACAATCATGACCTGGATAACTGAGAATCTCCATAGACATGGGAGACAAAATCAGTCAGTGGGAAATTTTTCTGATTATGAAGAATAGTATTGGCCTCATTGGTTTATATTTCCACTTTTTAACTCACGTTCATTATTTCCTTTTATTTTTTATGACCATTGTCATAATTTAGAGCAGGAGTCCCAAGCCCTAGTCCACGGACTGGTACCAGTCCACAGCTTATTGGGAAACAGGCCACACAAGCAGCAGGTGAGAGCATGTGAATGCACAAAGCTCCATTTGCACAAATGGCAGGTGCATGTGTGAAACCATGCCGTCCCCCCACCGCTGCTGATCTGAGGAGCAGGAAGGGTTGGGGACCACTGGTTTAGAATATCTGTAACTCAGTGTTGAAATGAGGGATCCTTGGAGCTCTCCGAATTTGATTGTTTTCTTGCAGAGGTTTCATTACCCAAATTAGGTAACATCATTAGGTAACAACCACGCTCAGAGAGCACCAAAAAATCCTCAGTTTAGAGTATATTTATTTCCATACTCCTTTTAATATCTCTCTACAATTAGAAATACCTCTTAAAACTAATCATTTTAACTTCCTGGGCATAATTAGGAATGTGCAGAAGTTATTTACTATTTTCAAATAACTATTCATTGTATATCTGATGTACAATGTAGCATGCTCCAAGCAAGAGAAATCACTTGTAATCTATGTTGCACTGTGTTTGTGGAACTGAATTTCTGCCACTGACTGAATAAGTAATGGATGGGGCTGAATGATGTATTAGCCCCCTTTATGTAAAAGTTCTTGCATAGATCTGTCAAAGTTATCATTCTCTCTATAGAAGACATTTAGCTGTTTACCTTGATTCAGTCTAAACAGAAGACACAGTGAAGATTTTGCTCCAGTGCCTGGTGGTTGTGAGTGTCTGGATTGCTCAAATTTGATCCCAATAAATCAGTGGTTTTGAGTGGAAAAGTCATCTGATCCCATCTTCAGCTTTGGACTGGGGAGGGGGGCTTGTAATCTGGAGTGCTCCTGGCTCATAGCTTCTGTTTGAAGAACAGATGGGAGCTGCAACTGTGAGGGGTTTTTCATAGTTCCACCTTATTCACTGGTTATGAACTTTTCTGCACTGTATGGCTCTGCTCACACTTGCTTACACCTTATTTCCCATTTAGATTACTCAGATGTGCTGTAGATGGGACTAAATTTGAAGACCACCCAGAATTTCAGATGATCCAGAATGCAGTTTGTAACAACTCTATTTTGAGGATTGCAATGATTACCATTTTTTTCTGAGTGTAATTCAAGGTGCTCGTTGATGTATGTAAAGCCCTTCATGGGTTCAGGGTAGAAATGCCTCTACCCAATGTTATCTCCCCGTCCTTCTGTATGTGCCCAATCTCACTTGGCCAATAAAAAATAAATAATTGCTACAGTAATTCCATCGTAAGTATCAGGGATGAGGGAGAAGAGAATCTACACTGCTGCTTAAGTTAGTTACCACCATCAATCATTGTTGCTCTCGTGCCATGCAAAAACAAAGTTCTTGATGGAGTTACCTTATGGAAATGGAGCAGGTAAAGGCCCTGTCACACTGCCCAACGGATGCAAAACATTAGTAAAAAGGACACAACGGACGAGCAAAATGTTCCATCTGTTGTTATCCGCTCTCAAAAGGGGCAAAAGTTTGCATAACCGGAGCGGATAACACGGAAAGGAACGGACGCAGGGAGGACACAGGGCAGATGGAAAGCGGATGCGGAACGGAAGCCCAGCGGATGGGAGCGGATGGGAGCGGATAGCACATCTGCTAGGCTTCCGGGGGACCTCAGCAAAGGGGACACGGAACGGATACAGCGGATGCAGAACGGACGCCGAGCGGATGAAGCGGATGCAGAGCGGAAGCCTAGCGGATGCACAGTGGAAGCCTAACGAATGCCTAGCGTTAATTGCGCATGCGGGGAGGATGCATTGCGTAAGCCCCGCAGATATAAGGGAAGCAGCTCAGAAGCAGGTCACCATTCAGAGGAAAGACCTGCTGCCGGACGGATTGACAGCCTTGCCTGCCCTGCCTGCAAGCCTTGCTGCCAGCCTTCCTGCCAGCCTTGGTTCATGTCTGCCTGCCAGCCATGGTGCCTGCCTGCCTGCCTGCCAGCCTTCCTGCCAGCCTCCCTGCCAGCCTCCCTGCCAGCCTTGGTGCATACCTCCCTGCCAGCCTTCCTGCCAGCCTTCCTGCCAGCCTTGGTGCCAGACTTCCTGCCAGCCTTGGTGCCTGCCTGCCAGCCTTCCTGCCAGCCTTGGTGCCTGCCTGCCAGCCAGCCTTCCTGCCAGCCTTGGTGCCTGCCTCCCTGCCAGCCTTCCTGCCAGCCTTGGTTCCTGCCAGCCTCCCTGCCAGCCAGCAACCCCACAACCATGCAGAAGCACAGCAAGCCTCAGCCATCTGCTGCCAGCCCTTGCAAGAGGGACAGGACAACAATCCCGCCCCCTGGCCCTCACTTTGGTTCTGCTAGAGCTTCTGTAGCACGGGCTCGCTCTTCTGGGCTGGGGCTTCTGCTGCTTCTGCTTCTGGAGGAGCTGATGACAAGCACTCCAGCACCAGCCACCTCCACAGCACCTGGACCCTTCACCCCTGAGACTGAGCAACCAAGAGGAGTGCCAGAGACTCATTTTTGTTTTATAGCTTGTTGTTAATAAAGTCTATTTTTGATTCACACACTTGCTTCATTCCTTTTTTTTAATAAAGTCTTGCTGGAAACTTTTAGAAATGGTTTAAGCCTTTGCATGCTTGTGGGATGGGTTAAGACAGCAGTGGGATGGGTTGAGATAGCAGTGGGATGGGCAGGGATACCTTTGGGATGGGTAATAGCTGTGGGATAGATAAACCTCCAGCGCAAGCATAGTGGGACTGGATGGTCTACCCTCCCAGGTGCCACACCTATGGCCCTTTATTATCAATAACAATGTAATCAATCATCCACACATGTCAACATAAACACAACTCTTTATTAAATGCCCTGTTCATTGTAGGCCCACCCAACATACATGGCCCAATCTCATCCGTGTGATGAGACAGGCTGAAGGAAGCATCCTTTAAGCATCTACCATCCTGTCTTGCCACTCCACTGCTCCAGCTGGGGAGTTGCACCAGCGTCTCAGGAGGTTGTGTTGCTTCTTCCCTTCACGTGAGGCTCTGTTGGGGCCTTGCACATCTTCAGTGTCTATCAGGTTTTGCCTTTGCCTCCATTCCACAGGCTCCATGTCCCCATTGCCTTGCTGGAGGTCCACGAGCCTGTTCTGCAAGACTGGGTAGCAGGTGCGCATAAGATTGTGCAGGATGCAGCAAGCTTCCATGATCCTCCTCATGGTCTCTGGGCGATGCTGCATGGTGGTGAGAAGTACCTGGAACGTGTTGGCCAGGATGCCAAAGGCGTTCTCCACCACCCGCCTTGCCCTGGACAGCCTGTAGTTGAAGATCCTCTCTTCATGGGTGAGGTATTTGGAGGTGTAGGGCTTCATGAGGTAGGTTGTGAGGGAGAAGGCGTCATCCCCCATGATGAAGTAGGGCACATCTTGCATGTCGTTGGGCAGGGGTTCTGGATCTGGGAAGCCCACGATGAGGTTGCGTTCCAGCTCCTCCTTGAGGTGACTGGCGTTGTATACCTGGGCATCTGAAGATGAGCCGTTGCCTGAAGCATCGATGTACATGAACTTGTAGTCAGCATCGACCATGACGAAGAGGATGATGCTGAAAAAGCCCTTGTAGTTGTGATAAGAGGACCCTGAGTTGGCTGGCGCTTGGCAGGCCACGTGCTTGCCATCGATGGCTCCAACGGTGTGGGGGAAGTTCCACCAATGATACCACTACTCTGCAACTTTATTCCATCCTTCTTCAGTGGAGGGGCACTGGAGGAGTTCCTCCTTGTATTCTTCGATGATGGCCTGCACCACTTCTCTGACCACAATGCTGATGGTGTTGTGTGGCACCCTCCAGCCGTACTGCATGCTCCTGTAGGTGGTCCCTGAGGCCAGGTGGCGTAGAGTGAGTGCCACCTTGAGTCCAGGTTCCAAGCTGGGCTGGAAGTTGGTGTTTGCCTTGGTCAACCTGGGTGTCAGCCACTGCACAAGTTCGTCAAACATGGCTGGAGGCATCTTCATGAAGTCCTGGAATGCCCGAGTGTCTTCGTTCCTGAGCTACACCATCAGCTTGTTGTATAGTCCGTCCTCTGCTCTTCTGGTGAACCATCTTCATACCCAGACGCTTCTTGACCGCCTCTTTTTCTTCCCGTGGTAGAGTTCACAGAGCCTGTAGATGGCTTCGCACTGTTGCAGAAGGATGGTGGCTGCCAAAAGGACTTTGTTACGATCCACGGTGGACATGACTGGATGCTGTGGAAGAGGAAGAGTCAGATGAAGGCTGCAGAGGTCTGCACAGCTGGGCTGCTGGGCTGAAAGTGAGATGCAGGTGAGTTGTTCCCCCTTTTTATAGGCAGTATAGGTGTCCCTTTGCATCCTCTAGGCATCCTCTAGGCATCCTTAATATCCGAGATAGGTCCCTTCTGCGAAGGTTTTTTCCGTTTTAAATGCTTTGTTTCCGTGCTGCATCCGCTAGGCATCCGTTCTGCATCCGTTCCGCTTCCTCCCTGCATCCGAGCGGATGCAAGTTGTGCGGATGCGGAACGGATGCCTAGCGGATATAGCGGATGCGTAACGGATGCAGAACGGATGCCTAGCGGATGCGTAGTGGATGCAGAATGGACGAATTGGATACATTTTCCGCGCAAAAGTTTTGAGCAGCTCAAAACTTTCTGAGTGGATGAAACGTCCATAAATGGATGCTGGACGGATAGAGAGGAAGCAAAACGGAGGCAGTGAGTTCAGAATGGATACATCACGTTAACCAACGGATGGCAAGCTTTTTTGTTCCGTTTTACATCCTCTTTGCATCCGTTGGTGCAGTGTGACAGGGGCTTAAGTAGATTTCAGGAAAATATGTCAAAAAGATTGTACTGATAAGCAGTCTCTGTAGTGAGAGACAGAACTGAGAGTTTTATTTTTGGTGTATCTTCACTTGGATAATCAGGAAATAAATAAATATTATTGGCAGTATCCAAGAATTATTTGTTTTGCAAATTGCTGGTCAATCAGATTTAAAAAAAAAATCAGTGCCACTGTTAGATATGTTATAGTTTCATGCACTGCTGTTTGTAAAATCATTGAATTTAAACAGTTTTTGTGGGAACTGTGGCAAGCAGTTCATTTTACAGTTCACCTTTACTAAATGTAGCATAGTAATAAATGTATAATAAATGCTGTCAACCTGGAACATGTTTATTCTTAGACAACTGCATGGTTAATATACAACCATTACATATTTCATTAAATAACAGCAGTATCAGGCTATAATTCTGATGTAATCTACAAAGCTTTACCAGAGACCAGTTTATTTGACATAGTGAATCCTCTTCTAAGTCTGTGATATTTAAATTTAATCAGAGGTACTTTTCTGTCACCTTTAGTGCCTTTGGCAGTTTTCTGAAAGGCTTTTTTCTGGGTAATTCTATCCTGTAAGATTGCTTACTAAAAAGCCAATTTAGCCTTTTCTCTGGTGACTTTCCACCATCATTGAAATGTATGGAAATACACGCACACACACGTGCACATCTGCAGATTGGTCTGTGATTTCATTTATTTACTTTAAAGCTACTATAATTATGCTATTCTTATTCATTTATTATTACTGTTTAACTCACTTTTATTATGGTTTGACATTTACCTTGCACTTCCTGTTGCTGGTCAGCCCACCTGTTCAATAAAAAGTGTCTGTGTGGTTGCTGCTGCATACAAAAAAACTGAACTTGAAGACAGGAGGAACTGAGGTAGATGAGACTGAGAAAAAGTATATAAACACAGAGGAGGAACAGAATATTAATGTGGAAATAGAAAAGTGAAAAGGAAGGGAAATTTTGAAAAGAATGAATTAAAAGAGGCCTACTGTGCATATTACTCATGTGGCAAAAAGCCATGAAATTTCAGTGTGATTGTAACCAGATCAGTGTCATCACTTCCTATACACGTATATTAAAAGGAGGACTATTTGTGTATGGGAAACTTTTTCACTGAAGCTACTACCCAAACTGCAAAGCTAATCAAGCAATAATTGAAACATCATGTGTACCTATAGCAGACTCTGCTTCAGATGTTCCTGCATAATGTACGACTATCAGGGACAGAGAAGCTGTACAAAATAAGCCCTAACTGAATCCTCCATTGGGTGGAGGTTATTTAATTGAATAAAGCATCTTTTCTAATCACATTCTTTCAAAAAATGTGTGTCTCTCAGAAAATTAGTTGGTTGGACAAGCCATGGTTGCAAAAAACAAACAAACCTGTTGAATGAATAGAGGAACTATATGAAAAACAATGAGGAGGCCTCAAGAAAGGAAACAACACTTCTTAGAAAAGAGGTCAACTAAATTAATTTTGTGATGAGATGACATAGCCTGTTAATATAGAATATAATTAAGCAAAAACACCAAGTTTTATTTAAGTTGTGCAGTCATTCAGCACACGTGTACACAAAACTGCATATTTGTCTTCTGCTGACATTCTGAGCAGAATTCAAAATGAATCCCCACCACCACCTCTGCCAGTCCACTGAGCCAGAAAGGTTGGAGACTATTGTTTTAGAGGACCTCCACCTAGTCCAATGGACATTACAATAAGGATCATCTGTGAACATTTATATAAAGGTGATCAGAAATCTTGTGATTGGATGGTAATTAATATAGTAATAAGATCAAGTTCTGTTTATTTATCTGTCAGGAGTAGTGTAGGTGTTGGAATGGTATTTCAATATTGTCATCCCCTAAATGAGATCCAATCAGCTGAACCTCGATTTCACCAAGAACAGGAGCAAGGATGTGAAATGATGACTCACTATTTCTTCATCAGGAACTCCACCTATTTTAATACCCCCATCAGCCTCTGTCACGCTCTCATTACTCAAATGTCTTCCTCCTACTCCTCAAAAGCTCTGCCTTTTTCCATGAACAGCTGGCAGGTGCTGCAATCAGAACGTGTGACCTGTCAGGCAGTCTTGGCTTACAAAATTATGAATGAAAATGTTGAAGGATATGTCAACATATGTCATCTATACCTTTCCATGACTATTTGATATCTGAATAGCCCTTTCAATGAATCAAGGGAAGTTGATTATTGCCTTTGACCATCATTATAAGAAATTTGGATATGCGACAGCGTAACATACCTTTTCTCAGTTTTCATGTGATTTTTGAAATATATTTTTTATGAAATTATGCATTTTTAGTAGTTTAATTGAACAATTTGCCCATTTGCCTGGTGTTCATACTTCAACACCTTTGTAAGTACACCTGTTACGTTGCACTAAAGATATGGCTTTTGAGTTTTGATATATCCATATGGGACTATAAGGCTACGGTATTTCCTTAAACAGAAGCAAATGAAAATGCTAAAATATAATATATAGTTCTGAGAGCTTTCTTCAAGAGGTGACAATGAGCAAAAATCATCAATGATTCAAGAGTTGAATCTGAGAAATGCTGTGCATTTGTAAATGTCCTGTATTTCACCTTCGTTTATCTCCTTTCAGTTGCAGGCTATCAAGGACATACAGTTTTTACTGAAGCTTGCCAATTGTTATCATAAACCTATTCCTAATTTTGCTGCATGAACTACATCCACTGACTCATCTTACCAAGAAGGGGGTCATTTTGAATGGGATTCCAATACACTAACAAACTTTTCTTCTTCTCAAACCGAAATAATCTTTTTTAAACCCTCTATCATCCAGATCAGGGTGATATTTTCCATTTTCCCTTGAGATCTGCACTTTTATAGTCCAAGTTAAGAGCACTCTGCTAATACAGGTAATCCTTGACTTACAACAACTCATTTAGTGACTATTCAGAGTTACAACAGCACAGAAAAAAGTGACTTATGACAGTTTTTCCACACCTACGACCATTGCAGCAATCCATGGTCATGTGATCAAAATTCAGTTGGCTTGGCAACTGACTCATTTATGATGATTGCAGTGTCCTGGGGTCATGTGATTACCTTTTGCAACCTTATGACAAGCGAAGAAAATGGGGAAATCTGATTCACTTAATAACTACATTATTAGCTTAACAACTGCAGTGATTCACTTAACAATTGTGGGAATAAAGGTTGTAAAATCCAGCAAAAGTCATTTGATAAGTGTCTCATTTAGCCATAAATAATATTGGAGTCAATTGTGGTCGTAAATTGAGGATTGCCTATATTTTCTGGCAAATATTTTTACATGAAAGTTACTAGGATATTTTTGACCATTAAAGAAGTCTTTCAGCAAAGGTGCCATCTCCTCAAAGGAAATCCAAACTGACCACAATTTGGAACAGGCTTCTCACAAATTTACACTCAGATGGGCACATTCTTTTCATCATTTTAACTTGCATTTCTTACATTCTTAGCTTGCAGAATAAGCTGGTGGATGGTTTATCATATAAACCAGAATATTCCCTACTTTACAATACTCATTCCATCTCTATTCTGCAACTGGAAATTTCCTCCCTCTTTTCTTTGGTATTTGGTTCACTCTAGGAAACTCTTGGGACTGGAAGGAAGTTTCTTTCCTTATCTGATCAAATCTCATTCAGCAAAGAGCAGGATCCGTATGTACAGGCTCAGCTAGATAATCTTCAAGCAATTCTTCCATTTTCTTTTTCCTTGCGAAAGGAGAGAATGACATCACAACAAATGGTTAGAGATCTTCCTTGAAGAAAGATGTGTTGCTGCTCTGCCAGGATAACTGGCCAGCTGGACATTATGGATTATTTTAAATGACCCATTTCCTCCTCCATGACTTTTCATATGCTCAAATTAAAGCAATTTCAATGCCAATGCTTCTTCAGCAGCATGACAAGTTTTCAGCCAACAAATTAGCTTGACATTACATCCCCTCTCCTCCCCATAGGGACTTTGGCGTACAATTTCCTTGGCATCTATTACTAACCTACTATGTATGAAGAGTCTAGATACAAGCTCCCAGATGAATGGCTTCCATTTTTGAAGACGCAGAGATGTGTATAAAGTTGGGAGAAGAGGAAATGAAAGTGAATAGTGACTTGCTTAATGTAAGACTAGCATATCTGCCTTATGATTGGATGAATGTAATTATTGTTTTATTGCATGGATGGCAAGAAAGAATGCTAAAAAGTAACAGAAGGAAAGTCCATTTGTTAAACATGCTTGAGAAATTGTTTAGAATATTCTGTTTCAAAGGATTCAAGAGGTAGCAATGAGCAAACATTTGTGAAGTGCCATGGAGATTTTTAGTTTAAAAGGCATGCTTATATTTTACTCCTGTTTACCTGTTTTTACCTGCAGGCTATCTGTTATAAAAGAAAACAATGCAAAACATGAAGTATAACTCACGGTCTAATTTTTAAGAAGCAAAATAATGAAAATGAAAATAAAAAATAGCAGTAACTTATTTATCAGGTAAAGTTTGCTTACCAGGTAAGCAGACAATTGCAAGTAGTCTTCAAACTGTACAAAAGTAGAAGCGGGTGATGAACATGGATCCTTCAATCTTTCCCCTAGTGCTTAGAAACTACATCTTTCTCCCTGCATTCTGTACATGGCACTGATCCTATCTAACCCTATCTAATCTAACTACAAACAGCATGGTACTGTCAATTCCTGCTATTGCACTGGTTAGGCTGTTTTTTCTATTTAAAAAAAAATCCAGTCCCAAACTACAAAGGTAAAATTCAAGCATGGATTTATTCAAAGCAGCCAAGCTTTATTTTACACGCAGAACAGAACTATTTAATGCTAACTTAAACTCCCAGATCACTACTGTCTTTTCAAACTTGGGACATCTGATGAAGCCATTCTAGGTTCAAAACAGTGCTGTCCGTGTTTTCATAACTCTTATGCACCGTGTACCTTAAATTGAATTAAACAAAATTTAATTGAATCAAACATACATACATTTCTAGAAATGTGTCTGCATATGGACACATGAAAAAAATACTGCATAGGGTAGATATCGAATTGATAATTATATGCACAGAAATTCATATATGTCTTCTTCCAGTCTGTTTTCATTGGACCCATATATCCTACAAGTGAGCTGTATAAGCCACTAGCTAATACAGAACTTGGTTGTTGTTTTTTTGTTGATATATAATATTGAAAACTGTTTTCAAATGAGACATGTAATGAAGAGGTCTGCTCCTCTAATAGTCATTTAATAGCCAACAATTGTCTGTACAGCATACAATTTATATACATTTGCTCCCCCCCTCCAAAATCTCACCTGTTTAAGTAGATTTGGTGTTTTTTTTTTCTAATAAAGCATATATAAGATGGCACCCCGAATTTACAGTTCTAAAAAGTGTTATTTTCGAGGAAATACCGAAATCTTTTCCTGTCACTTCGGCTTAACGCGTCAGCGATGGCCCTTCAATCCTCTCTGAAGGTTTGTTTGTTGCCTGTTCTCGTCGTCCCCTCGTTCGCTTTTTTTCACCCCCTCCTTTGAACAGCCCAGACCTGGTTTTAAAAAAAATTAGTTCACGGGGTGGATTAGGATTTTCTTCGTTAAGGGAAAGACGCGAAGGCTGCCCGTCACTCACCGCAGTTACCTTTTAAAAACACAGTGGGTTCGACTTCTCAAGCAACACGCTGCTTTATAAAAACCAAACCAAAAAAAATAATTTAAAAAACCGTAAGGCTGCAGCGGGCAAGATAAGAAACCGAAAAAAATGATAATAAAAGAAAGTAAGGTCGGGGAGAAGAAAAAAGAAACTGTTCGCGGAAAGGGGCACGTTTGGAGAAGATGGGGGGGAGGAGGAGGAGGAGGAGGCCCTGCCGGGGGGGGGGGGGGTAGTTGCTGTTCTCAGTCAACAGGTTGCACCGTTCCCCCTCGGCTGCCCCGCAATGCGCGCGGCCGTGCGCTCGCGTGGCCGCGGGCGCCTTCCTTGCGCGCGCTCCCCGCTCTGCCGCGTCTTTCCTCTCTTTCCTTGGTCTGGGGGAGGGAGGGGGGGAAGAGGAGGAGAAGGAGAAGGAGGAGGCGGAGGCTGCCGCGGCTGCGGCGGGTGCTGCTGCTGCTGCTGCTGCTTGCACCGTCGCCGTCCTCCATTTTGTGGCTGGGGCACAAACCGTAGAGCTGAGCGCAGACGGAGTGGCTGGCGGGGGGGAGGAGGAAGAGGAGGAGGAAGAAAAAGAGGAGGAGGAGGAGGGAGGGAGGGGAAGAAGAAGGGGAGGGCGGGACGCCCTGGCGGAGGGAAGGCGGGAGAGACGTGGAGAGAGAGAGAGAGAGAGAGAGAGAGAAAGTGTGACTTTAATTAACCGCGGGGGCAGAAGTGTGCGTGTGCTGCACGCGAGCGGGGGTGGGTGGGAGAGGAGCAGGTGAGGGGGCTGCGGCGGTGTGTGTGTGTGTGTGTGAGCGAGCGCGGGTCCGCCTGTCAAGTGCGTGTGGGGAGGAAAGGGAGGGGGCCGACTGCTTACCTCCTCATCTGCAAAGGGGCGGCTGCTTTCACCCCCCACCCCCACCCCACACCCAATCCCGTCGCCCCGTAACTCTGCTTCCTTCCAGTCTCCACCAAGTTGTTTATTTGCTTCGCTGCCTGCTGGAGCCATGGAAGTTGGTGGTTAGGAGGACTCCCAGCGCCCCCACTGGAAACGGTAAGGGGTGTCTCTCTCTCTCTCTCTCTCTCTCTCTCTCCCCCCCACCCCAGGTGTGGGCTGGAGGGAGGAATGGTTTCTACTTTTAGGCTCTGTCCCTCTCGAAGAGAAGATGCACGGCTGAAGCGCGGCCGAGTGCTTATTATTATTATTATTATTATTATTATTATTATTATTATTATTATTCTGTAGAGGTCACCCTCCACCCTGTCAGTAATGCCTTCCCCCCGCCCCCCCGCCATTAAGACCGAGCGGCTTGCTGCCGAATTGATGGTGAGGCCGGAGAAGGGTGGGAGCCCCTTCCCCTCGATCCATTGAGTCGCTTTAACTTTAAAGTCCTCCTCATTAAACGGGGACGAGGGAGAAAAAAGGGTGCCTGGTGTGTGTTTAAATATATGTACGCGCCTATGTGTATCGTGTAGGCGAGGGTGGGTGGGGGAATGATTTCCCATTCTGTTCTACAACCATCTTTGGCTCACTCTAATCCGGCTTAAGAGACTGTCCAAAATAGGGTATCTTCTTGGAACGGAACGATTTTAAATTTGCGATCCTGTATCTATTTACTTAGCGAGGGACTCTGAATTCAAACGGGCTTTCTTCTGAAAGACGTATATGGGACTGCACTGCAAAAGTGGTATAAATCTTATGTAATGGTTCCCTCCCTCCACTTTATCTTCCCCTCGACTTTTCTTTTTAAAAAAAAAGGCTATTTGCAAGGGTGTTTTTTTTTTTTGAAAAAAAAAATGTTCACTTTTTTTTTTAAAGTATGCTATCACCTCCCTTTTGGTTTCCCCTTTTTTATTTGGCGGCCCCACGATTGGAAACAGACAAGGAGTTGAAAACTTGGACTTGGTTAGAATTTTTTTTTTTTTTTTTTAAAGCAAAGGGCTGATGTTATTTTGCAGAAGTGGGCGTGCCAGGCAAATGCTCAACAGGTCCCGACACATTTTTTCTTTCTTTTTTTTTCATCTTTACAAGAAGAGAATTTCAACTCAAAAAAAGATTAAATATCTTTGGAGTTGCTTTTTTCACTTCCAGCAAATGAATCATATGATAGATGTATCCCTTTGGCGTTGTCTGTCACATAATGACAAGGAGAGAAACTTGTCAAATGTGGTAACTCCGGTTCTTTTTCTGTCCTTCCCTCTTTTTTTCTTTCTTTTTTCTTTTTCCTTTAGAGCTATGACATAGTGTGGATCTTTTAAAATTGCACAATTTTTTTTGTCAAGGCCAAAAAGAATTTTTAAAGTTTCATGCAACTTTTGAAGAGGATATTGCAGGATATTGTGTCATTTGTAAATGTTGCCTTTTTGTTTATTGTAAGTTGCCTTCTTGCCATTCATAAACACCCGAGGTGGTTTCATAAATTTGCAAAATCTGTGCAAAGAAATTAAGGATACATAAATGGATACAAATGCAACAATATTTGAATAGACCTGACTGAGATTCTTGAAAATAAAATAGTTTAGGAAAAGTATACAAATTAAAGTTACTTTTTGTTTTCATATTTATAAACAGTCTTTAATTTTAAATACTCTATTAAATAGCTGATCTGTTTTTTGTGGTTTGATTATATTAGACAAATATTATTTGGTTAAATTAAGATAATTTTCCAGCAGTTGGGATGTTTTGTATGAGAAATATTACCTAAGAGACATTTAAAGCCGTACCTTTTTAATATTCTTTTTTTCTTGGGGTCAGTACTTCTGTAATCCTTACATTTCTGATCTCAGGCTAATGGTGGTTTCTTTTATTTATTTTTATTAGTATTGAAATAATGGAGCCCAAAGAATCGTTAAAGTCCACTGGAGGGGAGGAAAGAGGGAAAAGTGCTCACTTTCATCCATCCTTTAGGGGTGGTGCTTCTGTCAAGACTTCTGTATCTGCTCTGTCTGCCTCATCTCAATCTGACTCCAAGCAACCTGTTCTGTGTGACTTGCCAAAGGGGTTAGGAAGCAATGTGCCGCAGCCGGATCTCTCCAAAGCAGTGTCACTTTCAATGGGCCTGTATATGGGTGAAACAGATACAAAAGTAATGGGAAATGAACTTGGATTTCCTCAGCAAGGCCAAATCAGCCTCTCCTCTGGAGAAACAGATTTTAGACTCCTTGAAGAAAGCATAGCAAGCTTGAATAAATCCTCTAGTCTGATAGAAAGCTCAAAGGGAGTTGCATCTACTGATGTATCCCTAGAACCAGAGTTCCCAGCTATGACTTTAAATCAAGAGTCTTTAGCGCAAGGCCAGGTTGACAGTAACAGTGGCAACTTGAAGCTCTTTTCGGAAGACCAAAACACCTTTGATATTTTGCGAGATTTTGATTTGCCACCAGTGTCTCCTGGAAGAGAAACAAATGGAAGTCCTTGGAGAATGGATCCTGTTCTGGATGAAAGTAGCTTGCTTTCGCCTCTTGGTGGGGATGAGAGTTTTCTTTTGGAAGGAAATGAAATGGAGGATTGCAAGCCTCCCATTTTACCAGACACAAAGCCTAATATTAATGAATGTGAGGATCTTTTGTCAAGTTCTCCGATGCAGATGCCACAAGTGAAAACTGAAAAAGAAGATTTTATTGAATTGTGTACCCCTGGAGTAATAAAGCAGGAGAAAATAGGCACAACTTACTGCCAGGCTAATTTTTCTGGGTCAAGTATGATTGGAAATAAAACATCTGCCATTTCTATTCATGGTGTTAGCACTTCTGGAGGACAAGTTTACCACTATGATTTGAACACTGCGTCTGTCACTCAACAGCAGGATAAGAAACCAGTTTTCAATGCCATTCCATCTCATCCTGCTAGTTCAGAAAATTGGAATAGATGCCAGGGATCCGGAGATGATGCCCTTACACCAGTGGGGGCTTTGAATTTTTCAAACAGATCTGTCTTCTCCAATGGATATTCAAGGTAAGATATGTTTTTTTCTATTTGAACGTAATAGAATGCTTTTATGTAATATAAGGTAGTTATAATATGTTCATGTTTATTATCCCTTCCGTTAAAACGTTTAATTCTCTGAAAAATAGGCTATCTGCAGTGCGGGCAAGTCATTGCAATTTTACATTTTATAGTTATGATAATAAAGGAGAAAAAATAAAAATAAATGGCTACTTTACCATTGAAGTTACATTTTAACCAAAGACAATGAATTAGTTTCAATTTTCATTTCAATTTCAGTTTTTATTTCAATACTGTATTGTTCTTGTGATATTATTGAACAAAATTATATTTTATTTATTTATTCTTTACTCATTTTAGCCAGTAAAATATAAAGCTTAGGATTTTTGTAGTAGGATTTCAATTTTAATACTCAACATAAGTAAATTTAGGATGATATGCAGATTAAGCTATGGGAAGTAGGGTTTTTGACACTGAAATATTGGATATACATTCAGATTTAGAAGTATAAATTTTGTTGCTATCATCTAACAAATTTATTCTATATTGTTACATCCATTTTTTCCTGTAAAATTATTTTTTTCATTTAACGTTTTAATCTATATTTAAGTGATTTAGGGGCAGCTATATTCTAACAGAAGTTTTATCTTTAATTTCTGCAGTAGTTAATTTTTTTCTTCTAACAAATGTTGGCATTTATTATTTTTAATAAAGTTGCTGTTCCTTTGAAAGTTGAGTTCCATTGGATTTTTATATTACCAGATATAATTTACATGTGAGTTTGTTATTGGAATAAAATGTTAAAGTATTGTATGTTGAATATAGTAATCCAGTTTTCATTGGACTATTTTGTTCTTTTGCTTTTTCGGTCTTTGTTAAGAACATAAGCACAGATATTAAATAGCACAGAGCGTGCTTCAATTTTCTACTTTTTATATGTTCTATTTTCACTCATGACAATTACTGTGGTAGAGGGAAAAGAAGAAATGGTTTGGATACTGTCACTATATAGAGAAGGTTGATTTATAGTACAATGTATATTGCTTCATATTAATTCGATTTTAAACATCCCTTTCTTAATAGAAACAATTTTATAGTACATACTTGTTGCAAGTTGCCTTTTATGACTCTTACTTTTCATATTTTTATTATATTGAATGTTATGTGGTAAATTTATGACAAATCTCTTGAAATTCTTTAAATAAGATGCTTAAATCATTCTTTGGTAAAAATTTATACAAAAATAATACACTTTAAACAGTTTATAGTTTTGTCAAGCTATACACCTGTATTTAGGAGGTTTATGCTAAAGATTTTTTAAAATGATTTGGTGTGTTTAAAGTCTCAGAAATGTGTATGAATTCCAAATACCTTTTGTTGCTCAGTTGAAATCCCTTTTTCTTACCTTGATTTTATCTAATATTTAATATAAAACATAAATTAAAATGTTTCTTATAAATTGTACATTCTTTATTTTAGTTTTTTTTTTTAAATGGAAGCAGAATATATATTATATATGGTTCAAATAATAATGACAAGCATTATTAATCATTTGTTTGCAAATGAACTTCTACCTTGCTCTCTGTCCATTCCTGTGCTTCTCTAAATTTGTTTTATAGCATTCTTCAACATGTGGTGTAGCTTTAGGATTAGAAGATGAGTATCTTCCATCAAGATATCTACTTTGCTAATAAATAGATAGTGAAAATAAACAGTGGAGTTCAATTTTTAAAATCCCAATTACATTTAAATATATTTACGTTGAAATGAGCTTTTGTAAATTGGAATTAGCAATTTGAACTAGTCAGCATAGTAGTGGTTTTCTCTAAGAAAACATGATTATACTCTTCCATTTCTGGGAAGTGGGTCACGTTTTTTTTGATTTGGTATTTTGAATTGTAAGGTATGATAAGATATAAAACTTTTCTATTTTTGAATATTGTAAAAGAAACTTGTGGTTAACACAGCTTTTAAACTAAGCAAATTCATTTCTTAATACAAGACAAGAATTGTTTCTTCCAATATATTATTTCAAGTAATTAATATAGTTACTTGGGGGATGTTTTTATTTTACGGGTGCATCTGTTTCTACAAAAGAGGAGAAACATCTAAAATAGGAACTTTGATTACTCTATCTAAATGGGAATACTTAATTCTAGATCAGATTTTATATACACTTCTTAAAATTTACATTTTATATTTTTGTTCTAGGCAATAAGATACTTTCGGATAGAGTACTGTACATTCGTATTTTCCTACCCTAGTTTATTTTTAAATATTATTTTAATAAAAACCTACAAAAATACTTCAGTAGCAAGGTGTTATGTTGTAAATGTCTTGCTGCTATTGATAAGAACTCCTCTGAGCCTCAAGATTATCACTGTTGATTCCTAGCATTAAAATATTGAGTTCTTTTTGATTTAGTTATTACCTCAGGGAGAGCTTACAGTTGTATAATGGGTAAACAAGAACTTGCGGTTGTTTAATAACATGAGAAAAATAGAAATAAATAAATGATTAAATGGAAAAGCAAAAATAAAATTGGAAAAACAAGAGTAGTTTTACTAGAGAATACAAAATACGAATCTGATGTTCCACTACAGTAATATTTCCATATCAACTGAAGACAATATATGTGGTTTGGGGTTGAATTGTGGAGTCCTTGGTGCAAGGTTTAGTTTGCAAACTCCATTCCATTCTAGCAATGAAGATGTTAGCTAGTTGGGTAACAAAACGTCTGCAAGAAAAGAAGAGAGAGCAACAGGGACTCTATATTTCAATATCAAATGTTAGAGTTTGTCTATTTGAGATTATGAGTCATATGGGAGCTGAGCATCATTGCAGAGATTATTGTGATTCTTGAGTGTGTCAATTGCTTTGGAATAGACGGTGTTTCCTACACGCTTTTAAATTTCAGACTAGTTTAGAACTTATGGAAATTAATACCAGCAAGTTGGAACAACTTTGTTTCTCCTTATACATTGATTGGGAACACAAACAAAATATAAGGAACAATCATGGGAAAACATTACTACTGTATGTTAAACAGCATACTAAACTAAAGCAATTTTATGTGGTTGTCTTAAATAAACTTTTCTATTGATATGATTTAATATTTTTTCTAAACAATGATACATATTTGACTTCCAGACCTTTATTATGAGATAAAACTAAAAAGGCCACATTTAGAAAATGGAACGTATGTTTCTTTTGTATTTCAGAAATTATTTCTTATGTAAAAGATATACTCGCCCATGAATGTTTAAGCTCTTCTTGTATTTAAGTTGCCAAAAACCTTTAAATTATACTTGCCGGAAATATTAAGTATGGAATAGAATAGAATAGAATAGAATAGAATAGAATAGAATAGAATAGAATAGAATAGAATAGAATAG
>BLBF01000003.1:85701382-85765669 GCA_015471245.1 Laticauda colubrina | reverse complement strand
AGAATAGAATAGAATAGAATAGAATAGAATAGAATAGAATAGAATAGTTGGAAGGAATATTGGAGATCTTCTAGTCTAACCCCCTACTTAGGCAAGAAACCCTATACCATTTCAGACAAATTATTATGCAATCTCTTCTTAAAAACTTCCAGTATTGGAGCATTCACAACTTTTGGAGGCAAGTTGTTCCACTAGTTAATTGTTCTTTCAAGAAATTTCTTTTCAGTTCTAGGTTGCTTCTCTCCTTGATTAGTTTCCACCCTTTGCTTCTTATCCTACCCTCAGGTGCTTTGGAGAATAGCTTAACTCCCTCTTCTTTGTGGCAGCCCCTGCTATCATGTCACCCCTACTCCTTTTCATTAATCTAGACATTTTATGACCTTTCTTGCCATAGTTGTTACATGATCACTGCAATTGTTAAGTTAGTAACACAGTTAAGTGAATCTGGCTTCGCAATGGACTTGTGATCACATGATCCCAGGATACCATAACCATTATAAATATGAATCACATGCCAAGCATCTGAATTTTGATTGTGTGACCATGGAGAGGCTGCAATGGTTGTAAGTATGAAAAATCTGTCATCTTTCAATTTTTTCGGTGCATTGTAACTTTGAATGGTCACTAAACAAACGGTTGTATGTCAAGGACTACCTGTATATGTGGAGGCAGTCTGTAAGACATGGACTGGAATAATTTTTACAGTAGTCTGTGAGCTAAACAAAAGGTGAAACTGTTTTTAATAATTTGTCTCTATAAATACTCTCATGTTATACGTTATTTTTTTTTTCTAATGCATTGCATAACCTTTAAAAAAAAAGAAAGGGGGCAGTGGTCATGGAAGAATTGAAAGAACAGGTGGAAACAATGGTAAATGATGTTAGTGGTAAGCTATAGCATATATGATTGTTTAAAAATAAGAAAATCCACTTGAAATCAATGAAGAAAATAAAACTCATTTGGTAGAAATATATGTTTATTTTAGATAAGAATTCTATTGAATTGAGTTTGAAATTGTAATTTTCCAGAAGAAGTTGAAGTGATGGACAAAATAGACGATATAAACAAGACTTTTTCATCAAATAAATAAATATATCACGTATAGCAACAAGTATGTTTTGGATAAAATTACAATTACTGTTTTGTTTATTATTCCCAGTTAATGAACTGACTGAGAAAAATGACATGCTTCCACCTGTATGTTTACTTGAATTACAGTAAAGTTATAACCTCAGGATTCTTTTTATGTCTCTCAAGTTTGATGCAGTAGATTGTGCTAAATCATGCTGTACTTTCCTGCACATTTTTTAAATGCAGTGAAGTTTTCTTTTAAGAGAGCCAGTTTGGTGTAGTGAATAAGGGCATCAGAGTTAGAAAGGAGGCTACATACTTTGGTCTTGGTAACAAAGCCAGCTGAGTGACTTTGAACCAGCCTCTTCTTCAGTCCTAGGCAATAGTAGACCATTTTCAAAAACATGGCCATGAAAACTGGCAGACTTTTCCAGGCAGTGTCTATAGATAAAGAGAATAAATAATTTATCATGTTTATATCATATTACTTTAGTGTAATCCTGCTTTTAAACACGATATGCTTCATTTTTCAAAGGTCCTTCCACCGGTAGTCCAACAGTATTAAAATTATGGAGGGATGTAACATTTTCTTTGCTTGGAGTCTTCTGCTAGCATTTTCCTTTCAATAAGCATTTCCTTCTTCCTGAGTATTATGGGGGAAAGGGAGATTATATCAGCTATTGAGCTGGTACAATGCAATGTTAGATTACGAAAAACTTTGAATCTGTTGCAATTATCAGCCTTCTCCAGGTGTTCTCTGCTTTGTGTTACAGTGCTTCCTTCTTAACATTGGGTTTTGTGCTGTTGTGTACCAGTCTCAATTGGCAGAAAGGAATATGTGACACCAACTTGCCCCTTATGCAGTTGAAGCTTTCAGAACACTCTAACCTCTGATTTATCCTGTGGCATCTCAGAGGCTACAGCCGTGCAGTATGAATGTACTTACATGTAAATATACATTCACTTATTTGTTCATTCAATTTATATGGCTACCATCTCCCATAGATGATTCTGGATACAATAGTTCTTAAAAAGGACCCAATAAACTATATACACACACATAAAACCATGCTAAATATTATTATGAACATACTGAAAACATAAAAAATATGATCAGCAGAAGAGTATAATTTTTTCAGTACAATCATTGGACAGGTTCAACACCACAGATAGATCCCAAGGGCAATTCTAAGTTCTTGAGATGTTCTACAGGTCAGGCGCCACATAGAAAATACTCTCTTCCTGGACTGCAGCAGATTACAGTCCTTAGTAGATGGGGCTGTAAAATGCATCTTCTGGTAGATTTGATGTAATGAGTACATGTAACTGGATAGAAGCAGTGCCTCAAATTCTAAAAAAACCTCCTTGCTACTTTTTTGTAAAAAGTTAATTTGCCATAATTGGTATGTGCACATGCGTAGATTATTATTTAGACTAGTTGAAATCTAAATTTGCAATCTGCTCTCATATCCTGTTCACTATTTCAGGCATTGTTATGTTATTGACAAATATCTCTTACTTGCCCGTAGGGTTAATTTCCTGTGTCAAATTTTCTCACATAATACCAAAGCTTTTTATTTTATAATGCATTTACTCTTATTTGTATTATGGACCTTGCACACACTTCTCTACAAACTATGGCTAATTTTGTCACAAGAATAAATTATAGTGACTCTCCGACTCTTATAGTTCTCATGTCTTTCTGTTTCACTGAGAATTCTACTTTCTGTTTTTTCATATACAAATGATAATTTGTTAATCTTAACTGTAATTTGCATGAATCAAGGTATGTTTTAGATCTGTTGAATTTTATTTCGAATAGACTATAATAACATGTTCTTGGATTTGGAATCATAAGACAGATCCAATCTTCACCATTTGATGGTATCAGAAGATGAAGGAAAATTTGAAGCATTCTTGGCCATTCTAGTCAGCTCAGTGCAAAATGACTTGTATCTCAACAAAAATTCAATAAGATTCTTGTGTTAGTTAAACTCTAAAACTAGTTTTCTTTAACTTTGATGGCCACCAAATGTATTAGATTTTTATCTTCTGTTATCACTAGTAGCCCAGGAAATCTGGAGAACATCTAGTTGGGAAATCTTTTGTATGACAAACATTTTGCTCTTTCCCCAAAGTCAATTATAGAGTCAATAAGTAGAGAAAAAGAACCACTGTATTTTTATGTATAAGAATAATGTCCTTAGAGAGCAATATATTACGATAGCAAACATGGATAGAGCTATTATGTACAAGATAACAGGATAAATATATATGGCATCAGGTCAGAAAATGGATTCTACCTAAATTTTAAATAGATATCACAGTGACTCTTTTATTTTTCTGACCTGTTATTTATATAATTAATGTAACATACTATCGATAATAAATTGTAAATTTTAGCAACAAGAACTTGAAAGGCCAGGTTCTGTTCCTCACTATACCATGTAATTCACTTGGTTATTTTAAGCAGTCATTATCTCAGTTTAACTTATTTGACTGAGATATGCAATGTTGAAGAAACAAGTATGCCACATTGACTTAATAAAAATTATGCAGGGTGTAAGTATAATTAATAAATAGTTTTTACTATAGTCTTCATTACAATTGTGTTCCCATCATAATCATTTTTCCATATGTTCTAATATTTTCATACCTACTTAAAGATATTTATGAAAAATTAGCAATTGGGAATCTCCTGTTTCTGAAGGTATTTTATTAGCATTCTCTCCACAATTAGATTTTATCAGGTAATGTTCCTTCCAGGCAACTGATGTAATATCTGTACATCTGGATCATAGGAATAAAAACAAAACCTCTAAACTTCATTTTCAGTAAAACAATAGAAGCAAAATGAAAGCCTTAAATCTCATTATTTTTTATTCTGTATAATTTCAGCAGACAATACATTTCAAGTTTGAGCCTGCTGAAAGTAAATTCTGAATGAATTTACAATATACTTTTACTCAGACTTTTTTTTAGAATTGATTAGTTATTTGATGGTGTATATTTTTATACAACCATATAGAAATTAAGAGATAATGCCCTTGATTGCAAAAAAATCAGTTTCTTTTTTTTATTGTAACCAACTTGCCATGCACCAAAGTTAAAAATGTCCCTTCCCTGTACTATCATCAAAAATCTTGTTTTATAGAGTGGAATGGATAATTTTAAAAATGCGTACAACTTTATCTTTAGTTATTTTGATTATAAAAATATTTGTGATGCTGTAATTCTAATTAAACTTGAATGTACTTCTAAGTAAAGCTCTTTAAAATGTGTGAAATGTTTTGGACACTGTATTATCATTTATTACTAGTTCACGTTTTAGGTATTCAGAGTAAAATATTAAAGCTTGCTGACTCAATAGTAAGTAGCCTGAGGTACCTGTTAAACAGTTTGCACCCAGTGAAGGATTTTTAATGTATGCATGTGATAAGTTGTTCTTTGATGTATAGGAATTAAAGGAAGTTTGGGCATTTCAGGACAAGTCTAACTCATACAACAGATTGTCTACAGGTTGTTTATATTTATTCCTGTTGCCTGCTTTTCTTTTTTTACCAGTAGTGTATTACATTGCTGTCCAGACTTTTTATAGGTTGTGTTGTAGTTTAGATTTCTGGAGGGTTTGGTATCCTCATCCTGTTGTCTACATAAGAGGTCTCCAACCCCTGGCCTGCAGCTTACTACTGAGCCATGGCCCATTTGGTACTGGGCCATGCCAGTGGCTGGCCGACCCTTATACAAGCAGCAGGCCAGCATGTGCAAAAAGTAGTCCTTTAGCATTGCTTTCCATTCAAATATATGAATAAAAGTGACATCTTTTATTATTAAAATTGTTTTCTTTTATTAAACAAAATTAGTAATCTGACGATTTATAAAGTTTTGTTGTATATGTCTTACATTGTCTTGAGTTTTGAATTGTTTGCCTAGATTGGTTTATCTGCTTCATAGCATTTTGGAATAATAGATGTCAAACAAGGAAAATCAGGATTCCAGACATTTCAAATATTTCAAGCTTAAGCTTTCTATAAGAATCTGAATTTTTAACAGTCAAAGCAAATTGGCAGTAAATAAGAGTCAACAAAATAAATAAGAGACAGCGTTGGCTCTTTAGCTTTGTAACGGAGATGAGCACTGCCCCCTAGAGCCGGAAACGACTAGCACATATGTGTGAAGGGAACCTTTACCTTTAAGAGTCAACAGAAATCAAGGTGGGCTAAACTTAGATCTCTTATGGACATGAAGGGATTTGAAACTGACAAAGTATTTGACCCATCCCTCAGGCTCACTTTTTGTCATCTCCTACAATAGAATTGGAACAAGTCAGTAGGCTGTTGAATGCAGGTCCTGTTAGTGCAGGGATTCAAATTAAAACATCCTAGCTTAATGGACATCTAACCTCCATTTGATCAGTTCCACTGAAGGGAAATCCACAAGGTCTTCATTGTTTCATAATTTGAATCCATTATTCTGAAACCTGCACCTGGATTATGAGGGGAAATGACTTAAACCCATCCTAAGTGGTTCCTCTTCATGTATTAAAAGGATATTATTCCTCCTTCAATAATCTTTTTTCTGAGCCAAGGAGGCCCAACTCCTTCAATGTGTTCATTGGATTTCGTTTCTAGTCACTTGATTCTTCTTTGAAATTCCTTGAATCTGTTCAGGTTTCTCCAAATCAATTTAAAAATGTGATGCCTAGTACTCAGAGTACTCAGTGCGCAGACTAGCATTTGAAAGAGCAACCATGAAGGTCTTGGAAACAGTAGTGAAATGTAATGAAGTGTTTATAGATTAGATTAGATTAGATTAGATTAGATTAGATTAGATTAGATTAGATTAGATAGTGTAGGCAGTGATATTCTCTGTGACACTCCCTGGAAGAAGCAGGATAGCAAGAATATTGATCCATTTGAATTTTGTTGTTGGAAAATACTCCTGAGTGTAAATACTCCTGAGAATACTCCTGGTGTGCCCCCTCAACCTATTCCTTTGTGACTACTTGAAATTAAGATAGACCCCAAAAAAGTGTATTTATGACCCGGATTCCAAGTTCCAATGGCCTCCTACCCACCCAACTATTGATCACATGATTGCATTCTGGGCACTCAGCAACCAGCCCACATTATGGCCATTTGCAGCATCCTGCAGCCATGTGACTGTGATTTATGACCTTTTTTGGCCAGAAACTGACTTTATTTGACAAGTTACTGTCAAAAAATGGCCATTGCAGGCAATGGATTTACTCAATGACATTATATTTGTTTAATGACTGCTGCAAAAAAAGGATCAAATTGGGTGCAGTCAAATGATAACCTGCTTAACAACCGGCACAACTTATAACACTAAGTCTTTCAATAGTGGGCAGGCCATAAATGTTTTAAATAACAAATAGGTCTTATGCCAGCTGCTTTAACTAATCTTGTTATAAAGTGAACTTAAAATACAGTACATTTCTAGACTTGTGGTTGTGATAGAAAAATCTTATTTTTAACATGTTAAGATTCCTTGCTGAGTTTGTAGTTACTTCACAGTTCATTAAAAACTGAGAATTAAATGCCCTAAATATAGTAATATGATTACTTCCAGTTAGGGCAATATAATGAAGTATTTATTTGTATTTCATTTTTGTATTAGCTAACTTTTTGGCTGAAACATTTCTTAAACATAAATGAACAGTACTAATTCATCTGTAGCTATGTTAACAGTACAGTACAGTGGAGTTTACCCATCACAGTCCTAACTTGTCACAGTTGTAAGACGTGGGTCATGCGACCAATCCAATTTTACGGTGTTTTTTTTTTTGTAGCGGTCATTAACTGGCTGGCACAATTGTTGAATGAACACAGGGTAGTTGCTAAGTGAACCAGTGGTTTTATTGAAATCTGGAAATAAATAAATGGCCAATTATGGAAGGATATGAAACAAAAACTACTTGCATTCTAAGAGTTGCCTGGTGGATTCAGACTAAACCCAGATTTCCAGTGGAGTTTGCTCAAGAGAGCCTTTCAGTTACCTCCTCTGTATACTCACAGCTCCCTCTGCTGTTGAAGCTAAAAAGAAATTAAAAGCTTTCTTTGTATGCATAGAAGTTCTTAATATACTTGCAAATACTGATGACCCATTCCTAAAAAGGTACAATAATATTAAGGTTTGATAGAAGAACAATCCAAAATAAGAATTTTTAACTGTATATTGCAAATATTGGAAAATGGAATCTTTCATGCACTACAGTTACTCCTCCGTTAGCAATCACAATTGGGGCCAACAACCTCAGAGACACAGTTATTAAACAAGACATCATGGGACCAGAGCAGACTTATAACCTTATTTTGACTGTGGTCATGAAGCAAATCACCTCTAGTAGTTAAGTGAGACATCACATGGCTGTGACTTGAAATTGTGTTGCCGGTTTCTCTATTAACTCTGCTTGTTGGAAGCCAGACGTGATGCATGCAAATGGTGATCACGTGACTGCAGGACACTGCAATGGTGTTAAATGTCTGCCGGTTCCAAAATGTCCAAATCTTGATCAGGTAATTGTGGGGACCAGCGGCTGTTGTAAAGTTACTTTTTCAGCACAAGTTATTTCAAACATTTAGTTAACAGGGCAGTTTGTAAGTGAGAATTACCTGTAGGGTCTGTAATCATAAAGCTCAACATCACATTGGCATATGACTTAGCCACAGCAATCCTAGCATTCCCCATTGCTATGACCTATCCTGATACAAACCATTTCTAGCTTTGTCTCTCCCAGCCTGAGAAGCCATAGCCCAGTAGCATAGTACAAAGCCCAACAATTGCCACCCCTGACTGCCCTGTGCTCTGCTACCTATCTACCTACCGGTCCTTGATGTCTTCTTGCTTTTGCTACTGCTGTGGCATTCCCGGCTTGGCCCTTCACAAGACAGCTGCTGGCCAGATGAGGCCTTCTTTCTGATGCCTTGCAAGGAAAACATCATGCACAATCTCAGCTTCAGATAGCCAATAGCTGTCTCATGAAGTGCCGGGCTAGAAGTACATGGCAGCAGCAGGAGCAAGAAGATAGCAAAGATCATCTTGGGGCAGCAGAGCACAGGACAGCAGGGTCCTTTGAGTGTAGGAGGGTGGAGGTGTGGCATAGATAGGTAGTTAGGGGGATTTGAAACTTCCCTGAGGTTGTAAGTGTAGGTGGGCCGCCAAGCATCCAAATTTTGATTCTGTGAAATGAAGTACCATCTGTAACTGGGGACTCAGGCATAAGTGCTATACCATTCAGCCAGTGCTATCATAACTTTTGAACAGTCACTGAAACTAATGGTTGTAACTCAAGAACTACTTGTAAATGGTATGATGTGAAAGGCTATCTTTTTGGCATGGTGATTTGTACATTATGATTTGATGTTAAAGTCCTTAAGCATTTTTTTAGATTTGCTAAATTTATTTTATTCTTTTGTCTCTTTGCTGTATTTTTAAAACATTCCTTTTTTAGTTTCAGCTTGTTAATCAATTTCTGACTATATATTCCAGCCTGAAGCTGTGAATGAAACACATAACTATATCAAAAATGTATATACTCTGAAATTCATCAAATTGAAAGTCTGCTTATAGGTATAAGCAAGATAGGAATTGTTCACAAAGCATATTGCCTAACTATTACACTGAATGCACAACCATAAATTTGGTTCCTGTTAATCCTTCTAAACCATGTGTTTTACCAGAGGTTTTAATAAGAGCTTTCTGAAAGATGGAACAAAGCCTAGGACGAGGGTTTCCTTTGTTCTTTGCCTGCTGGCTTATATTTTATCAATTTAACATTAAAAAAACCCATTTCAAATAAACATAAATTAGTGGTAAATAGAATCTCCATACCTTTGTGTCTGTGGCATTCCTTCAAAGAATTGACTTTATCGCAGATTTGGACACAAACCAGGGATAATTGTACATGCTTATAAATTCTTAAAACTAGATTAAGATTAAAGTGAATATAAAGTTCAAAACAGAGTATTCTTAGTTTAAGCTAGAATGAGGAATTTCTTAATAGCTCATTATAAACTTAAGATTTTTATTCCAAATAAATCTTTGGTTTTGTGTACATTTTGTTTTTTCCTCAAAGTAACTAATCCTCTGCTTAGGAGATACTAAATGGGTTGTTGAACGAAATATTTTCAGATGCTTTAAATGTGAATGAACATATCAAATTGCTATTTTACTTTGCCTTACATAGAATTGCAGAGTACACTTTATATATTTCTTTTTCTAAAATAATTGCTTGGTTTTAATTTTTAACTCAAACCTTATTTTTACTTTGCAAAAATTGTCTTTATGAATTTGGTTTATAATCTAGTGATTATAATTTATAATCACTCTGGTTTATAATCTAGCATTCTGTGAGTTGAAATCCAAAATATCTATAGTTCCTACCCTATCAAACAGTATCTGAAAATGTTTCATATATTGTAATTTGAATTTGTTTCCTGTAAAGCAAAAGCTAGAATCGATGGTTGAATCTTCTCAGTAAATCTACATAACACATCATAGCATTGCAGAAATGTAGCAAAATATTTGCATCAGACCAGTTCAGGACAAGTTTGTATGCACATTAAAAAGCCTTGAATGACTCAAGTGTTGATTTTTCGGTTGAAGTAATAGATCAGTAAAAAAAAGTCTTTTCATTTTGAAAGAGAAAGCAACTATTTGGAAGAGAAAAAGCAACTATTATCTATATATTTCATATTCAGTTTCAATATCTGTTCTAAGACACACACACACCTCTCAATAATTACAATGACCAAGATAGAGTTTCCACCATTCTGTATCTGTGCATCTGGTTTTATTTCCTTTGGTAAGCATTTTTTCTACCTTTTACCCAGATCTTTAATAAAAGTATAAAAACTAGAGAAGGGATGTCAAACTCAACTGTGTCACAGGCTGCATTATGACATATTGTGACATTTTTTGCCTTTACAGAGCCAGGGTGGGCATGGCCTGCCAGTTTGACAGTCCTGAACTAGAGAGTCCAAGATTGGTCCTTTTGGTATTCCAGTCTGTACTACTAGTTTGAGGAGAAATAGTAGATTAATAAAAGTTAATACTTTAATCATCCACCTGACTACGTCACATCATTCAGAACACATTACTTAGTTTGCTTCCGAGTAAACCATAGAATATTGATGCTTTGCTGAAATCAAAACAGATTAGGGCTACCCTACTGTAATCTACTCTGGAAGTTATGCAATATAAAATAAAATAGGAGATCCCAACTAGGTATCCTCTGGACAATGGGGATCTCACAATTCAATCCTTTCAATTTGGAAGCGCTTTCGTGCTCCTAACAGGAATGTAATAATAGTCAGACTTACAGGCAGTCTTCAAGTTACAAATATTTGTTCAACTGTTCAGAGTTACAGAGGAGTTGAATGATAGTACTTAAGCCCAGTTCCCTAAAGTATCACTGTTGCAGTGCTCCCTTGGATCATGTGATCAGACTTTGGGTACTTGATAACCACCCACACTTACAATTTCAAGGGTGCGTCAGCTTCCCCACCCACTTATCTCCTTCTCCTCTTTCCCCTTTTAGCCCCCTGCACTCTGGTCTCAAGCTGCCCGATAAGGACTTGGCTGAGGATGCCTTGTCAGCAGCAAAGCAAGAAAATGGTGAAGTTCAGAGCAGTAGGGGTAGCAGGGTCTTTGAATCACAGGGGGCCTGGGGCTTTCCAGGGCAGCTATAGCCATGACACAGTGCCAGTCGGTGCCAGACTGGTGTGGCTGCAGCTCAGGGATTCTTGCAGCCTCAGAGCCACTGTAGGCCAAGAATCCTCTTGAGATTGCTTCTCCAAAGGTGAGTTGCAGTGGAATTGAAAGGCAGGAACCAAGGCTCAGGGAGGAACAAATTTGGGAATGACTTAGGTTGATTGGGTTCTTGGCCAATCAGTGTGATTCCATTAACAATGACAATGAAGACTACTGGAATTTCTATCATTAAATGATGTGGTCATATGACATTGAACTATATGACCACTTCATGTTAAGCAACATAAATTCTTGTTCTAATTGCTATCACAATGCAAGGATTACCTGTAGAAAACTTGTTGATAAATGCATGCTGACTTCTGAAAATAACCACATTTGTAAATAGTTCTAGAATCCTCTCAAGTATCAATCATAAAGCTTCCTCTTCTCCTTTTTTGAAGACAGCGACTTTTGTTTCACCATCATTAGAAACTAGGCAGTGTTTAATGATTTTATTATATGTGTTCTATTGAGAATAAAGTGTGGAATACATATAAACCCAGGTTGTGCTTGAAAATCCATTTTGAGTATTAAGAACCATATCTTAGAAGAAAAACAAGCAATGTTGGGAATTATTGCAAAATCATCAAGGGGGATTTAAAATTAAATCACGAGAGAAATGAATAGCAGAAAGATATAGATATCAATAGTTTTCCTATGTCTTACTCCACTGCCTTTTCCAAAAATGATCTTTCAAAAGAGAATTAACCGATGCACCATGCCTTGTACCAACCCAAAAGTGGGTATCATTTTGGAAGCTCCAAACAAACTGAAAATTGCAGCCCCCCTCAAAATGCTACCCACTTCAGGATGACACAATTTGGTCTCTCTGTAGGACAGCTACTTTGACCAATACTCTTTCAAAAAGGCAATCTTCAATCTTTCCGAAAGAGTGCCCAGCTGATCAATATGTGGCCATGTACACAGCCACTTTATGCCATTCTGGATGTGACCACCGTTCCTACAATATCTCAGTTTTGGAAAATCACACTCTTCTGAAAGATCATGTAGATGTAAGTGATGTCCACCTCCAGAATATTGCAAGGTGGCCTATGCAGGAAGACTATTGAATCATCTGGGCACTCTTTTTGAAAGGCAATCTTCAGAAATGGTAAATAGAACAAGCTGTAATGGGGCAGAAAATCCCAACTGTGTGGAACTCAACAAGGAAGGAAATAGAAGAGTTACCTTTGATCAGTGGGAAAGTATGCAGTTAAAATGCTGAAATAAACACTATGTGATGATTTTAAAGAGAATTTTTATAAAATGCATTGTTGGTAGAAATTATCTAGAATGAATACAGGCAGAATGTATATTATGAGCAACAGAAAAGAAACATTCTTAGTGGACATGTAAAAAAGTTACAAAGTTTTTGATTCAAATGCCTACATAGATACAGAGAATCTCAAATTAAAAGCAGAACTGGAAATTTAGATACAAAATAAAATATCAGAATTGGAAGGGACCTTGGAGATCTTCTAGTCCAACCCCCTGCCTAGGAAAGCCTACACCACTTCAGACAAATGGTTATTCAACATCTTTTTAAAAACTTCCACGATTGGATCATTCACATTTTCTGGAGGCAGCAAGTTGTTCCACTGATTAACTGTTCTAACTGTCAGGAAATTTCTCCTTAGTTCTAAGTTGCTTCTCTCCTTGATTAATTTCCATTGCTTCTTGTCCTACCCTCAGGTGCTTTGGAGAATAGCTTGACTCCCTCTTCTTTGTGGCAGCCCTTGAGATATTGGAACACTGCTATTATGTGTCCCTAGTCCTACTTTTCATTAAATTAGACATACCCAGTTCCAGCAACCATTCTTCATATGTTTTAGCCTCCAGTCCCGTTTGTTTTCTTCTCTGCACTCTTTCTAGAGTCTCAACATCATGGCAACCAAAACTGAATGTAGTATTCTAAGTATGGCCTTATCAAGGCCTTATAAAGTGGTATTTAATACTTCATGTGATCTTGATTCTATCCATCTGTTTATGCAGCCTAGAACTGTGTTGACTTTTCTTCTCCATGCTGCATCGAGAGCCCAGGATGCGTTAGCTCCTTCCTATGATGTCATTTAGCTGAGTCTGTACAAAGATATAAAAGCCAGCCTCCGGAAGAGACCCCAGCTTTTGACTCAGCTTCTTTCAGTCAGTAGCTGTGTCTCTGAAAGCCTTCCATTAGATAGCAATAAACAACGATCTTCAGGACTTTTTTCCTCAGGACTTTTTTCCTCGCCTCAAGCAGCTCCCAGGGATCTGGGCAGCTGCTCTTCCAGGAGAGCCCTGCAACATTGAGAGCAGCTTTACAGAGCTCTGTGCAGGCAAGCTGGGCAGCATCTGCAGACCTCCCCCACGCCTGCAGTTTGGAGCAATCGTAAACACGATCGGCAAATTGATCAGCCAGCTGATTGTGTAGCTGGTTTCTGTGTTTTTCCCTTGCTGACTTCGCTCAGGGCTCTGTATAGCCTAAGGAGCGATTCTTCAATCTTGGAGCCTGTTTTCCTGTAGTCAGTGGCCATCTTGGATTCAAGCCTTCCACCACGAGGTGAGCGGCCATTTTGTAAGCCCGGGGGCCATTTATACCCTAAGGGGCTTAATAGAAAAATTTCTAAACCGTTTCTTTCCAACGCAAGAATCTTTATTTTACAAATGGAGCAAGATAAGGCTCAGGCAGAGCTTTCCCCCCCAGTGGAACAGTCTCTTAAGCCCAATAGGAGAAAAAGATATACCCAATCAGTCCAGAGGGAAGTGGCTGCTAAAATCAAAGCTAAGGCTCTAGCCCCTAAGAAGGCAACTCAGGCTGAATTTAGGGCAGAGAAGCACAGACATGCAGCCCTAGAGAGGCAGTTCAACAGAACTATTCAACAGAAGGGAGTACAACTACAGCATGTTTCAGGTGATACTCGTGGGCCCCAACCAAGCCCTCCCAGGGGAGAAGTTCTCCATGAGCCTTTCCATCCTAGTCTCCTGAGGCTCTTGCAGTACAATCAGATCCTCAGAATCTAAGCAGATCTGGGCCTTATTTCCAACGGGCTTCTGGGCCCTATGCTCCTCCCCCTCCCTCAAGGCCTCAAACCTCTCCTCAATCTAGGCCTGAAGTCACCTTCACTCCCACAGTAGTGGGCCTTCAGCCTTCTGCCTCTACCTTTGAGCATAGACCAAGGGATATCCAAGATGTAGTCTCATCAGCCATTAGGCAGGGATTGGCTGAAGGCTGAAAAAGGTTCAGGCCCTTCTCTCTTCTCAATCTATAAGTTCCTTGCCTCATCATCCTGATTTACACAGGTCTCAGGACCTCAGGGTCCATTCTTCTCTACCAGAATGGGAGGAGGTTGATGAGAAAGAAAGGCCTTCACCATCTGAACGTAGTTACTCTTCTCATTCAGAGTGTGAAGAGGGTGAGATTTTTGACCAAAATCTTTCAGAGGCAGAGGATTCTCGCCCAGAGCACACATCCTCTGCATTGCTCTTCAAACTTACTCTCTTCAGACCATTACTCAGCAAGGCCTTGGTCACTGCCAAGCTGTCACCAGAGGAAGTGGCTCCCGAGCCACAAGGAAATCCCTCTAGCCAAGGGGGTTCGCTCTTCTCCAAGCCTGTAGTACATGCAGAGTTTTTGCCTTCTCCCATTTTGTTCCTGGACAAGGAACAGTATGCTTCTCCTTCGGCAGGTCCTTGCCCATCTTCTCTAGATAAGCGTTTCTACAATGTCAGCACAGCTCTGGAAAATGCCCTGGCAATGCCTTCTGTTGACATTCTGGTTCTGGCCTCGTTCTCATCTTCTGGCACTCCCACGGAGCCAGAAGTTATCCTGAAACCGGATGATAAACATCCCGAACAGACCCTCAAGCGCAATCACCAGGCTGCTGCTTGGGCTGTTCGGGCTTCAACAGCAGCATCCTTCTTCACCAGGGCATCCATACGGTGGCTGCGCCAACTCCAGGATAGATTGCCTGCTTCTGAACTTCGGTCTCACCAAGACCTTAATAAGATTATTGCAGCAGCGGAATTCACTGCGGATGCCACTCTCAATTCTGCCAAATTTGCATCCAAGGCCATGGCATCTTCTGTAGCAGCAAGAAGACTTTATGGCTCCGAAATTGGCAGGTGGAGTCACGCCAAAAATGGAAGCTGGCTTCAGTTCCATTCGCAGGCGATAAGCTTTTTGGCGATGCTCTGGAACCTTATCTCATCGAAACCAGAGATAAACGTAAAATTCTCTCTGGGAAGAAAGCCGACGATCGCCCTGCTCCTTATTGCCCTCCTGCCTTCCGAGCAGAGACCTGATCTCGCTTCCCTCACTCTCACAGGCCATACTCCCAACGCCAAGGCCAATGGACGGAAACATCTGGCAGGCAACAACCTTGTACTGGTAAATGGCCCTTTCGGGGGGGAGGGGGTTGTTCCTTCCGTCACTCTAAGAAATCCCTGGTTCTCCTCACCCATCGGAGGTCGCCTAGCATTCTTTGCCTCCAAATGGGAGGAGTCAACGATGGACGCCTAGGTGCTCAGCATTATTAGGTCAGGGTTACAATTGGACTTCCTAACCCCACCCCCCCAAAAAAAATTTTGATCTGTCCTGTGTCTCGGGACATTTCCAGGCAAGCCCTCATGAATCAGGCCATTCAGCACCTTCTTGAGATCAGGGCTATTCAACCTGTTCCCCTGTCTCAACATGGATGTGGACTTCATCTTGCCTTTTCATCGTTCCCAAAGCCTCGGGGGTGGCGAGCCATACTTGATCTAAAATTTCTCAACCAATTTGTAAAACACAGGTGATTTAAAATGCAGACTCTGCATTCTATTTTAGAGAGCGTTCAGGAGGGCGACCTCCTCTCTTCCATTGATCTCACTGAGGCTTACCTCCACATCACAATTTGGCCTCATCATCGCCAGTTTCTCCGTTTCTGTTATTAGAATATCCATTACCAGTATCGAGCACTTCCCTTTGGGCTCACATCGGCTCCAAGGGTCTTCACAAAGGTTCTGGCAGCATTGGTGGCATCTCTGCGTTCTATTCCAGTGAGAATCCAATGCTACTTGGACGACATTTTGATTCTTTCCTCTTCCATACTTGCGGCCAATCAGGATCTGCAAATTACCTTGTCATGTCTCCAGAACCATGAATTTTCCATCAACACCAAAAAGAGCCAGCTCTCTCCTACAACCAAATTGCAACACTTGGGAGCAGTCATCGATACCATGTCGTGCCAGGTTTTCCTGTCCCCAGCTCATGGAAAGAGCCTTGCAGAGATCATCAGCCAGATCCAGCAACATCAAATTGTCTCCCTGTCGCTGCTGTCCAAACTTCTGGGGGAGATGGTTTCCTATATTGGCACTGTCCCGTGGGCTCGGCTCCACTCCTGAGCCCTCTAATGGTTCCTGCTTCCTTACCAACAAGCAGGAACCAGCCACTCATATATCAAAGTCTCACTCCCGCCACAAATCCAGAGATCTCTCAATTAGTGGCATTCCCCATCTATCTGTAGGGAACTCCTGTTCAGGGACCCAGACAGGCTAGTGATAACCACCGGTGCCAGCCTCCTGAGTTGGGGTTCCCATATGCAGGGCCAGATAGCTCAGGGCATTTGGTCCAGATCCGAACAGACCCTTCCCATAAATTGGCCAGAGCTCAGAGCCATTTCTCTGGCTCTCAAACATTTCAGGCAATCAGCTCTCATGTTCTAGTCCTTACTGACAACATGGCCGCAAAGGCTCATGTCAACCGGCAAGGGGGGATGAGGTCCAAAGCTCTCATGACAGAGGCTCTACGGTTGGGGTTATGGGCAGAGAAACACCTGTTATCGATCTCGGTGGACCATATCTCCAGGCTTGGCAACTCCCAGGCTGACTGGCTCAGCAAGAGCCTAGTTGAATAGGCTGAATGGTCCATTCCTCCGTCTTTATTCAGAAATCTTTCCCTCAGATTTGGAACACCGGAGGTGGATCTTTTCTCCACTCCTCAAAACGCCCAAGTCACCAAATTCTTCACCAGGTTTCCTTGCCAGGGAGTGGAGGGGACCAATGCTTTTCGGTGCAGATGGCCCAAAGGTCTCCTCTGTGCCTTTCCCCTGCTTCCCATCATTCCGGCAGTAATTCGGAGGAAGTTGGAGGAACGTGCAGAGCTCCTCCTGGCACCCTGTTGGCCAGGGAGGCCCTGGTTTGCGGACCTGGTCAACCTATCGATGGCTTCTCCTTGGAGGATCCCTGCCCATCTAATCTCCCTTCACCAGGGGGCCCTGCTCAACCCAGAGCCCCAGTGGTTCAAGCTGACCGTGTGGCACTTAAGCAGCAGCGGCTAGAAGAGGCTGATCTTCCAGAAAGGGTCATCCTCACTATCCTGGCTTCTCACAAACCTTCTACAAGGCACATCTATGATGCCACCTGGAAGGCTTTTTCCTGATGGTGCCTCAGGGAGGGTCTTTCTTCTGCTTCAGCCTAGTTGGCAGAAGTTCTTAGCTTCCTTCAGCATGGTCTAGAGAAAGGTTTGGCCTCCAACACTTTACGCAGGCAGGTTGTGGCCCTCTTCTCGGTTCTCTCATGGGGTTCGCTTCCTTCCTTATCCCATCACACTTCAGTCAGGAGGTTTTTGAAAGGGGCTTCCAACCTGCACCCTCCGGTGGTTCACAGGTATCCTTCCTGGGAACTTCATTTGCTCCTTAATGCCCTTACAAAGCCCCCCTTTGAACCCCTTAGAACAGTGTTTCTCTGTTTCCTGACTCTGAAGGTAGTGTTCCTTGTTGCCATCACTTCTGTCAGGAGGGTTTCCGAGCTTGCTGCTCTTTCCATCAGACAGGACCTTTGTTCCATTCACGATGATAGGGTTGTTCTTCGTCTGGACCCCTCATTTATTCCAAAGTTTAACACCTGGTTTCCCAGGTCCCAGGACATTGTTTTGACTGACTTCTGTCCTCTCCCGCATCATGACTTAGAGCAGCAGTGACACACGCTAGATGTAAGAAGGGCTCTTGGAAGATACATTAAGCGCACTTCCTCCTTCAGGAAGTCGGAAGCCATGTTTGTTTCCTTTTTCCCTTCTCACTTCAGGCACAAGGCCTCTTCTCCTACTATTAGCAGGTGGGTCGGATCTTGCATTGAGCAGGCCTACAAAGCTGCAGCCCTTCCGGTTCCCCAAGGTCTGACAGTGCACTCTACCAGAAGTGCGGCCACTTCTGCTGCCTGGGCGACCCAAGCATCCTTGGAGGAGATTTGTCATGCGGCCACGTGGACATCCCCGTCTCCTTTCATCAGACACTACTGTCTGGATGCTTTTGCCTCGGCAACTGCAGCCTTTGGCAGACGGGTGCTTCAACGAGTGGTTCCACAGTCGATGTGATGAGCCAGACGAGGACCCGCCCGTGGACATGCAAACTTTGGTATGTCCCATCCTCGGCTCTCGATGCAGCATGGAGGAGAATGGGCGTTGGTAGAAGTTACTGTGAACACCCTATCTATGCTGCGAGAGAGCCCAGCCCCTCCCTTGATTCATCCATAGAGGGTAAGACATATTTCTGTATTTATTTTGGGCTTTCATAGACACCTTTCAGTCTGTCAAGTATCTTCGCTAAAGCTGGGGTCTCTCCCGGGGGCTGGCTTTTATATCTTAGTACAGACTCAGCTATGACGTTATAGGAAGGAGTCAACCCATCCTGGGCTCTCTTGCAGCATAGATAGAAAGGGTGTTCATGGTAATTTGTACTAACGCCCATTTTGGCAGCTGCTGCACACTGTTGGCTCATATTTAAATGGTTTTCCACTAGGACTCCCTCTCACAGTTACTACTATTGAACAAGGTACCACATATACTGTACCTTTGCATTTGATTTTTCTTGCCTAAATGTAGAACCTTACTTTTTTCACCATTGAATTTCATTTTGTTATGAAATTCGCGCCCAACGTTCAAGTCAGTCAAGATCCTTCTGTATCTTATGCCTATCTTCTGGAGTGTTGGCTATTCCTGCCAGCTTGGTGTTGCCTGCAAATTTGATAAGTACCCCAACTATCCCCTTGTCCAAGTCATTGATGAAGATGTTGAAGAGTACTGGGCCGAAAACAGAGACTTGGGGTACTCTACTGTATACTTCCCTCCATGTAGATGCAGTTCCATTGAGGATTACATGTTGAGTGCGGTTGGTCAGCCAGTTACGAATCCATCTGGTGGTGATGCTGTCTAACCCACATTTTTCTACTTTATCTAGTAGTAGGTTATGGTCTACTTTATCAAATGCCTTATTGAAGTCCAAATAAATTATATCGACAGGATTCCTCCGGTCAGCTAATTTTGTCATTTTGTCAAAGAATGCAGTAAGATTAGTCTGGCATGATCTGTTTTTAACAAACCCATGTTAGCTTTTGGTTATTACTTTGTTTGCTTCTAGGTGTTCACTGATTCATTGCTTGATTATCTTTTCCAGAATCTTCCCTGGTATTGAGGTCAGGCTGATAGGTCTGTAGTTTCCTGGATCTATTTTCCTTTTTTGAAGATGGGAACTACATCAGCTCTTTTCCAGTCCTCTGGCAGTTCCCGGTGTTCCGGGACCTTTGAAGGATATAGTTCAGTGGCTCTGAGATCTCGACTGCCAGTTCCTTCAGAACCTTGGGGTGTAATCCCTCTGCTCCTGCTGATTTTAACTCGTAGAGTAGATAGGTGTTCACTTACCATTTTCTTCCCTATTTTATCTTGTGTTCCTAATCTGTTTTTTGTGGTGCTGTTTTTGACAGTTGGATTGTTTTTTCCTTTTGTGTAAAGACAGATGCAAAAAAAGAGTTAAGTTTAAACAAGTTAAAACTATTCCTTTTATGATTATTAAATACAGAGATAAAAATCATGGAATATTATTTTAATACTACCCTGTTTCCCTGAAAATATGATCTACCCTGAAAGTAAATCCTACCTTAATTTTTACATGTGTGCCCAATATGAGCCCTACCCTACCCCCCAAATAAGCCCTAATTAAAACCCCACCCATTCCAGAGTGCATGGGTAAAAATTAGGCTATGGTGAGGATGGAAGGGTGGAGCTTCCCTCCTATTTACCTTCGGACAGTTGTAGCCAGGCCTCGCACACCCTGACACCTGTCTTGCTGGCCCATTTCTTCTGCAGCTGGCACGACTTTCCTGAAAGCCTCTGTAGCTGATAACAAAGCTCTGGATCAATCTAGAACTGTTATCCACTGCAGAGGCCTTCGGGGAAGCCTTGCCGGCTGCAGAAGAAGTTCCTGAAGGCCTTTGACAGCGAAAAGGAGGCCAATGGTGACATGCGCAAGTGAGGTTAGTCAGTGGATGACATCCCCCGAAAATATGACCTGGTGCCTTTTGGGTGGCAAAAAAATAAATGAAATAAGATAGAGTCTTATTTTGAGGGAAACACGGTATATATGGTTATTGCAAAGAGATTACTATATGGACAAAAATGAAAAGATTCCATACTATCCACTATGGAGGAACGATGGGGTGAAATTAACATATCTTGCTAAGTTGGATAAACTGAAGATAACATCTATATTATTGATTGGAAACTCCTTGTGGACCTTTTGCTTAAAAATAAAAAGAAATGACTTGTGATTTAGACAAGCAGATTATAGAAAGTGGAGAGTCATGATACAACTTTAGAGAGAGTGGTTAAAATATAATTGTACTTAATACTGTGAGTTTTAGTCCTGTCTTAGGTCTGAAAGCTAGGTGGGTGACTTTGAGGCAATCACTCTCTCTCTCTCATCCCAACCACCTCACAGAATTGTTGTTGTTGGGAAAATACAAGGAAGAAAGATTATTAGATATCTTCACTGCCTTGAATTATTTATTAAAATAATAAAGGCAGGATAAAAATAAGTGTATTTGTAATCTTATAATTAATATAACTTTGTTTTTCTTATGGATATAATTTTACTTCACTTTGTGCTGCTTTATTCTGTTTTTTAAAAAAAACAACTAAATTGGGAAGCTGCTAAGAGTGATTTTTTTTTTATTTAACCAAATTCTTTAACCAAATCTCCAATACAGGTAGTCTTTGAATTACAATCACAGTTGAGCTCAAAATTTTTGTTTCTAAGCAAGACAGTTTTGCCCCATTTTACAACCTTTCTTGCCATAGTTATTAAGTAAACTACTTCAGTAACACAATTGTTAAGTGAATCTAGCTTCCCCATTGACTTTCCTGGTCAGAGAGTTGTAACAGTTGATCACATGACCCCAGGACACTGCAACTGTCATAAATATGAGCCATTTGTCAAGTGTCTGAATTTTGGTCACATGACCATGGGGTTGTTACAACATCGTGTGAAAAATAGTCATAAGTCACATTTTCAGGATTGTAACTTTGAAAGGTCACTAAATGAATAGTTGTAAGTTGAGGATTGTCTATATGCAGAATTGTTAGGGTATTTCAAGTGTAGTTATATTGTGTAAAATCATTACTATATTGGCAGTTTTATTCTTTCAAATCATAATGCCAATTCAATATATGTTTAGTTTTATTTTAGGAATATGATTCATCTACCCAAACTGATTCCCAAGATCCATTTCCGGATGAGTCACTGTCAATTCAGACCCATTGATACATACATAAAATTTTACAACAAATATGACTCATTTGCCCTTGCTTACTTTGAACTGCATTTGTTAATTTAAAATCTTCTAATTCAGTCTGGAATAAGTTTTTTTTACAATTCCTCCTATCACTAAAAGTATTCAGTAATTAAAACAGAATGTTTTTACTTCTTTCTGCAGAGCGTCCAAAATCCACTTCATGAAAATCTGCCTTAAAACTGAATAATAATGCATCTCCTCATGTGTGTTCTACTTCCAAACATTTCCTGAAAGCGGCATTTTTGAAACCTTAAAAAAAATTGTGGGCCATAACAAAATACAGTGATAACAAGAATCCAGAGACAAAATATCCATTTGCTAAAAACAAAATTGATGAACCTTCTGGTGGGCATTTTATCTATTTGTTAAAATCTCTCTTTATTCCCAATAAACTAATCTGTAAAATATTAGCACCAAGTTGCAAACCCTTCCTTCCTTCCTTTTTCTTTCTTTTGAATAATAACTATTAGGAAAATATCAGCTTGTCATATCATATTTTAATTACTTAAAAAAAAAAAAATCTACAATCAGGCAGGAAAATGTGGCCACTGCTGCAATGTCTGAACATGGAGCTCGTTGAATCCTGTATATTCAATAATGGAATGTTGGTATCAATATTTTGTAAGTTCCAAAAATAGAATAAAGAATCTCAGCCTTTTTTGAACACAGTTCCAAGCATAATATTAATTGTTTTTGACTTAGCTTAAGGTGAATATTCACGACAGGAACAAAAATATGAATTCTATTTTGTCAGAAAAGTACATTTTGAAACCACAATTGACTTATGAATCATGGTTTGTTTGAAATATGGCTTGTTAGAGTGTTAGTCAGCATTTACTTTATTCCTTATTGGTTTTGTGTTATCTTTGTTTATTCGGATTATTGGCATAAGAAATTGAGAAATCAAACCAGGAATTAACTAAAAATTACTTCAATCATACTTCATACAGTAGAACTGTTTCTGGATTATTCTTATCTTGTTACCCAAGAAATGAAATACTTTGAGACATTACCAGAATTACAATTAGAATTGTGCAAAATATTTTGTGGTTGAATTTACTGTAACCCCTTTTCTGACTTCACAGGAAGTATTCCAGAACTGTAACTGGATGTATATGTGGCATGATAATTTCACACAATGTTTTACAGAGAAGTAATTAATGAATTTACTGAGATAATATGCTTTCTATCTTCCTGCTTTGCATACTAGTGTGATAGAAATTACAGTGCAGCAATTCTGACACAGGAAAACAAGCATATATATTTTCCAAAGGTGCTTTTTCAAGAGGCAACTGGACTTTCTGGTTCTTCTTTGTAAGAAGAATAGGTCAGACATGGGTTGCTCTTGTCCTAGCTGATTGGACTGAGTCTGTCAAAAACTGAGTAGCTTAGCTGTGCTTACTGTGGCTGGCCTCTCCCAGCTTTCGACTCAATCCTCAGCCAGGATGTACGCAATTGATTGCCTCTCCTCCTTTACTTGGGCAAAGGCAGCTCTACTTTTTTAACAGAGAAAAAAAAAATCAAAAAAACGCAGCTCTGACTCTCAACTGTGTTTCAGAGTTATGAAACAACTGATTGCTGCTCCAGCAGTCCAGAGCAGCTAGCAAAGGTTGCGGGGCCATCTTTCAGATCTCCGCGGTGAAGAGGAGGCCGTGTGGTCAGGTGGCCATTTCATATAGCAGACAGCTTCAGCCTGGATGTCTCAAGGCCGCAGGGCCATTCTTAGGGCCTCCACAGTGAAGGGGAGGACTGCATGGCCGGCAGTGGCCATTTTGAATCAGCAAGTGAGTCGATCCACTTTTTCAGTCCACTCCAGTGCCAGGAGATGAGTTCTAGGCCATTGGCCTCTGGAAGCAGCTAGTCCAGAAGACTACGAAAGGTGAGGCACTATTTCTTAAAGTTCTGATGGTCCCTTTTTCTGAGATAGACCAGACCCTCTAGGCCTCAAGGCAGGGTCTGGTCTATAACTTAGGTCCTATTAGTCCCCAATGGGTGTTAGTCCCAGTAGGAAGTGTCAAAACATCCTACTGAAGTTGTATAGGGCTGAAGAGGATTGGCTGGAGCTAAGAGGTAGGAAGAAAGGAAATTCCCGACCTTAATTCCCTTCATGTACTTCTCCTTGCACAGGGCTGTTATCTGCTAAAAGCCTCCTACATTCAAAATGGTGGACGCCTCTAGAGGCAGCAGGGCCTCCAGAGCAGGAAAATTCCATAGTGCAACTTCCTCCACTCTGATTCCAAGGAGCAAGCAAGGGAAGCAGGCCTTGCTAACAAAGAAGGCATCTAAAGCAGAGGAGAAGGATGCTTCTATTTGGCAGAAGGCCTCCGAGAAGCAAATTGCCAAGGTACAAAAAGCCTGAAAGATCAGATCTCCAGACAAAGAGACCTCTCCTGCTTCTCATCACAGTGCAGTTGGTCCTCAGGAACAGGAACCAGGTCCTTCTTCCAGGGCCATGGCTTCAGTTTGGTCCCCAAATGCAGGTAAAAGTGACACCATACAACATCTTATTGCTAAGGGAAGGCCTTATAGAGATCTACAAGGAGGCTTCAGGCCAGAACCATGACAGGAGCAAGCGGGCAGTAGGCCTGAGGTGGAGGCCACGTTTACACCTGCTGCAGGCCTCAGACGTGCTGAGTCTTCTGAATCGGAGATTCCGGGTAATATGCAGTTATTGATAGATAGAACTATCAGAAAAGGAATTGCTGAAGGCATTCAGTGGTTTATCCATCACTCTTCAGAAGTATCAGAGGCATCTGTGCTTTCATCTAGTGAACAGGTGGTATCAGAATGGGGTTCCTTGGTTCAGGAAAATGATTCTCCAGCTGCTTCTGCTTCTGCTCCATCTATTTATACTGCTTCCTCCTTGATAGGGAAAATAGATAAACAGGAGTCTGACCTGTCAGATGATGGTCTAACTGTGGAAATTCCAGTTTTTTCAGGCCTGTTCCACCCTACGTTATTCAAGTACTTGCTCTTCAAGGCTCAGGATACAGCCAACCTGAGAGATGCGGATGACAAAGAGTCTGGCGATCAGCCTCCCACGAAATCAGATACTCGCTTTGATGAGGAAGTGAAGTGGTACCATTTCCCAAATTTTTTTGGAAGGTGGTACAGAAACAGCTAGAATCGCCTGCTTCGGGCCTCAGTCTATTGTCTTCTGACTGCAGGTTCTTCAGTGTGGGACCAGACGTCGCCAAGAGCCTCCAAGTGCCCATTGTAGATGCCCCTGTAGCATCCTTGGCTTCTACCTTCTCACCCAGAAATCATCCTCAAAGCTGAGGAAAAAAGGATCGAACAGTTTTTGCAGAGATCTCAACAGGAAGCTGCTTGGGCCATTAAAGCATCCACAGTGGCTTCATTCTTCGTAAGAATATGTCTCAGATGGCTCAAACAAGTACAGGACAGGGTCCCAGTTTCAGATATCCGAACTCATCAGAATCTTAATAAGATAGTAGCTGTGGCGGAGTTCACAGCAGATGCCACTCTACACAGAGCCAGGTTTGCCACCAAAGCCATTGCTGCTTCCGTCGCAGCCAGGTGCATATGTTGGCTACAAAATTGGCAGACTGAAGGCAGGAGAAAATGGAAGCTGGCATTGACTCTGGTCCGAGGTGACAAGCTATTTGGGGAAGCCTTAGATCCGTTCTTTATGAAGTCCAAGGACAAGAGGAAAGTGCTTCCGACACTATACAGGAGAGCAGAGAATTGGCCTGCCCCATACTTTAGACACCCATCCTTCAGGGCAGAACTGGCACCCAGCTTCCATCAGTCTGCCATCGCCAACACCAACAGCATTCAGTCTTCCCCCATTGGCGGTCATTTAGCTATTTTGCTGACAAATGGGGGGAGATTATATCAGATGCCTAGGTTTTAAATACCGTAAGATTGGGTCTTTCTTTAGAATTCTACTCCACTTCTCTGAGGTTTTTTTATCCCCTGTCCTATTTCAAGGGATAGGGTGAGAAGGGGGCTCATGGAATCAGCCATCCAGCATTTGCTGGAGCTTAGAGCCATTCAAAAGGTCCCCGTAGACCAACATTTTTTTCAGACTTTTTGTTATCCCCAAGGTCTTATTCGTGTGTGTGTGTGTGTGTATGAGTATGTGTAGAGCAATTATCAATTTGCAAAGCTCAATAAATTCATAATTTATAGGAGTTTTAAAATACATTCCCTCCAGACTATCCTGGAGAGCATTAGGCAGAGGGACTTCCTCACTTCTATTGATTTGACAGAAGCTTATTTACATATTCCCACTTGTCATTCCCACAGGTGTTACCTACATTTTTGCTATCAGGGAAATCATTTCCAATATAGGGCTCTCCCTCTTCAGCCCCTAGAGTTTTCACAAAGGTATTGGCTTCCTTGGCAGTGCATCTGTGTACACTTCTGGTATGTCTGCAATGTTACTTAGGCAATATATTGATCTTATCCTCATCTTTTCAAGGGGCAAGGAGGGAACTGCAGACTACTATTTCAGTTTTGCAGGATCTTGGTTTCTCAATAAATGTTAAAAAGGGTCAGTTTACTCCCTCCACTTATTTGCTTCATATGGAAACTACTATTAACAGGTTTTCCTTTCCCAGGAACGGCAGGACAGCCTGCAGTTGCTAGCTAAAGTAAGATGGTGTCATGCATAGGCATTGTTTTCTGGGCCAGGCTCCATTCCAGAGCCCTCCAGTGATTCCTCTTACCTTATCAAAAATTAGTTAAGAGTCACTCCTTGATGAAGGTCAGGGTGCCCAAGAAGGTGTGTCAGTGGTGGCTCTCCTAAGTTATCTCCAAGGGTCTGCCCTTCAGGTAGGAGGACAGACTCATCCTCACTACTGATGTCAGTTTATCAGGTTGGGGAGCTCATCTGGCTTCACATATGGTCAACTGAGGAATGGACGCACAATATTACCATATATACTCGCATATAAGCCGACTTTAGAATGCTTTTTTTTTTCCCCCAAATTTGGGGGTTGGCTTTTACGCGAATAAATCTGGCTGCCCGACTTCGTGCGATGAGAGCCAAGACTCTCGTCGCGCGAAGCCGCTGCCCGCGAAGGCGATGAGAGTCTTGGCTCTCATTGCGCGAAGCCGCTGCCTGCGAAGGCGATGAGAGTCTTGGCTCTCATTGTGCGAAGCCACTGCCCGCGAAGGCAATGAGAGTCTTGGCTCTCATCGCACGAAGTCGGGCAGCCAGATTTATTCGCGTATAAGCTGACCCCCAAATTTTGGGGAAAAAAAAAAAGCGTTCACCATGGTATTTGGGGGTCGGCTTATATGTGAGTTTTTTTCAAAAATCCTCATTTTGGGGCAGTTTTTAAAGGGTCGGCTTATATGCAAGATCGGCTTATATGCGAGTATATACGGTAATTGGCTGGAACTCAGAGCTGTTTATTTGGCTCTCAGGAAATTTAGTCAGCAGATTACTGGCATACATATCACAACGGACAAAGTCCACATTAACAGGCAGGGAGATATCAGGTTCCAATCCCTTATGTCAGAAGCTGAGGCTTTGGGTATATGGACAGAAAGACATCTATCCATCCAGGCTGAACATATTTCTGGCAGTGATAATAGACTGGTTCAGCAGAGCTACTATTGACCAGACTGAATGGAGGCTGCATCCTTCCCTTTTTCTCCAAATTATTCAGAGATTCAGACTTCCTATAGTGGATTTGTTTGCCACTCCATTAAATGCACAATTACCAAGATTTTTTACTAAGTTTATTACCCCAGAGACTGAAGGAACCAACGCTCTCCGCAGCAGGTGTCCTCAGGGGTTGTTGTATGCTTCCCTCCCTTGCCTCTGCTGTTGGCCGTGGTGCGTAAGGTATTGGCAGTTTTATTTTGGTGGCTCCTTATTGGCCTCATCGCCCTTGATTCGCAAATTTAATGGGTTTCCCAATAGCTCATCCTTGGCAGATTCCTAAGGAAGATACCTCTCTCCTCTAGGAGTCCCTGATTCATCAGAGCCCTGGTGGCTACAGCTGACAGTTTGGCGATTGAGTGGAGCATTTTAAAATGCACCCAACTATTCAACAGAGTTATCAGAACCATTCAGGCCTCTAGGAGACCTTCCACCATCCGCATCGATGACATTACTTGGCAAGCTCTTTACCTTTGGTGTTCAAAATGAAAGATTCAGCCTCTAGAGGCTTCAGTAACACAGATTTTGGAATTTTTACAGGCGAGTTTGGATAGAGGCCTTTCTCCCAATACCCTTCGGCAGCTCTATCATTGGTGCTAACTTGAAACAAGTTGGAGTCCTTAGTGCACCATCCTACAGTCCACAGATTCCTCAAAGGTGCTTCTAATCTTTGCCCTCCAGTCGTCCACAGGTACCCGACGTGGGACCTGTTAAAGGTGTTGCAGTCCCTGACTAAGGCTCCATTTGAGTCTCTCAAATTGGCTAGTTTGCATCTCCTGATAGTTAAGGTAGCCTTCTTGGTGGCTATCACTTCAGCCAGGAGAGTAGCTGAGTTGATGGCTCTTTCAGTTTATACATACATACATACATACATACATACATACATACATACATTGATCTAAAAAACAGAGACCTAGAAGATCAACAGACCTATGGAACAGCTGTCCTGCCCTACATAAGAGGTACTACAGATAAAATCAGTAAGATACTACATAGGCATCACATCAAGACTGCCTTCAAAACAGACAAAAAAATATCAGCCATCCTGAGAAATCCCAAAGATAAAATTGACCTGGAAAACCAAGGCATATACGAAGTTCCCTGTACATCATGCCCGGCCACATACATTGGACAGACCAATAGAAGAATAAGTACATTGGACACATACATTGGACAGACCAATAGAAGAATAAGTACCTGCCTAGATGAACACAAAAATGCAGTAAAAAAACTGGAACACCCCTCCTCACTAGTCCAACACATGAAAACCACAGGTCACAACATCAACTTCAATGGCACTAAAACCCTAGCCACTATAGAAAACCCTACCCACAGAATCATCAGAGAAGCCATAGAGATTGAAAAAAGACCTGAAAGCATGAATAGAAGAGATGATTCCAGCAGACTGTCAATCATTTGGAAGCCTGCACTCTCAAATAGAAAGATCTCCACACCACAAACCAGGCAAACACCTGAGCACAAACAGACTCCCTCTGATGCCTCCAACTCGAACACCCCCCCACCAGGCACCCAGGTGAAACCTACCTTCCTAATGGATAGCAGCCGTCCTTTCACACGAAGCCAAGCTGCACTGAAAGCCTCCAACACAGGAACAGAGTGTTGCCAGCCAATCAAAGCCACAAAACAGACAGAAGAAACCAGAAACACCAATCAATCAAACTCCAAGTCCAATGAACACAACCAAAACTCCCAGCCAATCAGAATAGGCCAGCCTCGAATTTGAAACCAAAAGCTGTGAGACCCACATCCATACAGAAGCCTGATGATGGCAGATGAGATTCTGCTGAAACGTTGCTACAACTTTGAAAGCACTACAATGACGTGGGATAATACCCGAAGGAAGCTGAACAGCACACACACACACACACACACACACACACATATACATATACATATACATATACATATACATATACATATACATATATCTCCTCACCAGGTGGTTTTGAGGGTGGATCCAGCATTCATTCCTAAAGTCAATACCTTGTTCCACAGAGCACAAGAATTGGTTCTTCCAGATTTCTGTCCCAAACCGTGACTTGGAAAAATCTTGGCACACCCTAGATGTGCGTAGGGCCTTGAAGATTTATTTCAAAAGGACTTCCAAACTCCGCAGAACGGAATCCCTATTTCATTTTTTCCAACCTGCTACATTGTGGGGGGGGGGGGGTAAGGTAACTCCATGTATAGTCAGCAGATGGATCAAGTCATGTATCTCCAGGGTGTACTTGAGTCACTTGCTCCTGGTACCCAAGGGTATTATGGTTCATTCTACTCGCAGTGCTGCTACAACAGCAGCCTGGGCAATGCAGGCTTCAACTGAAGAGGTCTGCAAGAAAGCCACTTGGACATCCCTGTCTCATTTCATCTGGCACTACTGTCTGGACTCTTTCACTTCAGCGGATACTGTGTTTGGCAGAAGGGTTCTGCAAAGAGTCATCAGAGAGCAATGGGGACCAGACCAGACATGAACCCTCCTGATGACAATCCATCTTTGGTATGTCCCATGCCTGACCTATCTCAGCCTTACAAGGGAAAATGGTCAATGTCTTACCTGAATGCCATTTTTCCTTGAAGGCTAGATAGGTCAGCCCCACCCTGATTGATCTGCTCCGGGATGTGGACCGATGGGGGGAGGGGGGGCTGATAACCTGGTCTTCATTTGTGTTTCAGAGGCAGTCCTGTCTGTTATTTTATGTCTTTGCTAGAGTATTTTATGTCTTTGCTAAAAGCTAGGAGTGACCATCCACGGTGGGCGGAGCTAAGCTAATCAGCTTTTGACAGACTCAATCCAGTCAGCTAGGACAAGAGCAATCCATGCCTTACCTATCTAGCCTTCAAGGAGAAATGGCGTTCAGCTAAGACAATGCCCATTTTTCTTTGAAGATATTTCGCTTCTTATCCAAGAAGCTTCTTCAGCTCTCCTGGATGAGAAGCAAAACATCTTCAGAGAAAACCAGAAAGTCCAGTTGTCTTTCAAGCACCTTTAGGACAACCATGATCAGGATGATTATTATATCTTCTGATAAAGTGTTTATTATCAGAAATGCCAACGTGATTACATCTACTTGTGAAAGTAAATATATATGCAAATATTGCAAAAAAACTTCTATATTCTGTAAAGTACTTTCTTCCCCGAGTATAATGAATTAAATACAAAGTTTATATTTCACTTACCCTAAACTTTACAAAAGAAAAGTTCTTCCAGTTTTAAAATAAATAAAGGAAGCATTTTATGAAAGAAGAAAGATGAGTAACAATACAAATACTTTTTTTTATTAAGGACGCCTTTACTGTAGTTGATCTGCTATTCTCGAGGAATACTGTAATGTTTTTGCTTTTTTTTTTTTTCCTCTTGGCTTTAAGCTACATACAGCTGAACCATGCTGGAATACCACTTTTTCCAGATAAATCAGCACATTCTCCATGACTGCATTAAAAACTGTTTCCCTGAAGAGGGACATCTTCCCTTTCTGAATATTGAGCATAATTCTTGGAATCATGACAATGTCATTTTTAATCACACCAGTATTTTACATGTTTCAGTGGGGTACTTTGTGAACAACTTTCTCTTCAAAAAAAATATTCTTACAATTAATTTTGGCTGACCATTTCACTGCTGATTAAAAAAAAGTTTCTGTTATATTTCTGGCCAGTTTGGATTATGTGCCATTGTAATAAAAAATGAAGCATTGTCATATTTCCATATATACACCTTGTCATCTTGACATTATTCCATCATATATTATGGTCCGTCAGCAAAGGTTGAAGAGAGGATGATGCACCTTCCAATGTTTCTAAAATCATTATCATTCAGTGCATCAGTCAGGTGTCTGTTGTTGATCTCAAGGTTGCTTGATTCATTCACATGTAACTCAGCCTCTCACCTTAATTCTTAAACAGCTATGTCAACCACGTAGTGTTGAAATACACATCCTCCTCTTAGAAGGTTATTAAACTCATTCTCATGAGTTCATTATTCGATGCATAGTGACGCATTGCCATTAGTGTCTTGTTTGTCATTTGGAGCTGATGACACTAACCATTATCTCCAAGAGGAAAAAAATGTATATATTCAAAGCTGTGCAAGTCGAGGGGACACAATTTTATGAGTTTCATTGTCACAATCGTTTCTCCAATATCTTAACAATCTCACATTGATTTCCATCTTTGTGGAGTATACTTGTTCTCAATTCTATGCTGTCTTGAGGATCCATGAAGCAAATTTAAATACATTTGGCTTGCTTGTTGGGGTCTGGCATTAAATATCCAATGTAATGATTCTGCCCTTGAGTAATCATAGAAAGTTTCCATCCATTCCTCATTGGAAAAATGCTTTTGGCACCAAAGAATACCATTTGGAAAAGTCAGTTGTATTATCTGATGTTTTTCTTGAACTGGTCTGCAATAGGTTCATCATCAAATTGAGAAATTTGTCAGGCAGAGGTTGTAATTGCCTATCCTGACATTTTCCTTCATACAGCAGAAATTGGCAGTTTCTACAGGGAATCAAATACACATCACTGAGGGTGGATTTTGGCCATGGAACCAATATTAAAGAGAAATATTATATCATACAAGTTGTGTGCATTTTGCTTCACCCTTTCTCTGTTGAAAGCTTGTAGTTGAAGTAGGGTATTGTTATGTTGAGGAATTCTCACAGTTCTTGCCACATATTCTCAAATTGATCTTTCCTTTCCTGTTCTATTTTTTCTTGTCATTCTGTACCCTGTACCATTCTGTACACCCTTGTGCTTCTGGAGATATACAGCCCTTTTATCCCCTGTTTCTTCCTCTCTCCTCCTCCTTGCCACTTCCTTTTCCATTACTATGGTGCTATGCCTACCCTCAGGCAAAGAAAGTGGCTCCTAAAATGGTATTTTCAAGCATCTTCAGGAATGTTAGATATAATTGATCTGGTCCTTGGACTTAAAATTGTTTGTGGCAGCCAGATACTCCTAACCATCTTTTTACTTACTTTGGGACTGTCATACTTTTCTTATGTTATTTATTCTACTTTGTCTATTTGATTACATGGGCCTTTTGAGGAGAAGACTAAAAAGAGCTTTGTTTTTTCCTTGTCATGTATAATTTTCGTACTAACCTTCCCAAATAGTGGATCCATCCGTTCCTTTAACTGTTGACATAATTCAAACACACAATTTGTTTTTCTGATTTTTCCCTTCCTTAGCTATTCATTGGTAAGCCCATCTTCCTTTTCCTCTAAATGACTCTTTAACTCAGTCAGAACTTCCTATGCATCCCCAGCTATTTTCTCAGCTGCCCCACTCCATTTTTTCTTCTCATTAGAATGGCATGCGATTTCACTTTCAGTTATCTTATTTCTGAAAAGCTCTTAATTTCCTGTGCTTTGATTGATCTGACAATTCTCCAGCATGCCTATGGGAGAATCCACACATATGGGTTGAATCTGCCTTTCTGCTCAGAGACTGAGTTATCATTCTTTGCTACGCCTCTTCCTGTCGGGCCAGGAAGTCCCCAGGTCCCAGTCACTGCTCAGTCTTGGCCTGATAGAGATGTAGTAAAGGGTGGCTCCAGTGATACTTTGGAAAATAAGCATTCTTCAGATTTCTTCCTGAAATCTGATGTGTATATATGTCTGCACTCCAGTTTCTCTTACTGTAATATTTTGAAGGTATCGTGTATGTTAAGCCCATGTCACACTGAACCAACAGATGCAAAGAGGATGTAAAATGGACAAAAAACCTTGCCATCCGTTTGAAAACGCGATGTACTCACTGCCTCCGTTTTGCTTCCTCTCTATCCATCTAGCATCCATTTATTGACGTTTCATCCACTCCAAAAGTTTTGGGCTGCCTAAAACTTTTGCACGGAAAATGTATCCAGTTCATCCGTTCTGCATCCGCTACGCATCCGCTTCGCATCCGTTATGCATCCGCTATATCCGCTTGGCGTCCGCTGTGCATCCGCGCAACTCGCATCCGCCCGGATGCAGGGAGGAAGCGCAATGGACGCGGAACAGATGCAGAACGGATGCAGCACGGAAACAAAGTGTTTAAAGCGGAAAAAACGTTCGCAGAGGGGACCTATCTCGAATATTAAGGATGTCTAGAGGATGCCTAGAAGATGCAAAGGGACACCTATACTGCCTATAAAAAGGGGGAGCAACTCGTCTGCATCTCACTTTCAGACCAGAAGCCCACCTGTGCAGACCTCTGCAGCCTTCATCTGACTCTTCCTCTTCCGTAGCATCCAGTCATGTCCACCGTGGATCGTAACAAAGTCCTTTTGGCAGCCACCATCCTTCTGCAACAGTGCGAAGCCATCTACAGGCTCTGTGAACTCTACTACGGGAAGAAAAAGAGGCGGCCAAGAAGCGTCTGGGTCCGAAAATGGATCGGGAGAAGAGCAGAGTACGGACTGTACAACCAGCTGATGGTGGAGCTCAGGAACGAAGACACTCGGGCATTCCAGAACTTCATGAGGATGCCTCCAGCCATGTTTGACGAAGTTGTGCAGCGCCTGACATCCAGGTTGACCAAGGCAAACACCAACTTCCGGCCCAGCCTGGAACTTGGGCTCAAGGTGGCACTCACTCTGCGCCACCTGGCCTCAGGGACCACCTACAAAAGCATGCAGTACGGCTGGAGGGTGCCACCCAACACCATCAGCATTGTGGTCAGAGAAGTGGTGCAGGCCATCATCAAAGAATACAAGGAGGAACTCCTCCAGTGCCCCTCCACTGAAGAAGGATGGAAGAAAGTTGCAGAGCAGTGGTATCATTGGTGGAACTTCCCCCACACCGTTGGAGCCATAGATGGGAAGCACGTGGCCTGCAAAGCTCCAGCCAAGTCGGGGTCCACTTATTTCAACTACAAGGGCTTCTTCAGCATCATCCTCTTCGCCATGGTCGATGCTGACTACAAGTTCATGTACATCGATGCTTCAGGCTACGGCTCATCTTCAGATGCCCAGGTATACAACGCCAGTCACCTCAAGGAGGGGCTGGAAGGCAACCTCATCGTGGGCTTCCCAGATCCAGACCCCCTGCCCAACGACACGCAAGATGTGCCCTATTTCATCGTGGGGGATGACGCCTTCTCCCTCAGAACCTACCTCATGAAGCCATACACTTCCAGACTCCTGACCCATGAAGAGAGGATCTTCAACTACAGGCTGTCCAGGGCAAGGCGGGTGGTGGAGAATGCCTTTGGCATCCTGGCCAACAGGTTCCAGGTACTTCTCACCACCATGCAGCATCGCCCAGAGACCATGAGGAGGATCGTGGAAGCTTGCTGCATCCTGCACAATCTTATGCGCACCCGCTACCCAGTCTTGAAGAACAGGCTCGTGGACCGCCAACAAGGCAATGGGGACATGGAGCCTGGGGAATGGAGGCAAGGGCGAAACCTGATCGACACTCAGGATGTGCAAGGCCACAACAGAGCCTCACGGGAAGGGAAGAAGCAGCGCAACCTTCTGAAACACTGGTGCAACTCCCCAGCTGGAGCAGTGGAGTGGCAAGACAGGATGGTAGATGCTTAATGGATGCTTCCTTCAGCCTGTCTCATCACATGGATGAGATTGGGCCATGTATGTTGGGTGGGCCTACAATGAACAGGGCATTTAACAAAGAGTTGTGTTTGTGTTCAAATGTGTGGATCAATGCTTACATTGTTATTGGTAAAAAAGGGCCTTAGGTGTGGCACCTGGGAGGGTAGACCATACAGTCCCACTATGCTTGCACTGGAAGTTTATCTATCCCACCGCTATTAGCCATCCCAAAGGTATCCCTGCTCATTCCACAGGTATCTCTGCCCACCCCACTGCTATCTTAACCCATCCCACAAGCATGCAAAGGCTTAAGCCAATTGTAAAAGTTTCCACCAAGACTTTTAAAAAAAAAAACAAATGAAGCAAGTGTGTGAATCAAAGATAAACTTTATTGAACAACAAGCTGTAAAAAAAAAAATGACCCAAGTGAAGTGTCCAAATAAAGTCCACAGGTAGCCAGCTACCCGGTCTCTGGCACTCTTCTTGGTCACTCGGAGGTGTGCCCAGTCTCAGGGGTGAAGTGTCCAGGTACTGTGGTGGTGGGTAGTACTGGAGTGCCTGGCCTCGAGAGGACAACAGGGGACGGTGTGTTGAGGTCGGTGTCGGACAGCTGGCTCAGGCCCGTGATGCTGAGAGGTCCTTCCTCCATGCCATGGGGTGTCAGCCCCAGTACTGATGACAGATGTACTGAGGCCGGGCTTGGCTGTGGGGTGGAGGAAGGAGTAGTGTAGTGGGGCTGTCTGGTCTGCAGCTGGGTGAGGACTGGCATGGGTGGCATCATTGGTGTGGATGGCATCGCTGTCGTCGGTGGCATCATTGGCCTGGGTGGCATCACTGTCGTCGGTGGCATCATTGGCGTGGGTGGCATCGGTGGCATCAGTGAAACAGGTGGCAATGGTGTCACCCGATGACTCTGTGCCTGGACTGGGAAGAGCTGCTGCCTGTGCTGCTGAACCTCCTGGTAGCCGTAGCCCTGGTAGGTGAGGGCCTGTGGGAAGCCTTGGAATGGGAGGGACATCACCTGGGGTGGAGGAGCAGACCTGGACTGGGTGGGAGCAGGTTCCTCTGGGTCTGGAGGGTTGTGAAGCAGCTTGGTGATCCGGTCCTTCACCAGCTGGTACTGTGGAACCGCCATTTCCTTGAGGGTCTGGTTGACATAGGTGAGGAAGGGCTTGTGGTTGGAGGATGAGGAGTCGGTGTGGACCAGCTGAGAGAGGAGATCTATGCTGGTGCGGATGGTGTCCCTGATCTCCAGCAGGACAGTGTGGCTCTGTCCCTCCAGCTGTCCGGCTCTCTGCCTTTCTGCGGAGGCGGAGCTGGGGGGGGTGGATGCAGCTAGGACTGTGGTGGACTCGATGTCTCCTTTCTCCCACCGCACCAGGAAGTCCTCTACGCACTCCACCACGCTTACCACACCTGTCCGCGGGTTCTCCGCTGTGGCACGCTCCACAGAAACCTGCCTGGAGACAGGGACTGACTCTCGGCCGGAAGAGGACCGGCTCTCAGCAGGCTGCCAGAGAGAAAGGGTCGTGAGAGGGGCTGCTGGTGCTCCTCGGTGGCGGACCTCACCCTCAGGAAGCTGCATCGGGCCATGACGTAGGTCTCTCTGTCCGTCAGCTTAACCGTGGCCTGGCCAGATTTCTTCAGGTACAGCTTCCTGTACCAGGTGTGCATGTGCTTCCACCAGCCGAGGAGCACCTCCGAAGTGTAGCCCATACTCTCTGCCCTCTCTCTCCAAGCAGCCTGCTTCTGCTTGGTGTCCCTGTACAGCCGGTGTCTCTTCCGCCACAGATAGTCGTTCTCTCTCAGCCACTCCAGCACCACATCCTCGTGCGCCTCCTCAATATAGTATTGCCTCCTCTCCCGTTGTCGCATACGCCTCTTCCTCCCTTTGGTTGGACTAGATGGGCCCTCATCAGAGGGGCTCCCAGGTAGTAGGGGCTGCTCCTCCACACCACCAGCAGCAGCAGCAGCACCAGCAGAATCATCATCATCATCATCATCATCATCATCCTCACCAGCAGGATCATAATCAGCAGCAGCAGCAGCAGGATCATCAGCAGCAGCAGCACCAGCAGCACCAGCAGGATCAGCAGCAGCATGACCAGCAGGACCAGGATCAGCAGCAGTAGAGTAAGCACCAGCAGGGCCAGCAAGTCCAGGAGCACGAGCAGGACCAGGAGCACGAGCAGGACGAGCAAGACCAGGAGTATGAGCAGGACGAGCAAGTCCAGGAGCATGAGCAAGTCGAGCAGGACCAGCAGGACCAGGAGTAGCTTCAACAGAGTAAGCACCAGCAGAAGCACCACCGCCAGGAGCAGCTTCAGCAGAAGCCCCAGCAGAAGCAGAGTCAGGGGCAGGGGGCGGGAGGTTGGCCCTGTCCCTCTTGCCAGGGATGGTGGCAGGTTGCTGAGGCTTTCGCTTCCTCCCCATGGTTGTGGGGTTGCTGGCTGGCAGGGAGGCTGGCAGGCACCAAGGCTGGCAGGAAGCCTGGCAGAAAGCCTGGCAGGAAGGCAGGCAGGCAGGCACCAAGGCTGGCTGGAAGGCAGGCTGGCAGGGCAGGCAAGGAACTCGAAGTGTCCAGCAGCAGGTCTTTCCTCGGAATGCTGGCCACGTGCGAGCTGCTTCCCTTTATATCCGGGGGGCTTACGTAATACTTCCCCCCCGCATGCTCAATTAACGGTCGGCATCCGTTCCGCTTCCGCTGTGCATCCACTAGGCTTCCGCTGTGCATCCGCTTTATCCGCTGTGCATCCGCTTTATCCGTTCGGCGTCCGTTCTGCATCCGCTGTATCCGTTCCGCGTCCGCTTTGCTGAGTCCCCCCGGAAGCCCTGCGGTTGCACAATCTGCTCCCATTCGCTTCCATCTGCTGGGCTTCCGTTCCGCATCTGCTTTGCATCCACCCTGCGTCCTCCCCGCGTCTGTGTTATCCACTCCGGTTATGCAAATTTTTGCCCCTTTTAAGAGCAGATAACAACGGATGGAACATTTTGCTCGTCTGCTATGTCCTTTTTGCATCCGTTGGCCAGTGTGACATCGGCTTTACATGTTACCAGACCATAAATTAAGCATTTCTACACAGCTAAATTTTGCATCGTGCGTTTCTCTGTTAAATTGACTGCTGCTAAAAATTCCATGAAATCCTTGCTTAACATCCATTCATTCAGCTACAATTTGCAGTTACAACAGTGCTAAATGAAATTTACACTCAGTCCACCAAAGTTGGAGTGCCTGATCAAAATTCAGGGGCATTTCAATTCATTTTTGAATTCCCCCCATTTCTGCCCTTTTGGCCCCCTATACTCTACAGGTCCTTCCATCCTGTGCTCCATTGCCCCCATCTTCTTGCTCCCACAAGCTGATGTAGTATGCCTGGTCTGGTTCTTCAGTTTCTTTGTGAAATCTCAGGAAAAAAACTAGTAGCTTCCTTGCAAAGGGACACACCTCATCAGCAGCAGGAAAAAGAAAACAGCAAAGAACAAAAACAGCCCCTCTGGCAACAGAATCTATGAGTGTAGGTTGGCAAGGATAATGTGGCCGGGTCTTCCCGCTGTGCAGCTGGGCTTGGGGTGGTTTGGTCTTGCATACCATGCTGCTTTCGGTGGAGGGGTGGGGGGACAGTACAGCTTTGCATTAGGTTAGTGTATACTGCTTATGTGTTCTCCTGCTTCCAATACCAGCCATCCCAAGCCCCTAATTCCTCATTGACTTTATTTAATGGAAGCCCATAGGAAGTCAGGAGGAAGTCCTTGCTTAACAATGGCAGCGGGAACTGGTGGGATTACGATGGCTAAGCAGTGTATTCATGTGATGTTGCACTGTGCAACCATATCATTTGGTGACAGAAATTCTAGTCCCAATTACTGTTGTTAACCAAAAACAAACTGTAATGTTTCCTAGTTTACTTTACAATGTCAGAAATACATTTGGTATTTTCTGGGTGATATTTATGGGAATATTTTGTAAGCTGCCGTCAGAATCTTGTTTTAGAGGGCTGAGGTAAACCTTATTGACCTTGTTTGTGATAATAATAAACTGTAGCAGATAGTGCTCATGTATTTGATCTGTAATACTGTATTAAGGCAAGGATAGGAAGATTTAGGTAAAAAAGAATCTATATTGCTGATTAATGTGAAATCATATGAAAGTATTGTATTTTAAAGTAACTTCAATCATATTATTTCAAGTGGAGTGAAATGCATAGAAAACATGGCTCCTCAAATATGCTTTATAGCTTGGATAAGTAATATGAGGTATTTTGGCCATTGCAACTTAGTGTCAGTTGGAAGGTCATTGAATCTGGTTTCTAACTCAGAACAAATATCTCAGAAATAAATACATAAATAAATTTCATTTCATGGAAATGATTGCATCAGAATTTCTAACTTCCTTCAACAGTCAGCTCAGTTCCAGTTGTTGCTGTGCCAGTAATTATGTAATGCTTTCTTCCTCAAGAAAACATAGTGGTTTTATCTCTCTGAAAGTATCATGTGTACATATTGAAGAATTCTGTAGTTCCTAATGGCCTCAAGACAATACTTTTAAAAGATTAAAGCTGTCTTGGGTAGATTCTAAATGATATTTTAACAGTATTTTCTAAGATAAAAATCCTAGCAAATTTCCTTTCTAATTCAGAAATAAATAGAAATAAAATTTAATTTTTAACACATATTTCTGAACTGCCTTTTGATTCCAGAACAAAAAAGAAAATTAAATTTTGGAAATATTCATATAAATTTTCTTGTGTTTTGATTCCTTTTTGAAATTTAATTTTATTTGAAATATTTTTTTAGCCCTGGAGTAAGATCTGATGTGAGCAGTTCACCATCTACCTCTTCAGCAACTACGGGACCACCTCCCAAGCTTTGCCTTGTTTGCTCAGATGAGGCTTCTGGGTGTCATTATGGTGTCCTAACATGTGGCAGCTGCAAAGTGTTCTTCAAAAGAGCTGTGGAAGGTAAGAAGTAATATGATTATTACCTTCTGAGTCATTAGGATTTTATTGTGTAAGTAATTAGTGTTTTCTTCTAAATCCATAATCTCAGAACTATTTTTTGTTGAGAAATTATTAGCTTATTATAAAAGTAGACAAGAATTCTAGTTCAAACAAAAAGTAGCAAGATAAATCATGCAGGAGAATTACACTACTACTGTAGCATAATGCAGCTGCTTAAAACTTCCCTGTATCTACTTTGCAACCCATCTGCAGTCCTCTAATCATATTTATGGATGCAGAGAAGGCAACTCTGTGAGTAATGTTGAAGCAAGGTGGAGCAATATGCAGAAGATTTAGAGAAGGTTTGACTGCTGTTTTGGATCTCCAAATTATGAATCTATCATGCTGCTTTGTTTGTGGTATTTTGTTCAGAAATCTTCAGAGGGCTAGTGTTTAGAAACCTCTTCTGTTCTTGAAGAAAAAGTTGAACAGGTTTATGCCCTCTAATCCAGTTCTCCTCCATACTGCAGTGAGAGCCCAGGATGGATAGACTCCTTCTTATGATGTCATTAAGCTGAGTCTGTACTTGTATATAAAAAGCCAGCCCCTGGGAGAATCCCCAGTTTTGATTCAGCTTCTTTAAGTCACAAACTGTGTCTCTGAAAGTGTTAGCATTTTATTCAGTGATTTTCTACAGAAGCTACCCTTGCTTCAATCATCTCCCAGGGATCCGGGCAGCTACAATTCCAGGAGAGCGGGGCTCCATTCTCCTGCAATGTTAGGATAAACATTTTCCCAAGCGCCGCTAGGCAAGCAGGGAAGTGTCTGAGACTTTCCCCATAGCCGCAGTTTGTTCAATTGTAGAACTGATCAGCAAACTGATAACAGAGCCAGCCAGCTGATCACGTGGGAGGCAATCTCTTCCTTCTCTGGCTGATCTGATCACTTGGGGCTTGCAATAACGTAAGGAGCGAAATTCACTTCTCAGAGCCATCGACAAGCAGGGGCCATCTTTAAGTGCAGTCTCTTCAGACATGAGGTGAGCAGCCATTTTAAGTGGCCTGGCAGTCATTTTCAGGGCTCCAAAGACCCAATTCCACCCTCTGCCATCCTTAAGCAATTTTGAGAGCCATTCTCACAACGCCTGAGCCTTGCTTATTTTAAAATAGATCAGGACAGTGCTCATGCAGAGCTTTCCCACCCAGTGGAACAGGCCCTCCAACCCACTAAAAGGAAAAGACACAGACAATGTACTGCTCAGAGGGAAGTGGCTGCAAAAATCAGAGCTAAGGCTCTAGCCCCTAAGAAGACAACTCAGGCTGAGTTGAAGGCAGAGAAATGGAGACATGCAGCTCTAGAGAGACAATTTAACAAGACTATTCAACAAATGATAGGGCAACTGCAACAGGCTTCCCAGCCAGCCGAACATCAGAATTTCCAGAGAAGCCCCCCAGGAGAGGGGAAGTTGTTCATGGAACCTTTGGACCCCCCCCACACACACATATGGTCCCCTGAGGCATTTGAGGAACAACCTCAGGATATCAGCAGGTCTGGGCCATATTTCCAGCAAACTTCTAGGCCCTATGCTCCCTCTCTTCCCTCCAGAGTTCAGGCCTCCAAAATTAGGCCGGAAGCCACCTTCACGCCCACTGCAGCTGGCCTTCGGCCCTCCACTACCTTTGATAACAGGCCCAGGGAGATCCAAGATGTTGTTTCCTTCGCCATTAGGCAGGGATTGGCTGAAGGTTTTCAACAGATTCTTTGGCCTCTGGAAGGGATTCAGGCCCTTCTCCCTTCTCAGTCTATGGCTTCCGTACCTCCACAACAAAATTTCCACAGACCCCAAGACCTCAGGGTCCATTCTTCACAGGCAGAATGGGAGGAATATGAAGGGGAAGAGGGTGCCTCCCCATCTGAACACAGTTGCTCCTCTCGTTCAGAGCGTGAAGAGGGTGAAATCTGATCGCAATCTTTCAAAGGAAGAAGACTCTCATCCAGATCAGCCGTCCTCTGCATTAGTCTTTAAATTAGCCCTCTTTAAACCCCTACTTAGCAAGGCCCTGGTCACTGCCAAGCTGTCACCTGAGGAAGCACTACCTGAACCAAGGGAAACCCTCCGGGCAAGGAAACTTGCTCTTCTCCAAGCCAGTAGTAGACACAGACGTTTTGCCTTCTCCCCTTTTGTTTCTCAACATGGTCAAGGACATGGTCATGTGCTTCCCCTTCGACAGGTCCTCGTCCATCATCTTCGGATAAGCGGTTCTACAATGTTAGCACATCCTTAGCCAAAACCCTTGCAGTGCCCTCAGTAGACACTTTGGTTGTGGCATCATTCTCCTCTTCTGGCACTCCCACCGAGCCAGAGGATGTCTTTAAACTAGAGGACAAGTGTTCTGAACAGACCCTCAAGTGCAGCCACACCAAGCATCTGCATAGGCTGTTTGGGCTTCAACTGCTGCATCATTTTTCATGAGGGCATCTCTACGATGGCTGCACCAACTGCAGGACTGACTGCCTGCCTCTGACCTCAGGTCTCATCAGGACTTGAAAAAATTATAGTAGCAGCGGAATTCACTGTGGATGCCACCCTCAATTCTGCCAAATTTGTATCAAGGGCCATGGCATCTTTGGTGGCGGCAAGAAGGCTTATGTGGCTCTGAAATTGGCAGGCGGAGTCACGCCACAAATGAAAACTGGCCTCTGCCCTCTGTACAAGAGACAAGCTTTTTGGCTAGGCTCTAGAGCTGTATCTCATCAAGACCAGAGATAAATGTACAATTCTTTTCTCCTCAGGGAAAAAAGCTAACTATCGCCCAGCTCCTTATTGCCCACCTGCCTTTTGGGCGGAGTCCACCTCCCGCTTTCCTCAACCACAGAGGGCTTATTCTCAACACCAAGACCAACGTCAAGAACCACCTGGCAGACAACAATCTCCCAGAGGGGGTTATCCTCACCGTCCAGGTGTCTCACAAACTTTCTACGAGGCTCCTTTATGATGCCACCTGGAGGGTTTTCTCCCAATGGTGCCTCAAGGAGGGTCTCTCTCCTTCCTCAGCCCAGTTGGCAGAGGTTCTTAGATTCCTTCAGGATGGCTTGGAGAAAGGTTTAGCCCCCAATACCTTACGTCGCCAGGTAGCGGCTCTCTCCTCAGTTCTTTCATGGAGTGTGCTTCCTTCCTTGTCCCATCACCCCTCGGTCAGGAGATTTTTAAAAGGGGCTTCCAACCTACACCCTCCTGTGGTGCACAGGTATCCTTCATGGGACCTTCATTTGGTTCTTAATTCCCTTATGAAGCCCCCCTTTGAACCCCTTTGAACAGCATCTCTCCAATTCCTAATTCTAAAGGGAGTTTTCCTCTTTTCTATCACTTCAGCCAGAAGGGTGTCAGAATTGGCTGCCCTTTCTATCAAGCAGGATCTTTACATCTTTCACAATGATAGGGTTGTTCTCCATCTGGACCCCTCCTTTATCCCAATGGTTAACACTTGGTTCCACCAGTCCCAAGACATTATGTTACCTGACTTCTGTCCCCTTCCACACCATGACTTAAAGCACAAGTTGCATACTCTAGATGTCAGAAGGGCTCTTAGAATTTACATCAAGCGCACTTCCCCTTTTAGAAAGACAGAAGCCATGTTTGTCTCCTTTTCCCCTTCTTACTTGAGGAGAAAAGCCTCTTCTCCTACTATTAGCAAGTAGGTCAGGACGTGCATCACACAAGCCTACAAAGTGGTACCGTGTGGTCTAACGGTGCACTCTACCAGAAGTGCGGCCACTTCAGTCACCTGGGCCACCCAGGTATTCTTGGGTTTGCAGAGCGGCCACATGGACATCCCAGTCTCCCTTCATCAGACACTACTGTCTGGATTCCTTTGACTCGGCAACAGCGGCCTTCAGCAGACGGGTTCTTCAGTGAGTGGTTCTACTGTCGGAGTAATTGGCCAAATGAGGACCTGCCCATGGACATGCAAGCTTTGGTATGTCCCATCCTGGGCTCTCGCTGCAGGAGGAGAATGGGCGTTGGTAAATTTACCTATGAATGCCCTTTCTATCTATGCTGTGAGAGAGCCCAGCCCCTTCCTTGGTTCATCCGGAGATGGTAAGGCATGTTAATGTATTGGGTTGTTTGCTTTCAGAGCCACTTCTTCAGTCTGTCAAGTATCTTCACCAAAGCTAGGGATTCTCCCAGGGGCTGGCTTTTTATATACAAGTACAGACTCAGCTTAATGACGTCATAAGGAGTCTACCCATTTTGGGCTCTCTCGCAGGATAGATAGAAAGAGCATTCACAGGTAAATTTACCAACACCCCTCTAAACTGAATCAGGAAAGAATGGTTTGTTTTTACATTTTAGAATCTCCAATATCCCTTATCTGTCAGTTTTCCCTAATCATCTTGACCAGCTTTCATTGTTCAGAGATAATACCTTACCTCCTCCCTTTATTTTAAAGAAATCATTATTTTCTCGTAAGTTTGTGTGACAACGGATGGAAAGTAATCAATGAAAGAACCAACCTAGAACTAAGAAGAAATTTCCTGATAGGGAAAACAATTAATTGTTTTAAACTTGCCTCCAGACATTGTGGGTATTCCAAAAGTGTAGGTTTTTAAGAGGAGATTGGGCAACCATTTGTCTGAAATGCTATAGGGTAGGGGTATCAAACTGGCAGCCCGTGGGCCGGACGCATCACGCACAGGCTACACCCAGCCCAGCTCCGTGAATGGGAAAATGTGAAATGTCACATGGTGGCAATAAGATGCCACAAGTTTGACACCCATGGTATAGAACTTCCCCCTTGAGCAAGGGATTGGACTAGAAGACCTCAAAGGTCCCTCCCAACTCTGTTATTTTGACTCTGATAAAAAGAGGTCTGCTTTCATTCATTGCTTTCTCTTATTTTGTTATTTTTGTTCATGTTTAATACTGCTGCATAATTCAATTTGGAAAGAATCTGGTCTTTAAAAGCTATAGTTAGATTTAGTTTGCTGCCAAGATTTGCTTAGACTTGAATCTTTGGTTCTATAAAAATTCCAAGGGTTTTAGTTTGCCCACTTCATACACTCCAAAACCCAAATAGTTTCCTCCCTGCTCTTTTAAAGTGGTAAAATCAATATATCTTAAATTAGCACTTCAAAACTAGATGTCTCAAACTGGCCTTACTGTAGTATTTCCAGCTTCATGTAAACTAAAAACAATGCACATAATGCATCACTCCTTTCCTGAGAAAAAAAATACTGATAGATATCTTAAACTGAAATTTTCCATAGTTATGAAAAATACACTTTTGCTTTTATTCTAATAATTAGAGAGGCAATGCAGCACTATTAAAAAAGCAGTTGAAATTACATACAGTATCTCACAGAAGTGAGTACACCCCTCACATTTTGTAAATATTTAAGTATATATTTTCATGTGACAACACTGAAGAAATGACACTTAGCTTCAATGTAAAGTAATAAGTATATAACTTGTATAACAGTGTAAATGTGCTGTCCCCTCAAAATAACGCAACACACAGCCATTAATGTCTAAACTGCTGGCAACAAAAGTGAGTATACTCCTAAGTGATAATGTCCAAATGGAACCCAAAGTGTCAATACTTTGTGTGGTTACTATAATTTTTCAGCACTGCCTTAACCCTCTTGGGCATAGAGTTCACCTCTTCTATTCCTCCATGATGATGTCACGGAGCTGATGGATGTTAGAGACCCTGCGCACCTCACCTTCTGTTTCAGGATTCTCCACAGATGCTCAGTAGTGTTTGGGTCTGGAGACATGCTTGGCCAGTCCATCACCTTTACCCTCAGCTTCTTTAGCAAGGCAGTGGGCATTTTGGTGGTGTGTTTGGGAGTTGTTATCAGGGTGGAATACTGAACACGGATATGCATAGTTGTTAAATATTATTTATTTAACCAATTATTTTTCATGGCAATAAATCAAAACCCAATTTTTTAAGAAGTAATGAAAAATCCCCAAGTTTTTTTACTTTTGCTCCTAAAAAATCCTTCAGATAATTAAATTGCCTGCCTCCAATAAAACCAGTATTAAATTATAGAGCCAGTTTGGTCTAGTGTTTAAGATACCAAGTTAGAAAGTGAGAGATCATGAGTTCAAGTCCTGCCTTTGCCATGAAAGACAGCTGGATAATTTTAGACTAGTCACTGTCTCTCAGCCCAACCCATCTCACAGGGTTGTTGTAGGGAAAATAGCAGGAGGAAAGTGTGTTAGATATGTTCACTGCCTGGAATTATTTGTAAAATCAGTAAAGGCGGGGTGAAAATAAAATCAGTTTTGAGATCTGGAGGTATATTACACTGCAACAACTAAATTAGACTGCTAAAAAAGCAAAAGGGAATGAAGGGGAGAAATACGGTACTTTGTGTATTCCCATTCTGCATCTCTCTGACAATTTTTTCTTCTTTTCTGTTGTTCCTAATGGCCATATATCCTTTGGATGGGTAATGCATATCTAGTTGCACTGGCCTCATTCAGTATGGGTTGATCATCCCTGTGGTGGATGTACAATTTCTTCCACAGTACTGTCTTTGCTCTTTTCTTCCAGCAGTATTCTCTTTCTGGAGCAGCTGGTAAAGAATAATTGAATAAAACTGCAGTGTGCTTTTCTTATCAAACATATATAGTTGAAGAAATAATGTACAGTAAAAGTCTAGAAAAAAAGTTACTTAACTTAATGTTCCTAGCTTTAAAATTGAGTTTAAGCATCCTGATTATATTTTAAGCTTGCTACCCTTAAAAATAGCAATTGCAATAAAATATCATGGACTGTTTCACTGTGCTGGCCATATGTGGGGTTAATATTATTTTTGCTACATATAGTTTATTTGCCTCTGACTTAGGTCAGTGTTCTCATTTTGGGAGAGTCTTGCCTTCATTTGTCTACAATTTGGTGTAGTGGTTAAAGGCCCCATGCTAGAAACAGGGAGACTGAGACATCTGGTCTTTCTTTGGGCATGAAGCCAACTGGTTGACTTTGGGCAAGTCACTTTCTCAGCCTTAGGAAGAAGGCCATGCTAAATCTTTTCTGAAAATCTTTCCAAAAAAACTACAGGGACTAGCGCTTGCAGTCTCCAGAAGTTCAGTGCTGACTCAAAATACGAACACACACATACGCACATTCATAGATTGCAGAATCTAGAATTCCAAGATAGGACAGCTATTTCTGAGAATTCTGGGTGTTAAAAGGACACACTATCTGCAGTACTAGAAAAAGATGCAAATGGATAATAAGGTATAATCTCTGAGCCAGGTTTTTTTTTTTTTTTGAAGGGGGGGATATATTTTATGTGGTTACCATCCATATTGTAGTAAGTTTTACAAAACACATTGTGTAGGCTTGGAAGCTTTGCTCCATATATCAAAGATGGAATGTGATTAGAAAGATGGGACAGATATATGCAGAATCCATTTTATTTTAGCTATTGATATATCCTTTTCCTTAATTGTATGCATGAAGGGAAAAGAGATTGCAATCATTCATGGGAAGAAGAGGAATATATTCTGTTTATACTTAGGAATACAGAAATGCCAAATATGGACAGAATTTGCTGGTCTTCCTGTGTGTGTGGCAAAAGGTTTTTAACTTCTATCCTAACAAAAGCTTTTTTGTAAAACATCTGTTAAGAATAAATATAAGAAAAGAGAAGAAAACTCTATTCTATGTACTGCAAGGAACACAAAACATCCATAATCATGATGATAATCTGATATTTTCATCACATATAAAATAATATGTAAATATTAAGTAAAAGTAATCACATACAATATTTTAATTATATTTTCTTTTGTTGAGAAATGCTAGTAGTTCTCAATTTATGACCAATCATGTAATGACAGTTCAAAGTTGTGACACCTATGAAAAAGTAACCTGATTGCCCTATGGTCATGTGATCGCAATTCAGGCCTTTGGCAATCAGCACACATTTGCAATCAGTTGCAATCACATGTCCATAATTTGCAGCCTTTTTTTGGCAATTTCTGGCAAAAATGTCCATTGGAAAAGCTGGATTCACTTAATGACCTTGAGATTCAAATTAATGACTGCAGTGATTCGCTGATCCAACAACATGATGGAAATTCTACTCCCAATTGTGGTTGTAATTCAAGAACTACATGAACATATAGAACAGTATTGGGCAATCTCTATAAAACTTATAAAATAATAAACAAATGAATGTTACAATTGTAAACTCCTTATATAAAGGAGTTCTCTTTGGCTTTTCCTCTATTCAGTTATTGGATCAGATCCAGAAGAGAGAAATACACAAAACTCTTAGTTTCCATGGTATGGCTAACTTTTTTAATTTTGATTTTTACCCTTGAAATTAAATTACTTTTAGTACTAGATCCCATTCAGCAACATCATTACAACACTTAAAAAACACATGGTTGAAGAAATTTATGAATGTATTATTTGGATGGATAATATGCATGCTGCATCTTCTTCCCTTTTCTCATTTTACAGCATTTATATTTGTTTCTAACTATAATTTCTCCTCTTTTTAAATGCAGGACAGCACAATTATCTCTGTGCTGGAAGAAATGATTGTATTATTGATAAAATTCGGAGAAAGAACTGCCCTGCTTGTCGCTACCGGAAATGTCTTCAAGCTGGGATGAACCTTGAAGGTAAATTCTAATACCCTGTTTCTCCAACAATACGGCCTCCCCCAATAGGAAGTCCCAGCATGTTTTATAGGCATGAAATGAAATTAAGCCCCTCCCCCCCAAATTAAGGCCTATATTAAAACATGCAAAATGGGGGGGAATAGCGGGGGGGCTGGCTGTTAGGAAGTACTTTTGTTGCACACCCGGATATGGTGCTGCCTGCATTGACCTCAGCATTGGTGGGGCATTTCGTATCAGAAGACCTTCTGACACCGTTGCTTTCCCTTCTCCCCGTGCTGCCACGGTATTTGGAGCAATGCCGTGGCATTTGGCGCAGCCACGCAGTGTTTGGCGCAGCCACACGCAGCCAGCCGGGGCTCTTCCCTGCAACCAGAGCCTGGCGGAGACACTCGGCTTCAGGCGCTGCTTCCCTGGCCGGCAGGTCCAGCGGAGAGAACTTGAAGCTGCCCATCCTTTCCACCCCTCACCCAGCCTGTCCCTATGCATCTCCAAATGCACTGGCAGCTCCAAACACTGCAGCGGCATGGGCATCAGTGCTCACTCGGCGGGACTCAGCTTGGAGGACGCGGCGCAGGCCGTCGCCTTGCCTCCCTATCCACGGATGGGTGGGCACTATCACTGCCTCAGGCGGCCTCTCCCAGTGGCCCCTTCAGGGTCGGGCTGGAGGGACTTGGGAAGGAAACCAAGCTCGGGTTGGGCCAGCTCTTTTGCATGGCAGGTGGGTGTGCACCCGCAGCTCGCTTTCCCGGCTCTGCCAAGCCCACCCAGCTCCGGCATGGCTCTGACAGGATGAGCGGAGGGCCTGGCGGGGAGGTGCTCGCTGCTTTGGCTAGAACTCCGCCGCCAGGCAGGAAGGCCCGCCTATCAGCTGTGCTGTGCACCCCAGGTGAAGCTCTTCACGCTCTGCCTGGCGCTAGGCAGGGATGGCGGCTGGGCACTTCGCCCGAGGTGGGCCAATCCTACTCTGCAGCCCCAGGAGATTAATCTCCCCATGTGAGGTTTGGCTGCCCTCTTGGGTCAGGGAAGCTTCAATGTACTGGTAGTAGGGAGTTGTTTTTAAAAGAATAGGCTTTGCCTTTGAACGATGCCCGGGAAGGCGATGACAGGAGCACCTGAAGCCGAGTCTCTCTGCCAGGCTCCAGTTGCAGGGAGGAGCCCTGGCCGGCCCTGCGTGGCTGCGCCAAATGCCACAGCGTTGCTCCAAGTGCCACGGCAGCACGGAGAAGGGAAAGCAATGGTGGTAGAAGGTCTCCCGATAGGAAGTGCCCCACCAACGCCGAGGTCAACATCCAAGCCATCACTGCCTTCCCGCCCAAGGATGCAAGGGGGGGGAATTAAGTCACCCCCGAAAAGATGGCCTAGCCATTTTTTCAGGGCTCAAAAAAAAATGAGACCCGGCCTTATTATATGAGAAACACTGTACTTTCTTTTGTTACTTGCTCAGACAGGAGTAGGATTGTAGGTATCGCTTCTCTTTTCTTTCTATTTAACTTTTTTTAAACCACGTATGCACTGCGTACATTGCTCTAGTCGTATCTGTTGCTATTCATGAATTCTTCCAAATCCACTTAGATGAATTGTGTGTATAGAGTTTTCATTGCTCGGACATCCATGCATATATTGAATTTTAGGATACTGCATATTTGTTAGGTTAGGCCACATTTCATGAGTTTTTAGCCTCTATTCAGATGTAAAAATTGTTTGCAGGAATAATACACAAAGGTGCTTAAACTAATGACCACAGTGTTCTAATGCTTATGGTATATATTTATTACAGCTTATATTTATCATATGCCTGCATTATTCTTGACAGAATTGAACATTTTTTTGCATTCATAATTTAAACCTTTCTTTGTCTTCTATATTGTGTACTCTTTCTATGTTTCTTGTGTTCTCTTTCTATGTTAAACAATTGTAGCCTGATTTTCTATACATGTAAATTGCAAATGTTAAAGATGTGCACCAGCCATGAGCTTTAGACATTATTTAGTGATTTAAAAAATAATTTTATTCAACAAAACCTAATTGAAAGACCCTCAAATTCAGCTTAAATTGTGCAACAGCCTCTTTGTTGTTATTAATTGAATTATAGAAACAGCAGCCACTTTTATGTGGGGATGATAGATTAATGGATGGTTGCTTTAACATGTTTTAGTTTGGGTTTGCTGCTGATAATTCTAGATTATTACTGACTGGTCTGTAAATTACCTTGTTTTGGGAACGTTGTTGAGAAAATAGTTTGGACAATAGTTACAGTTATGGATAAAATATATTATCTGGATCCCTTTCAATTAGATTTCAAGCATAGTAGAGGATTGATGCTACATTGGTGACTCCTGTTGAGGACCTTTGGCTGGATTAGGATGCAAATTCTTTTGGACTCTTTGTGGTCTTTGATACCGTTTACCAAGGTATTCCCTGGACTGATTACAAGAACTGGGAGAGGGAGATGTTGTTCTTAGTGGTTCTCCTCCTTCTTGAATAACCCATTTGAGTCATTGGGGAGAAAGTCATTTACTCTGAATGGAATAGTTCTTCTCAGACAGATCCGAGCTGTAACTCGACGTTCCTTCCAGACTCATAGTTCCAGCCACAAAGTGGAAGCTTGTAGCAAGTGGAAGCTGTGGTCATGTGTTTTGCACAATTGCATCTTCTGCACTAGCTGTGACCTTTCTAGATCCATTTTTTAACAATTATTCATGCCTTTGTCAGCTATTGCAGTATAATCTACATGGGGATGTGGTTGAAAGTTTCACCTGGTGCAACATGAAGCCAGTCAGATAGATAATAAGTGCAACAAAGTTCACCTACATGACACCACTAATACATCCTACAATTAGCTCTGGGTAGGGTACAAGTTGAATCTGCCTATCAAATAAAATATGGAAAAGAGGGTCTACTGAGGGAATATCCTCTTCAGTGACCTCAGCTCATATGATGATTTCACTCCTTTGGAACAGTTTAACTTTCCATGTCCTGTTCATTCTTCCAACTAAGCTTTTGGGGAGCCAAAAAATATGGGTAGTTAGAAAGATATTTGAGACAAGCAAAATAGTGCTACTTTGAATGCTACTTTGAATTAGCATTGGACTAATTGTTTATGCTTATATTAATTGATTTTTGTTTTATTGTCCCGATACTAATACTAAAAACCATTCAGCCTCCACATATGGTATGGCGTATGCTGATTGAATGAACAAATAAATGTATTACTCACAATGTTACATCTTCTAGAAGTTAAAATTTGGGGATTTCATTGAAAAAGGCTTAGGGTTCAAGTCGATAGATTGTGGAACAACAGGAGATGTTTTAACATATACTTGTTTCTTTTGTATGAGTACGGTAAGCAAGCTACATAGATTGGGAGGTAAAATTATGATGAATTTTATTTTATTTTTTTCACTATTTTTTCTTATATGGAGTTTGGCAAGAAATATTTTTATTTATTAGATTTTTCCTACCTTTATTTTTATCAGTAACTCAGAACAGTGGATATATATAATAATATTCTTTTCTCTGCTTATTTTCTCCACAACAACAACCTTGTGAGGTAGGTTGGGATGAAAGAGTGACTGATCTAAGGTCACCCAACTGGTTGTCCTGCCTAAGGCAGGACTAAAATCACCAGTCTCCTAAGGCGAGCACCTTAACTATTACGCCAAACTGACACTTTTTTTTATAGTCATACTATTTCTGTATTATCTATAAAATACCAAGTTACTAATGAATCTGCAGAAAGGCTCCATTTCGAATTCATTGTCTGTCCATAATGATTCACCTCGAGATTTCATTAAATCTCCCTACTTCCTCTTCCCCCTCCTTCTCACGTTCAGTTTTTTATTTCCTGAATGTTGCCTACTTACTGTCAATTCATTCTTCCTTTTACCAGTTACTCCACTGCAGAAAACTTCACACAGTGATGCAGGAGGATCGTAACTTTATTCCTGGCATGAAATGGATGTTCTGGATAGCTATTCTAGATACCAAGGTTGCTTTTGAATGTGCAGCTGGGTGGTTTTGCCCATTTTCACTGTGTGTTTGTTTATACAGATATGAATGGAGAGGATGGCAGGAATTCTGCCAGTCATTTCTCTTAAACTTCCCCATGGAGGCCAAGATCCAATTAAAATAGGTTATGGGGTAGTGTTTTTCATAGCCACATGGTTTTGTCCTGATTGAAGGGTAAGAGGAAAGCAAAGATGAGGAACAGTTCTAAGAAGCTACAGCTTTGTCACTGTATCATTCAGAGTTTTTTGGAATTGGGTACCATCTAGCTCTAAGATAGCAGTTGACACCTCTGAACACTACTTATGTTTGATAATGATAGATAACAAAATGAAATCTAAATAAGATGGTACTTTTGGTAAATAAAAAACAAGAAGGTGGCGGTGAAGATTCAGCCTGTTTTGGATATAGTTTATTTCCCCAAAAAATAGTCTGGGAATACTCTTTGATTTTTACCAAATTCTTCATTAAAAGCCAGTTGAGAACTCTGGGGTGGTACACATTTGCACAATTACATTTGATGAGTTGGCAGAAATTTTTCCTGATTTAGCCAGATCTAGAGGTAGCGAGTGATCTATGACTGTCCGTTTCGAATATTCAGTTTTCATGGGTCTAGAAATTGTAGTTGGTGCAAAAACTCAGATGCTATCTCATTACCAACCTGTCCATTCATTGAGAATTGCAGAAGAGGCCCTTTTAAAAGATGACCCTACTGCCTAAGACTTTTTTCTTCTGGTGTGCAGGAAATGGCCTTTCCTGTACCATTTCCAAGCCATACAGTCCAATCTCTCAGGAATTCATTTAATGCCTGTTTTATCAGCTTTTAAAGGAATTGTGAAGACATAGCACTTTTACCATCTTTTTAAATATTAGTTGAGAATGGCAATGAAATTTAATATTTTGCATTATATTTTTGAAAAATGGTTAGCTGCCTTGAGTCTTATCTCAGCAGAAAATCAAGGTATAAATAAACATATACTTACATACACACTAAGGAAGGAATATGTACGTTCTTTGTTAATTCTGCATGTTCTGCTAAATTATTTTACAATATATACATGAAACTACAAATTCTATATCATTTAACCTTTTAATTATTTAACACAGTGATTTGAAACTTAAAATAGCAAAACAAATTACATTTTTCTGAAATACTGCTCTGTCAGGAAAGACATAAAATTACTTTTAATGATTTGGCCTGTATTCTTTATACTTAACTGTATTAAGAACAAGCTGCATAGAACAATATAAAGCTCAAGAGTCGCTAAACATTTAGAGTGAATATGCTATTAGAATGAAATTTAGAATCTAGTCCTATGATATAAATACTGAAAGGCAAATTCATTACATTTATTAGATCAAAGCTTAAAGGCATGATTGGGTTTCTAAAAATAATGCTTATATGTTGGTATGTTTTAGTTGTACAGTAATTTTATTCTTTAAAAAATTATGCAGAAATTATATATTTTATATTTGAAATATAATAGAAAATTATAATCTAGATTTCATCTGAAATAGTAGATGTTACTGGTAACTTCCTGACTTTGCAAGCCATTTTTATTTCTACCATTTCATATAACACTGTTTTGATTCTCTCTCTTTAAGGAATCTTATCAATCTTATCCAGCCATAACATTTTTGTTTGTTCTCAGACTATGGACTTTTTCTTCCCTCCCTCCCTCCCTCCCTCCCTCTCTCTCCCTCCCTCCCTCCCTCCCTCTCTCTCTCTCTCTCTCTCTCTCTCTCTCTCTCACACACACACACACACACACACACACACACGGAGGGGGGGAGGAGGGAGAGGGAGAAAGATTTTGCAGTTCAGTCCTCATATTCTCTGTATGAAAGCCACCATCACCACAACATCATGGTAATTAATGTTTATATTCAATCTATGTTCATTCTGCACTCATTCGTTATTAACCCTATCTCTTCTTCTCTTACCACAGATATTTAAAAATCCCATTCCTGTTATATTTAATGTTTAGTTTCTGCTGATACATTCCTCCCAACTCAGTTTTCATAATACACACTTATCTATCTAACCTCACTTTTACACTTTAAAATTTCTCTACTTTTCCATCTTCAGTTAACATTTTTAGTTAACTTAGAGTACAAGACAATATAAACTTGCTCTAGTTTTTCATCAGTTCTGCATAAGTTGCTGTGTTCACTTTTCTGTCAGACACAGTCAGTATAAATCATAGCATGATTATTCATGCACTCATATTACCAACAGGTACTTGACTGTGAGAGAGTGGCTATATAAATCTAATGGATGGATAAACAGACTTCTAATTTTACCAGATTTGTTCCTCATACTGTACATTTTCCATTAATAGATCAAGCAACCCCTGGGCATATCACATAGTCTCATCTTATACCCTGCTCATTGTTGAACCAGTTGCTAGGCATTCCATTGATTCTTACTGTATTTCTGTCTTACCATATTGAATAACCAACCTTCAAGTCCATACCCATGTAACTATATATTCTGTATCCATAATGCTAACCTAATCACTTTATCATAGATTTTCTTTAACTCAGCAAACATGCATATTTTTTCTCACGGTCATACATCCTTTAGTGACTTGCTAAAGAGCAGAAGTTACATTTGCACATTCCCTGCCCAGCATCATATTGTGCTTTATTTATTTAATCAGTCTTTCAGTCAGTTTACAAAGTTGCACAATTTGCAAATGTGACTCTGAGTGACTAACATCAGGTAAAACAACAAACAAAAACATAATACAAGCCCAAGGCTACATATCCACCTGATCAATTCCTTAAGTGATACATTTGGGTAGTTGTCATTTTTGGTACCCTTTTTATTAATATTCTGCCAGAGTTATTGTCAGACAAAATAATATTCTTGTAGATGCTTTACTCACTCTTACTGCCTTTCCTCTTTTTTATAAGGACACAGTAATATAACATTTCATAAGGAGCACAGTAGCTTACATGAACAGGAGGCTGGTTTGGAAGTTAGGAAGTCCGCATTAGAACCTGAATGCTGCTATGGGATGGGGTGTCTTTCGTTCTGTCTCCTGCCAGGGACATGAAAGAAACCCCCAACTGATTTTCCCCTGGGCAATGGTGATGTCACTGGCTAATCCTTCCAGCTTGGAAGTGCCTCGGTGCTTCTAACAAAAATGTGACAACATTCTTCCTGTTGTCAAACACACAGTTTTCAGCCATACATTAAACAGATGAGAGACCCATTCCACCACTAGCTATATGCTTGGCTATAAGTTATAAATAAATTATAGGATTGTATGTATTAAAATTAGGGGATTTCATTAAATTTTAATTTCTGGAAAATATATGTACCTACAGAAGGAAGTCATTGAAAAATGTTATCACAAATTATAAGAGATACATCAGGCAACTTCAGGGAATTGTTTTATTTCTAGTATGGGTGGTTGAAATGGTGGAAGGAGGGGAATCAAAAGAAGGAATAGGCTGAGTAGATGCAATGATGTAGGGCAGTGGTCGCCAACCGCTGGGCCACAGCCCAATGGTGGACTGTGAGAAAATTTTGGTGGGCCACAGAGAAATCTCACCCCCAGAGCACCCCCCCCAAAGCAATTAATCCAGGCTGCACAGAAACACAAGGCTGCTTGGCCCACATGGCCCGTGGGAACCCTCCCCACCCACTCACTACCCAGAAAACTTGTCTGCTAAGTTGCTATTTTTCCTTTTTCCAACCATCATTTGTTCTGCTCTGCCTGGAGATTTAGATTAGCTAGAAAGCCGGAAATGGTTGGATATCTTACTTTCTAGCTAAGCACAGACAAACCTCCCTTAGGACTGAAGGTTTGCTTGCAAGCAAATTCAGTGCAGACTTACGGCAAGCAAATTTGAGACTGAGCTTGCCGATGGCAGATAGATAGATCACTCAATGATTCTATGAGCAACTCAATCTGCCTGCTTTGCCTGATTTTGGATAAAAGTTGCTTTTTTATATAAAAAATTCAATATTTACATACATGGTGTGTTGTGAGTTAGTTTTGTGAGTTTTTTTGCTAGCAAATTTTGTGTGACAGACTGAGCTAGCCAATGGCAGATAGATAGATTTCTGAATGAATCTGTGATTCTGTGAGCAATACAATCTGCCTGCTTTGCTTGATTTTGGGTAAAAGTTCCTCTTTTTTTATATAAAACATTCAATATTTATATAAATATTTATAATATTTACATACAAGCCATGCCCAGCCAGTCACATGACCACCAAGCCACACCCATAAATTAGGCCACTCCCACATAACTAGTTAGTGGTCCCTGGGATTTAGAATTATGCATTTGGTGGCCCCTGAGGTCCAAACGGTTGGTGATCCCGATATAGGGGATAATAGAATTTTAAAAATATTTTTTTGTTTATTATCAACATTTGCCTCAGATTACATTGACTACACTATACACATTTGCCTCAGATTACATAGACTATACACAATACACATTTGCCTTAGCTTACATGGACAACACACAATACATAGTTACTGCATGGGCAATGTTGGACTCAAACAGACTACATAATGGCAAACAGATGATGGAAAAATGCAATCCAGTTTGCAAAACCTCTTCCAATTTTGGAACAGACCATGAATTGTTGATGTCAGATGTATGGATTAAACTTGTTAATTAAATACAGTAAAGTAGATGTGTCAGCAAGATACTCCATGGAGAATATAGGCTACAAGGATAAAAATAAATCAGTACTTTCGTTCTTCCTAGCATTTTTTTTCTGCAAATATGAGGTCAACTTTTTTGGATCAACCAAGCATTGATCCATTGACTGCCCCAAGAATTGACTAATCAGCTTGTCACCTGAGCCTGATATTATAGGCTGAGACAGAGTGACTGGTCCAAGGTCAGCCAGCCAGTTTTCATGCCTAAGGCAGGACTAGAATTCACTGTTTCCCCATTTCACCTTCAGTACTCAGTCTCCCCTTCCGCCCCCTCAAACACACACATAATATGCCTTAAAAATATGACAAATGAAGGATGAGAGGGGAATCCAAAATTTCAAAACAAAAAAGATCCAAGTGGCTTTAACAGCAAGCTGTTTTCATAATCAGAATAGTACAGAGAACAAAAGCTAGTGCAATAAAAATACATGGTGAGTAAATGCAAGTTTCCATTCTCAAATAACAAACAATAATATCAAAAATGTCAACAAATAATGAAAGGAGATCAGAAAAATCACTTTCAATTTTTTTTATTAATTTTATCAAAATATAAAATACAGAAATACAAAGAAAAAAACATTCAAAAAATTAAGATAAAAAATATTGAAGAGTAATCATGGAAGTTAACCAACAGAGACAAATGAGAATAAAGAAAGATGGAAAAATTGAAAGCCTTTGCAGATAGGAATAGCGAATGTTAGTAACATTTATAAATAGTGAAACAATATGGTCAGGGATCACTTCTACTAAAAATGAAATATAATAAGCAGTGAGCCTGTTGTCAAATAGGAAGGTTGCAAGAATAGATAAAATTTCCCATTGAATAGTTTAAAGTTACAAAAGAAAGAATAGTTGAACTGCCAGCAGTTTCATATTAACAAGGAGCAAGACTATGTGGCCTAACAACTGGGAAAATTAGTGTGTACAGCTATACGAAAGAAGAGAGATATAAGAAATGCACAAATTACTGCACCATTATACTGATTCCTAACATAAGGAAACTTGTAAACTCTTAAATAATAGAACCAGATGTGAAGAAAGAAAAGCTAAATTGTAAACCGGCCACTTAGGTGAGATGGACAATGTATAGACCACAGGTGTGAAACTCGTGATGTCATGTTGCCGTCACGTGATGTTTCGCAATGATTTTTCCCTTCATGGAACTTGGGTGGGCATGGCTTGCACATGACACATCCGGCCCATGAGCCACCAGGTTGACACCCCTGATATAGACATTTGACAAATAAATAATAAATGAACAGGTTTCAGAAAATGTAGGACCGCCTTAGCTAACTTAACATGGACAATAGAGCTAATTTAACACGGATAATAGATTTACTTACTATAGCACATCCCCTAACTATGTCAATGAAGCCAGAATGTAGAATGTTTTAAGATTAATGAGTATGGCAAAATGCACTTATATTTTTTGTGAAGAATATTTACAATAAACAAGAAACTACCATAAATACTTAATTTGGAGAAATGGTTCGAATTAGGAGTGGAAGTGAAACAAAGATGCATATTTTTTTTCATATTTATTTAACTCACACAGAGAATAAATAACAAGAATGGGTTCAGAAGAAATTGCCAGAGGGAATAGGGAACTGCTGGCTTAAAACAGTAAGAATGGGGATATGCAGACCCTACTTTATTAGTTGAAAATAATAAGACTGGAACAATTTGTTGAAAAATCACAGTAATATTAAACATGAAATGATAAAAAATAATATCATACTGTATGCTTAGTGACAGTGTCTACAACAAAGAAGAGAAGATAGGTACAGTACTAGTTTTAATTTTCTTGTCCTCAAGAAGAAAGGAACTGCATGATGGAAAGCAGAGAAATTAATCTTAAAAGGAAGACAGTGACAAATTTAGGTAAGATCATGAAAGAAAAATGTTCCAAGAGATGAGAATAATTAAAGAATGATCTTTCCAGTAGAAATGTACAGTTCTGAAAGCTGGACCCTGAAGAAGAGTAAGAGAAAGAATGAGATATTTTCAAATTAAGGATTGTATTTGGAGAGTAAGAATACCATGGATGAAAAGAAAACTCTTGACAGGCAGCCCTGAACCAAATAAAGATCGACTCTTCTCTGCAAGAAGAAACCTATGTGCCTTGAATATGCACCATAATCAAATGATAAGTAGAAAAATTGCAATTGTCAAATCTCAGGAAAGAAGGCAACATTGAATCTGAATAAAAAGGGTATATGCCATCAAAGATATCATTGGAACATTTTTGTAAGAAATTAAAAGTATTTCTGAAGACAGGTCAAGATGGTAATCATATTTTCATGTAGAGAAAAAGCTGAACCTGAATGAGTGGCATCTAACTAATAATGGTAATGATGATTGGTTGGACCTTTTGTACTTTGTGCTCTTGGTATTACATAATAAATAACAGATCCTTTTACAGTGAATTATAACAGGAACTACATAAAGGCCATCTCTGCTTTTTGTTTTTATTTGGCAGATAACCAGGTAAAAGAAACAATTAGATCACGGAAATGTGCATACCAGTGTGTGATTCCTGTAATATAATTTACATCACCATATATAAAAAAAATGGATCTCTGTTTTCCTATCTAATTGTTTAGTGAGAGATAGATGTTTCATGCATTAATATTAGTATTAGTATTATGTATATAAAAAGTGAAAAGTCATACTGATGAAATAATTGCTTTACAAATTACTGACCACTATTCGTGAGACAATAATTTAAGCAGCTATATCTAGCACATTTTATCCATGTTTTAAATAAAGTATTATGAATTGACAAGAACATTTTCAGTTTTGGTCCAACTGTACAGCATTCAGTCTTCAGTTTTGTATTATTCATGTTTCAAATTTTTATTCTTTAATGAAAGATGCCCAGCATATATGTTGTTAGATTATGCTGTCTCTTACGTTTTGTTCCATAATTATTTATTATTAGAAGAGCTTATTGTAACTGCTAGACACAAAATATTTTTATTCATTTCTTGCTTCGTTAAATCTCCCCATGCAGTGTTTCTTTTCAAATATAATTGCTGGTTTCATCTTTTGTTCATACAAATGAAACTTTAATGTCCTTGGTGTTGAAACAGAATATTTTTTATGTTTTTGCTTTTTTATTTTTTTTTCTAATAACATTTTAGCACGAAAGACAAAAAAGAAAATAAAAGGAATTCAACAATCCAGCGTGCCTGCAGGAAGGGATACTGCTGAAAATCCCACAAACAAAGCTATAGTTCCTGCCTCACTGCCACAGCTGACTCCTACCCTAGTTTCCCTACTGGAAGTCATTGAGCCAGAAGTGATGTTTTCAGGCTATGACAGCACAATACCAGACACAACTTGGCGCATAATGTCAACTCTCAATATGTTAGGTGGAAGACAAGTGGTTGCTGCAGTGAAATGGGCAAAGGCAATACCAGGTAAGTGATACGATCCCTGTTATAGAGTTGAAGGGGGGAGGGAGGAAGAGTGACTTTGTTTTACTTTTGGCATAGTTTGCATGACCTTGAAGATAATCTATGAGAACCTCATGACTCTTCTTTTTTTCCTTCTTTCTCCCAAAAAATCAGAGGAATAATTGCTCTTATTTAAAAGGCTGAATTCATTCTTTGTCTATTCAATGGACGTTTGAAAATAGTTAAAAGACTGCAGGTTCCCCACTTTTGGTTTTTAAACAATCCTTTAAAAAAGTAATTTCTCAAGAAACCATTATGAATATGAAAAAAATACTTTGGGTAAGCAGTACTTCAGTTATAATGTCCAGAGGATCCACTTTTATTTTCAAACAGGCTTCAGAAACTTGCATCTAGATGACCAGATGACTCTACTGCAGTATTCGTGGATGTTTCTGATGGCTTTTGCTCTAGGATGGAGATCATATAAACAGTCTAATGGAAGTCTACTGTGTTTTGCTCCAGATTTGATCATTAATGAGTAAGTAATACAATATCAATAAAAAATACTTTGTGTTTATTTTAATTAAGTGATGTTTAATTACTTCTAACTACTGGCCACCATTTTCCAGAATTTGGTCAATAATAACCTGAATTCTGCTTCTGACACTGATGATTATTACTTTTACTGTTGGATGTTCATCATGTGGCTTTGGGTGCTTCTACTTCTTTAGAAACTAATTTATACATCTGGTAGTTCTTGTTCCATGTTTTGGTGAAATTTGGATGACAGAATCTTGGACTTTATCTTACTACCACAAGGGTCTGCAACCTTAAACAATAAAAGAACCATTTGGACTCATTTCCCATAGAAAAAAAAAACCACCAGGAGCCAATAATTTAACAACTGGTGTGACTGTGTGGGCGTGGCCAACTTGATGTCACTCACTCCCACCCAGTCACCACCTGCTCTGGAATATGGAACAAATCTCCTCCCCCACCATCACCCTTACCTTCTCAGGCCAGGTGAGGAGTGACACAGCGGGGAGGGGCCAGCTAGTGGTAGTATCAGCCAACATGGAGCTGCAGTAAAGGGCCGAAAGAGCTGCATGTGGCTCCAGAGCCACGGGTTGTAGATCCCTTTACTAGCATGTGAGCTGCAATTGTCTGATAGTTTAGGTCTTCTTGAGCTTGAACCTTCTTTTTTGATCACCTAAAATAGCTTCACAATCTAAACCATGAAGGTAAGGGAGATAAATACATATTGTCACTCATGCTTTTGTCACTTCTTATTTGGATTTTTTGTCACCCCTTATTTAGAGGACAGGAAACTTCTCTGCCACATACTGGATCAGGATGCTGCACTAATTCATCTTGGTGTGATGATAAGATGTGAATTTTATGGGATCTTTCCAGGCACATTATGATGCATTACTACATTTGTTTTAATTTATTATTGTTTTTGTTCTGTTGACTGTTCGCCACTTAGATTTTTGTGTTGATTGGGTAGTTTTGTACACAAAAAATACAGGTAATCCTCATTTAGCAAGTGCCTCAGATAGCTACTGTTCACAAATATAGCTGTGTGAAAAAGTCCTGTACGCTTTACGGTTTACGGTTTATGACATTTTTGATAGGCCATTATTTTATGATATTTTATGCTAGCTGCTGTACAAATATTGTTATATTTAAATAAATATTGGTGGTTTTTAAGTGAAAAGCATAAGCTTTTTACAATTTGGTGCTGTTTGGATGGGGATTGTGAATTTTCTTGCATGCTTACAATGCATGCTTACATGACTATGAAAAAAGATTAACTGGTGCATACCCAGTGGCATACATGTTGCAATTACTAAGGCTGATGCTAGTGTTTTGTTAACATTTTTATTATTTGTGGCTCTGAAAAGGACCATTTAGATAATCAAACATTGTTACAAATATGAAATTGACCAGCCCTTATTGCTTATCACCAGGCGGCATCACTTTGGCATAGACTGTATAAGCCTTTGCAGGTGATCTTTGGTGACAGTGTGGTGTCAGGCTGCAATAATGGATTCAATCAGCTCCTGCTTGGTCTTCAGATGCTTCTTGATTATTTTGTAACCAATCTTGGCCCACAAGTCCTCAGCTGGGTTCAAATCCAGGCTCTGAGCTAACCATTCCAGGAGTTGAACACCATGCTTCCTCATCCACTGCTGGACGGACTCAATGATGAGGAGCATTGTCATCCTGGAAGTAAAAGTCCTTCCCTACAAGTTGCTGAGCTAAAGGAAGCATGGTCTTTTCCAGGACTTCAACACACTGCTTGGAATTCATGATTCCCTGCACGATTTGTATCTGATCAATACCAGAAGTAGCAATACAGACCCAGACATCACATGCAATGGATGCTTCACAGATAGATTCAGGCAGTACGGCCTAAATTCTTCAGCTGGAAATCTTCTGACATACTTATTGCACTGATTCCCAGTCAAGTAGAAATTGCTCTCGTCACTGAAGATGACCTTGGCTCACTGTTCGTTGGTCCACCTGGCATACTTCTTGGCCTACGCACGTCAATGAGAGCAGTGAGCATCTGTGAACAAAGGTTCAATGATGCGATGCTGCTGCTCAGTACTTGTGAAAGCAAAGGTCTTCATCCTTGCCCGCAGCCAGAGCTACATTAAATTTCTCATGCCTATTTATGGTCAGAGAGTATGACAACATTGATTGGCTCATAGATTTAGCCTCTGTGCATTTTGATTGGTCAGCCAAACTTCACTGCTGATTGGCTATTTTCAAACCTAACATTCTTGAAAATGCAAGTTGTGCTTGTTTTAGCACATAAACTCACTCAAAACCTTCAAAAGACTTTGGTTATATTAATAAAAAAGTATGCATCTCAATCTGACTACCGAAATTTTCATCGAAGTACTAATTTTGCGTGGTTTCTGAGTGAAAAGTTGATTAAACATGTAAATACAGCTTAAAACTGAAAGTGTGCAGGACTTTTTCACACAGCTGTACAATAGTAATAAAAAATATTTTCAGACTAGTGAGTGCATTTATTACAACAAAAGCCTCCAGGACCAAACTGATTAAGGTCTGGTCAGTTTCAGGCAGCAGTTTTGAGCCTGCTATTCTAGTCAGTTCATTAGGTTCACAGAGCTGAGTTTATTATCTTGTTAGGACATTTTTAGGAAATCACTATGCTCTGGAGAAAAGAAGCTCAGGGAGAGATAGCTTGTTTAAGCAATCTGCTCTACAGGGGGTAAAAGGGGGGATGGGTTAGGCTTGAACACCGAACAAGAAAACTGCATCTGAATGGAATGGCAGGAACCAGTAAACTTCTCAGCTTCTCCCTCCCTCCTCCCCCCCCCCCACACCATTCACTTAGTGGCCACTATTAAGAGAGAACCATCTGTGTATAAAAACATATATATACTGTATGTGTACATACTTTTCTCCCCTCTGCACATCAGTGGTTATCATCCTGCAGTGTCATTCAAGGAGGCACATTCCCTCCTATGGAAAGATGGACAGAAAAATCTGCCCACATGCCTCTGTGACATGTTTGCACAATGCTGCACTAATGAAGTTGTTCTAATTCACTCAAGTCTTATTTCTTTATGGAAAAATTCTGAAGTGGTAATTGGGAAATGTCTTGCCATGTGAAATGGAATTTATTTCAGCCTATGGATTTGGCTGAAGGGGGTGGAGTGCCCTTTAGATAAGGTCAAGCACCTGTTAATGCTAGCTCCAAGCCTCTACAAATGCTTTTTCAACAGGTCATTTTTGAAGATTAGTCAGAAACTGCAACTGGTTCAAAATCTGACAGTCTATGCTAGTAGATGATAGCCACAACTGCTAGAAGAAGGTCTTGCAGTCTTGGGTATTAAGGAATTTGCTCTTCTCCGAGTTCTAAAAATTGTTTTGGACTTCTGTATAGTCTTTAAAAGAATGAATGAATGAATGAATGAATGAATGAATGAATGAATGAATGAATGAATGAATGAAT
>BLBF01000003.1:85679333-85701372 GCA_015471245.1 Laticauda colubrina | reverse complement strand
AATGAATGAATGAATGAATGAATGAATGAATGAATGAATGAATGAATAAAAAACATAGAAATGGGATGGGGAAAAAACTCCTTGAAAATATTGAGTGAAACTAAAATTAACAGATTCATCCATTTCTACAGTAGACATGTTTATCCTACTTTAACATCTTTGAACCCTTATTTTCACTGTAGTAAAGAGTCTTGAATTTCCATGCCTTTCCTCGATAAACCGTTGCTTTCTAAGTCCCACAATAAATAATGTTTAATATAATTATTAGTAGCACCTTTAATATTGCTAACCGAAACAGAGTAACAGAGTATGGGGCTTTAGGAATGTTACAAAGTTTAAAAAATGTTTTAAAACAGAAGTAACATACAGATCTTTATTTATTTGACTGACTTTCCTTTCATCCCTGAAATAAAATAAAATTTTAAATAACATAAAATAAAATTTAAAAATGAAAGACAAAGCAGCAAATGTTAAATAGTGCTAATATTAAAATAATAAAAATGAAAAGATCCTAAACTTAGTATATGAGTTTGTGTGTGTTTTAATATATTATGAAAACAATTGCATTCTGGAAGCTAAGTTTTCCATGGTAACATGAAGCTTTTCCACAACAGATATTCTTTGATACCTATACCACTCAGCCCCTTGAGTAACTGCACAGCTGAAAAACTTTAAAAAAAAACCAATCAGGATAAATTCATTTAAATCAAGTTGTTTTAAATTGTGAAATAAAAAAGGCTGGATTAAATCGGGAATTCCCTTAATATTCCCCCATGTATATTTGCATAAAGCATTATTTAAATTGTAATTTCTTAAAAACTATTAATTGGTTCTCTATCATACAGCATGCTTTGAATTTGTTCTTTTTACTCAAAGGAAAATTATAAGTCTGTGCAAAAGTATAGTGAAGCATAAGCAAACCATAACTCTTTTGAGGTCGTCACCTTTTCCTAAAGATTTGCCATAAATACTTTTCAGGTCATCTATACTTTCCTAGAAGACATTCAAAAAAAATTGGTGGCAAAGAGTTTATCCTTTTTTTTTTTGCTAAATAGTTTTTTGTGCCTGCAGATAAACTAAGAAGATCATTAAGATAGCCATGCCAAAGTTTCAAGGGGATATGACCATCTAAGCTATTTGAAAAGTGACTCAAACAGGCTTGTCCCAGGCAAAGAATCCTCCATATAATTTGCACAGCTACAACTTGTGTCATATCAGCCTTTTTCTTAAGTATCATTTATTCCAACATGAAACAGAAGGATGGGATCCATCAGTAGTTTAATTAATTGGGTTCGCTTCTTCATGTATCCTAGATCTGGGAGAAAATACACTCTTCTTTTGATGTCATGTTTGATTTGCAGATTGCTGTCAGGCACGAAACAACCAGGCCTACACATGAAGAATTCAGTTAGCTGATTTATTGCTCAAGCCTATACACAGGAATGTTTTCAGACTAATGGTTTGCGCCTGAGTAAGACTAGATAAGGTTCAATTGCATTTGGGGGGGGGGGGAGTATCAAGCTATCTTGTGCCCATGTAGGGATTCTAGACTGTCCCTATTTTACCCCTCTCCCTGACTCAGTATCTCTCCTACAATTGCTACCTCCATTCCTCTCAACATTGAGACATTTATCACCACCACACACCTTTTTCTCTTCAGAACAGACATTAGTTTCCTTATATCTATGGAAGCCCAAGCATCTTTCCTTCCTTTTCTCTTGAATGTTGATTGTAAACCTTCAGAAGTGAATCATCCCTCAGGGGAAGGACCAAATTGATTCACCAGTGATGGGCACCACCTCTTGGTTTTTCTTGGTCATCCATATTACAAGTTGTCAACCTTCCTTTCCCAGGCGCCTCCTTCCACCTTCTTTCCTGTGTTCTTTTTATAGACATCCCTTTGCCTTCCTCATAAACTGTTTGTTTTTCATGAAGAATCATAATATGGTTGAATGTGCTTCCAAGCCCTCCACATTCCTCTCTAGTAGTTAATTTACGCTTTTGTACAAATGTAGTTGAAGTTAACCTACAAGATATGCACAATGCTTGTGTTCCCAGACAGGAACACAAGCATCATGCGTATCTTGCAGTGAGTCAGCACTTAACTCCTTGTCCATATCTATAAATTTCCAAAAACTCATCCTGGAGATACCTGGTCTTGAGCCATGAAATGCTTTGCAACATTTTGAATTGTACTTGGAAGCTAATGCAATGCTTACAAAAGCAGTGTACGTGGCTGCAATGGCTTTTGCTTCCTGACAGAAGGCTGCTGTAACTAATTACAACTTTCAAATAGTCTTTAAAGGAAGTTCCATGAAGAAAAGGATACAGTTGGCTATCTTTAAAACAAATACCAATTTGATTTTTAGTTTTCTTGGCACTTTGAAAACTGTTACTTAGTCAAATAATTTTTCAGGTAATTAACATACTATAAAAGGCACAGAACTGCATATAGACTGTAGTTAAAATAATGTTTTACTGGAGAAACAGAAATTCTGCTAAAAGGAGGTAATACTATAACCTATATGAATAGGTAAGGAATCAGAACGGCATACTGCATAAAGTTTGAATCAAAGATCTGGACAAACAGCCACTCTGAGGTTTAACTTCATGGGTGTCTTATTTCAATCTTTTCTACTTCCAGGGATAGCTTGTCACTTCCCATTTCATAGCTTTTGTGATAATATATTGAATCTGTAAACTGCCTCAAATAGAGCCAGGTAAACACTTTAAATAAATAAAAACTAGGGATTCTTAAGGAAGATAAAAGTTGGTCAAACAGGTTTGAATATTGTTCCTAATGATTATTTTCATGAAAATCTGGTAATATTTTAATATAGTAACAAATATATATAGAAAAAAGGAAAACGGAAATTGTAATGACATTGCAGATTTGGCAGTGTAATTGGCAAAAAAAATGGATAATAAAGAAAGGAATCAAATTTACTCTCCTCTGACCAAGTCATAAGCTATGTTGGAACAATTTACAAATGGAGACTAAAGCTTAGAATATATTTCAGTAATTCTTTTTAAAGTGAAATTACTTACTTACTGATAATGCAGATTTTTTTTCAGTAAACTTCTGTAATCTTACCGTCATAAGACAATTTTACCAGCAATGAGTAAACATTTTAACTGCGTCAAGTTTACTTTGAAAAGAAGATAGAAAAAAATTCCTTACTTGTTGATTTTCTCCAAACTAAAATATAAGGAAGCAAAAATAATTTAAAACATTTATTGTGAGGAAATAGAACGCACACTGTTACCCCCTTTATTCTAGATTACCCTAAGGGTATCTAACAATCCTTTCATTTGGGATGCTGTGTTTCAAATGAAAGTGTTGGATGCTCTTTCAAGATAGATGAGAAGAACAAATGGGCTACTCATTCAGGGGCTGCCATTCTTCAGAGTTGAGAGATACATCAGCAGTTTCCACCTGCATAGGCATTAAGAAGGCTCAGCACATCGTGTGCCTCAGTCCCTCCTCTTGCTTCCTCCATTACTATTCAGGTAGTCCTCACCTACCAACAACAATTGGGACTGGCAACTCCAGTGCTGAAGGCAGTGGTCACTAAGTGAAAATTCATGTGACTGCACTGCACTTACAGTGTCAGTTCTGCTACTGTCATTAAGCAAATACATTAAGAGTGGTCATTGGATAACTATGACATGCGATTTTGCTGCTGGCTTCTCTGTTGGCTGTTGGCCAGAAGCTGATCGTGAGGCATACAAACGGTGATTATTTGACTGCAGGATGATGTGACCATTAAAATACCACCTTGTTTTAAAAAAACCCAGTTGTCGATCACAGGAACATGAGGACACTGCAGTGGCTATAAATAGGAGAGTTGGGTTTTCTTTTCTTTTTTTCAACTGTTGTAACTTTGAATAATTGCGAAACAAGGCAGTTGGTAACTGAGGACTACCAGTGGTCAGTATTTCAAAGAACTGGAAGGCAGTTTTGGGAAATGGAGAAATTCCAACGATGTCATGTTCTGTTTAGAGTATTCTGTATGATGCTGTAATGTTTGGAAGAGGTAACCTAATTGAAATATGATACGAATCTTTCTAGCTTTTACTCTGATCCAGGCTCCTAAAAGTCTGGCAGAATCTTTTTGTTCTGAATATTCAGACAAAATGGAAGTATTGTTGAGAGGGTGGGAAGGGCAATCTAAGTAGAGCAATCACTTTGTTCTGGATGAGATTATCTGTACTCCCTCTGAAGTTTACTTCATTAGGGATCACTCCCAGTTTAGCACCTTAAGAAACAAATGAGAGTTTTTTTCCAGATTCATTTGGTATGCCAGATGGAACCTTTTTGGTTGATTTTTGCTGCAGTTACTAAATCTTCCAGCCATTTCAAGTTTAGATTACTGTAAGATGCTTGATGTGAACTTGCTCTTGATAGCAGTCCAGAAGTTCCAGTTGATATAAGTTGCTGTCCAAAGTCCATTTAAAACATTTACTCTTAAGTTCTATTTGAGGCCTTTGTAAATACAGCTTATAAACATGGTAAATAGTTGGCGGCCAATCTAGTTGAACAGCAGTCTCTTTTGAGAGTATTGGGACATTGCCATATGTCCTATTTTGTTCAAAAAATATTAAGGTTGAAGATATATAACTTATTCAACTTTCTGAATTATTCATGACGTCTATCAGTTTCTTTTTACTGATACAAATGTGTGTGTGCTCTTTCTTCAGGCAGAGAATGAATCTACCATGCATGTATGATCAATGCAAACGTTTACTGATGGTTACTAATGAGTTGGCTCGGCTTCAGGTTTCCTATGAAGAATATCTCTGCATGAAAACATTGCTCCTTCTCTCTACAAGTAAGTTGTTATTTCTGCCTTTACTGCTTTTTTTAAATCTTGATCTATTTTGCAAATTGCGACTCCATCTTCATCATTGAACGGCGATCTGGGAAATATGAAACCTAGTTTCAATCCAAATAAGTGTTGCTGTGCGTTTTCTCTATTATTGCTCAATTCTTACAAGTCAAGATAATCAGTAGGAATGAGTAATGAATCCATCATAAATATATTTCCTAACATATTGAAATTCTTTATTTTATGATTGATGATTAAGGTTGCAGAATTTCAGCGAGACAGAAAATATTTTAGTTTCAGAAATTATTAAAGTGCTTGGTTGGTAAGATGACTCTAGTTTTGTTGTAAGTGGAATTTTGACTATGGCCAGTATATATAATATATTTCATATTGATGAGACAAATTGTTATATTGCACAAAAAATTCAAAATAAATTATCAGAGCCACTTGTCCGAGCCAGAGGTCATGGTCAGGAGAAGTCCAACAGTATCTTACTGAATATAAGTTTGCCATTCCTTTTATAAACAAATGCATAATTTAATTTAACCTGACAAAATCTGCCCATAATGAAGCTACTTTGTAGAGAATTTTTGAAAAAGAGATTCATTTTTTTAAAAATACAGCAGAAACATAGATGTTGATGAATGAAGGGATAAAAATGAAAGAACCAATAACTATTTATATTTGGAAACAGATTGCTACAGAATATTTAATGATATATGTTGGTCAATAGTACACTTTTTTTTAGGCAGAGATTGAATCTACTATGCATGTATGATCCATGTGTTCACTGATGATGATTGAACACAGGTCAGGTCATTTTTGTATTGCATTGGTTATTGTGAATGTAAAATGGTAACATGTAATTGAATATTCTGTCATCTTAATCCAGTTCCTAAGGAGGGCTTGAGGAGTCAGGCTCTCTTTGATGAAATTCGTATGACATACATCAAAGAGTTGGGAAAAGCCATTGTGAAGAGAGAAGGAAACTCTAGTCAAAACTGGCAACGATTTTACCAACTGACGAAACTTTTGGACTCCATGCATGATGTAAGATTTATTAATATGTACTTATTTATTGTTTCAATGTGGTCATAAAAATGTGGAGAGAATTGGTTCACCAATAAGGATAATGTTTTAATGTAATAGGAAAATTTTAACTAAGAGAATGTGTATGCATTGTTTGATGTGTATTGATGTTTGAATTATTTGAAGGAAGAATAGGAAGGTCATATCCTTTGTTAATTGTTTCAGCGAGTATAAAAATAATTAAAATGCACAGCATTAGTGAATGTAGCATAGCTATAAGACTTACATTTATTGATACCAGCTATTGTAATCCTTATTGAACAACAGTTCCCTGCTGAGACGTTGAACACCAGCTGCAGGCTATTTAAATATATATTTTGATTGCATGTTATTCTACTTCTCAATATAACAAGCTAGGATGTGTAGAAAAGCACATTATTTGAATTTTCTTATGACCGTTATATTGAACTGAATTTATTATATTTTACCATTTGCATTTCAAATAAAGGTTTCCAGTTAATTGGACACCAGAGTTGATTGATAAATCATTATTGTTGACATAATGCCTAAATAATTGCCCTATTCTTGATGTACTGCCCCAGAAAACATGGAATGCAGAATAGAATGCAGACAAATGATGAATCTATTCAGTCCAGACTTTTGCTATTTAATGGGCTTTGTGTTTGATGTAATATCTCAGTATAAATACATTTCTTATTTGCTATTATTCTGTATGTGTGCAGATGTGCATGTTTGAATATGTGTGTACATCAAATACTGTCTTTTACATAAGCACTCAAGCCTAGCAAAACATATTTGTTGTATTAAAAATATGTTCAAAATATTTTAGAGTACAACAATAATATCAGAAAAAGCTGGCTTCATCCTTCCCTCTTATCATTTACAGGTGGTTGAAAATCTTCTAACTTTTTGCTTCCAAACATTTTTGGATAAATCCATGAGTATTGAGTTTCCAGAAATGTTGGCAGAAATCATCAGCAATCAGTTACCAAAATATTCAAATGGGAATATCAAGAAGCTCTTATTTCATCAGAAGTGACTGCCTTAATACAGAAAGGTTGCCTTAAGAAAAAAAAAGTCAAAAATTATAACTTCTTTTTTATAAACTAAGAGACTTGTTAATTTTGTTATTGTACCTATATTAGGTATTTTTGTTTTTGTTTTGTAATTATGCACTACATGTGGTTTACAGAGGGCCAAGATCTAGCTTTCAGAAGACACGTCAACTGAATGAATACAAGAAAGAAAAAGAAAGAAGTATGGCTTGGAATTTTTCCTCTATATATACCATCATGCTGGCAGTATAGAATGCATCAAAAGCAGCATTGTCAAATTTGGAATCTGCATTGTCAACATTCTGCTAGGAGTTTCTGCAGTTGGCTGGTTAAATTTTCCTAGATTTTTGTTTTGGTATAGATTGTTTTGTATAGTTAAAGTAGCATTTTTGATTTATGCATGTAACATGAGGAAAGTTTACAACTGTATATCAGAAAAGGGAAGTTGTGCCTTTTATAGCTATTACTGTCTGGTTTTAGCAATTTCCTTTACCTTTATATACAGTGGACTAGCTTGCTCATTTTTTCTTACATAATTTTTGTAAAACTTCAAGATGCCTATTGTACAGCTGTTTTTAAAGTGGGGAAGCTCATAGCTTAATGACTTCTAGATAATGAACTTCAAGTATAATCATATGAATATAAGGTGGCTTGTCTAATATGACTGTCCTAATAACCCTTCTAAATTTGGTCTATAATTCAGCCTTCTTCAGTGGGGAATGGGAATTGAAATGTATTCCAAATCTAATCTGAACACTGGAATTGCTTATTTTTTGATATTGGTCATGCATGTTCTGTGAGCTACTAGAAAACTAGCTTTGTCTTAAAGAAGTGTTAATGAACACAAACATTTTTTAAAGCAGCCTACATATTTGCATTTAATGCAGTAGCCATAACTGTAAGAATCTTGGGCTGGATTGACATTAAAAATATCAGTCTTGATTGCCCATCAGGAAACTTTCAGGAAAATATGCATTATTGTTTAAAAGTTTACTTATACATGGAGAAATTAACTTTTTCCATACACAATTATTGCCATATAAGTGTGTACTCCAATGTGTATCAGTGTATATTATATATACAATGGCCACAATCCAGAGCAGCTATAACGTGCATACCAAAATCAGTGTGCACAGAAATTGGCATATCTGTTCTCATTGGACACTCAGACATAGCAGAACCTGTTCTTTTAAAGTATGTGTGTAGGAAAAAAACAGTATTGGTAGCCTATTCATTTTTTTCAGAACAAATAACAAATTTACCTCTTGGGATCTCAGAATTGGTAGATTCTAAAGGGAAATCTTTTCCCTCAAATGTGATCAGAACTGCTGGAAAGTAGGGTGAAAAGTTTCAGACTTAATATGATGGGCAGTGCATATCCAGTGGGTTAGGTCCCCTGGAGTCTGAACCCCACCTATCTTTGCAGTAGCTATGTTGATTCCCAATAAAGCAGTTCAGCAAGCTGAAAAAAGCCAGTTTCTATTGTTAGATTGCACACTGGATTGAAGGCAAACGTATACAAAACCTGACTCCATTTTAAGTTAGAAATTGATGACTACATTTCTCTGTACATGTATGGGTGGTATACACACGTACACACATACATATACATAACATGCACACACATATACATACATTGTATAGAAATACACACACACACACACACACACACACACACACACACACACATATATATATATATATAAACCAGGATTTACAAAATAATTGTACCTCTACCCTGTATATGTTTCTAATGGTTCTTAAAAGATTTTAATTCAAATAAGATTTTTAGCTTTATCCAGAAAAGAAAATAGACCAAATTACAAGAAGAAGAAAAAAAAAATTATGGAAAATTAAAATCCCAAACTTGTATATGGCTTCACTTCCGTTTTTCACTCTCTTGCTCAAGTGAACCAATCTGGAGAACACCAAGATTCCACTGTAGATTTTGTGCTTCAGAATAGTATTTGGTCTCTGTACAGCTCCAGTCCTTCTCTATCAAACTCCTAGTGTGCCATAAAACAACCATGTATGTCTTGTGCTTTCTTTCCTTGTTGTTTTAAACAGTTGTAAGCTGTAGTAGCCCATCCTCTGAGCACCTTAATTTCCAGTAAATTTAAAATACTATGCCACTCTAAACATTAAAAACAAAACAAAAATATTTTAAGTGGACAAATAAAGCAAGAAGTATAAATGCTTAACAAAAATTAACAATCATAACATTACATGTTACTAATACAATTTTGTTTAATACTTTCAAATGTATATAATCTGATAGTGTTTAAAGAAAAAAGGAAGGGCTAATACAGCTTTAAATGCAGTTTATCAACTTATTGTATAATAGCTTGTATAGTGTATCATAAGAAAGGTTTTTAGATGACAGATTGCTTTATCATGACACGTATATTTTTTCTATGGGTCACAAATGTGTTGATATGATAACCCATAAAAATGTGGTTTGTCTGGAAGTATTAGTCTTCACAGCATTGTGCTGAAGTATCTAAGAGGTACTCTAATTTTATTATGGATTTCTGTTATTTCTCTTTTCCTTATTCTAAATGAACTTACCTATATTCAATGGAAGCTCCTGGGGCAGAAATGTAAATCCATTAGGCCATGGGAGGGAAAAAAGGGTTGGAAATTAAGTATGATAATCCAGCCTATGTGTTTGGTTCCCCACATTCCCCAATTGAATCTGCAGAATCTGGGTGGGTTTATGAAAGCCCTACACACACACAAACACACACATATACAGACAAAACACACAGAAGGAAAAAAATGAAATAGTGGGCTCATGTATGCCTTAGCCTATACGTTCACACCACCAACCTGTGTGATTGCTTTTAAATATTCTCTCTTTGAGCATAGCAAAACAGACCAATTTTGCAATAAAATGCATATAGGTACCAGCAATATGTAAATATAGATCATAGTTTGAACAAAGTCAAGTACATTTCTAATTATTCAACAAAATTGCTCCTTGTAAAACAAGAGGTTTACCTGAGCTATTTTTGTGTTGTCTTAATCCTCTTTTAAAATGTGAGGCTTATAAATGAAAATCTCCTGAGTGTTGCATTCAGTACTTGGGAGTAAAATAGAAAAATGTAATGAAAGGAAAGATTTTTCTTCATGGTATCTGTGCAGTTCCAGAATTAAGAACTGTGAACAGCTGCTGTGCATTTTCTCAAAACAGCTGGATAGCCCTGACATGCAGTTGCACAAACCACAGACAACAAAGCAAAAGAGATGCCCGTTTCACATAATCCTTTTCTAACTGTCACACAGGGAAAATAGCTTTCTCCATCACCAGTTGCTTAACCATGGTTTATTGAATAGATCAGTTTGCTTGGTTCAGATAGCAAAACCAAGCCATGTTCTCTTGATATCCCTGTATGGATTTACAAAGCCTACTAAGCCACAGAGAAACCACATGTTGGAATAGCATTTTGTGTAAAGCCAGCATTCTGCATGTTTTTCTCTTCAGGTGCTATTCACGTAGCAGTTTCAAGTATTACTGCTTAAGTGACAATTTACCAGAAACAGGCACATAGTCTGTGCTACTGAATAAGCTTGTAAACATTTACATGTTTAGCCATTTACTTAAGCATCCGTGAATAGTTTAACAATAGTATGCAAACTATTGAAAATCTATTTTGGCTGTGTTTGGTTAACACTAACAGGTTTCAGTATTTACTTTCAAAAATGCTCCTGGAAAGATAACACACGAGGATACCAGAAATTATACTTGGAAAGTGACATGTATTAAATTTTTTCACCCCCACTGCAAAGTTTAAGAAAGCTAGGAATGTGTGATTAACAAATACGTGTGTGTGAGGTGATGATTTACCAACACAAATGAGGTATCCTGTGTCTGTGAAGAAAAAGAGTCTGTGTTGAAAAGAGGCTTTTATTCTATGTAAAATATTTGTTGAATTTATGAATTTCTTAAACAGAAATGCTGATTTTAGAAAAATTCCGTTTAAATGTGCTAAATGATTTTAAACAAAAGCCATTTAAATATATAAGCATTTAACAAAATGTGATTTTGTTTGGCTATTTTTTTTTTGTGCTGTGGGAAATCAGCACTGCAAATAAAACGGAAAATTATGACTTCTGTCTCTTCAGTGCCTTGTTACATCATGCTGACCTGGAAATGATTTGGATAGCACTAAATATGAATGTGGTATGCTAACATTTCACAAGGTCATTGGTAGGAATAGTCTTTCATAGAATATATTCAGGCATTGGAGAGATGAAATGCTAAAGTAAGGTAGAGCTTATTTGGCTAATATCCTTATTTTAACTTTTACTACCTGTTGAAGTAATTCCTAAGAAAATGTGTCGATGATTATTATGCTAATCTTGCCAGTCAGATTAAACTAAAAGTTCATTTGATAGGAAAAAAACCAGAGAAATACAAAATGAACACAAATACAGAAACAAGTGCCAACCTACCTTTAAAAACTCCTAAGCTTCATAATTTCATATTAGGACAAGGAGGAAGGATAAGTCAGAGAATGGAGAAATAAGATGTGTTGTTACAATCCCTATGAATAGAATTTGAAGTGATGGGCATTGCCTAGGAACACCAGAATCATACAATTTGTTTAGGGTTCAAAAAGTTTGTCGGATCTTAATTCTCCATGGTGGTAAAAAGTCCAGCATTATGATGCAAAGAATTTAATCCTTCGATACTCTAGGGAGGGAATGAACTTTGGTGACCTACTTTGAATCAAATAGATCTCACACAACAAAAGTACAAAATGGTATGGCTTTATTTATATACGCAGGAGTGAATTATGCAGGCATGGTATCTTGTGTTTATAATTCCTGTAGATTTTCCTGAAGACTAGGAACTGCAGAGAAAAATGCACATATTCTTATCAAACTGAACGTTGGATTTAGAAGTATCATTTTATCTGCAGAAGGTGCTCCTTTCGTGCCAAAGGAAAGTGAAACTGTCCAAAGATTTTTTTCCCCTGCATAAGTACATTAGAAGCCAAGAAGGCTGTAGAAATTGCCCTTTAGATCGCTGCATGCATGCTTCCTTTTGTACTTGTGTATAAGCCTTTGCAAAACTGAACCAGTGACTATTTTTATTTCCTCTCTGTTCTGAAGAGCCACCCAAGTTCATTCATTTTAAAAACATGTAGGCCTAATTAGTAGTGCAGTTTCATAAAGTAAATATTGTACATTTCCTTCATGTTCTGCCCTTATCATTCTAATAACCTTTTCAACATCTATCTCTCCCCCCCCCCCTCATACACACAGAGAGAAGAGAATCAGATCACAAAAATACGAGATTTATTGTATTAAAAGCATGGAGCTGAAACAGCAGGGATGGAAATATATTTTCTTCATGGTTCTTCAAAGTCTGTTGAGATACCTCTGAGTGTAATAGGGTTAAGACCAATAATTTTTGAGAAGGGTTGGCAAGGCCCTGGTGGCCAAGCCACTTTAATTTGAATTATGCACTTGAGTATTTTATAGAAAGGGGACCAGAATTTTCACCCTCTTTCATATGCAAGCCTCACCTACCGCCTGGTTCACACTGAAGTGAACTAGGCTCTTATGTTACATTGAAAAATACTTTCAGGCAAGGCAGAGCCTCATATTGGGTGGTTTTTTCAAAAAAAATTAAAGGAGCCTCTGAGGCTATTCTGATAAAAGACCACATATATGAAAATTGTCACCTCCCACCCACTCCACCCAACAAAGTTAACAGCACGGATTCAACAGTTTGTCAACATTCTATTTTGTATATTATACAAAAATATATAATGGGGACAAATGATAAATGCTGGTGTATGGCATTAATAAAGTTTTTTTCATTATTTTTATCACAGTAATTTTAAACAGTGTAAAAAGAATTAAAACAAGTGACTCCTGTCTTAAAACAAAAGTTGTAGTTTTTTATTCATGCCGAATAACTGTAGTAACAGTGTCTTTCAACATAATCAGTGAAAATGTTGGATTGTAAAATCTTGTGTGGAATTGTTAAGCATTTATTTTCATTTTAAATTTTGCTGTTCTGGTAATTCAAAGCCACACTCTGTATAGAAGCTGCCGTAAATGTAAGCCATTTACAGCAATGCTGAACAATGGACAAAATGACAATAAAATTCTGCTTTTTCATTACATGTTCAAAAACTTTTGAAGTGGCTTTTTTTCCTCTTGTGCAGAATGCTGAATCTAAGCTTTATTAACTTCTTTCTATTCTATTAACTTCCTCTCCCAAATTAACTTTAATCCTGGGCTGCCTGGTCTACTGAGTGCAGAACTTCAGTGGCATTTTTTTTTTCTTTTAATCTTCACAGTTGTCTACAAAACTACACACACATACATGCACACGCACTTCAGTTCTAAAGGTGAAGGCAGTCTGGCACTGTAATAAATGGTATAAATTGAAGAGGTTCTGATTCTCCAGGGTATATAAAAATTTCACTTTATGGCCCCAGTGTATCTTTTCTTAATCATGGGAGCAAGGGAAAAATTGAGGAACTGGTGAGCAAACTTCCATTTCTTTTCTCCAGAACAGCAGAAAAATTCAAACAGATGTTTAAGGACGTCAAATAATTATTTGACTCTTAACAATGACAGCTTTACAATAAGCTTTAAAAAGGCATGGTGTGTGAAACTGATCATGGCAATCCCATTTAATTGAGAAAACAGAATTCCCCAAAGAATGAAATGCCTAATTTTTAAAAAAATATGCTCTGCCTTGTAGGCCAGCTGAATGCTCTCAGCAGTTCCAGTACAAAAGCATGAAAACTTTAAGGATATTCTTACACTTCTCATGACTGAATATCACTTCAGAATCAAACCACATATTGTCATTAGGAGAGGATTTTCAACAGACAAACAGTGCAAGATAAAAAAAAAAATCAGATCTAGCTTTGTATGAAATCCGTCATGCATCTTCAATTCATATAATCTATAATATTTTGGTACAAATCAAGAGTCGGGAGGGAACATACCTAATATTAAATATATCAATATAATACCTAATATAAATATGTATGTGGAAGCACATACCTAATATTAAATATATCAAACAAAATCAGCTATTCTCTTGGATTGCTTGTTTCACATAGAAAAGCACAGAATGTGTGTGTAAGCCTCATTTCTGTCGTTCAATTGTGCATATGCACTCTGATATTTTTTTAAAAGAGTGGATATATAAGGGTATTCCAATCTCAATGTTCATAATCTAGCCTGAAAACAATATAATTAAAGGAAATCAGTAATATAAATTTAGGCATATAAATGTAATAAATAAAAATAAAATATTGGACAACCTATCTATAATACCAGGAACTATCATTAATTTAACCATCTGCCTCCACCCTCCCCCCCCCAAAAAAAAATCCTAATGCCAGAGAGAACACAATCATAGATTTCCAGCCTCTAAGGCCTCATCAGAATAACCAAGCTATGTCACACCTTGTTTTAAACTTACAAAGCCAATGTTAAATACAATTTATCTAATAAAATGTTAAACTTGATACAAATTATTTTAATATAATAAAATACTGGAATTAATTTGATGCAAGGATTATAGCATCAGGCTAGAAAACCAGAGACCATGAGTTTTAGTTTTGATGTAAGTATAAAGCCAACATGGTGACCTTCGGCCAATCATTTTCTCACAGCCCTAGGAAGGAAATCTTGCCAAGAAAACCAAGTTTTATCCAGAGAGTTTCTCCAGGAATCAATGCTGACTCGAAGGTAATTCCCCCCTCCCCCAAATAAAAGTAGCATATTAAACTTGATATATGTCAGCCTCATGAAATAGTCTGGACAAGAAGCACACTCAGGTGAATTATCTCTACTGTGAGGTTACATTAACAGACTTGCAAATCTGAAACTGAATTTCTCTCCCCCTCCCCCCGGCATTTGCAGCCCAAGAAATTAGGAAAGGTCCCTTCTATGACATTTGCCACACTCACATTCTTGCTGTGGGTTAAGCTGCCTTTTTTAACCAACCATTGCCCTGGCTGCGACTCTTCATCCCAAGGTAATTTTTACATACCACTATAATACATGACTGGTACATAGCAATAACAATACCACCTAGACTTATATACTACTTCACAGTACTTTACAGCTCTCTCTAAGCAGTTTACAGAGTCAGCATATTGCCCCCAACAATCTGGGTCCTCATTTTACCCACCTTGAAAGATGGGAGGCTGAGTCAAGCTTGAACCTGGTGAGAATCGAACTGCCAAACTTCAGGCAGCTGGCAGTCAGCAGAAGTAGCCTGCAGTACTGCATTCTAACCACTGCACCACCATGGTTCTTTTAAATTATGTGTAGTCTATATTTTCAAAACCAGTTGTGAAGAACTAGTGGGTTAGATATGATTTGATAATATAGGCCATATTATTCATCTGCTTAACTAATCAACTTGTTCTCTCTTAAAGAAAAAGCACTACCTCGCATATATGCCATTTTTCTCTCATAAAAATGCCTCTTATAAGGAATGCAAGAGATCTATATTTAAATGGCCACATCACAGATCAAGTTGCAAATGATATCATGGTTCTTCATCGTGTATGGGGATGGAGGCTGACTTGTAAGCAGGCCAGCTATGTGGTTCTTTTTTTCAATGCTTCCATTGCCATTTTCATTCATTGCATTAAAAAAATGAACACTATAGATCAGGGGTGTCAAACTTGGGGGCTGGATATGTCACATGCTGGCCACCTCCATTCCCAGTTTAGCGAAGGGGGGGGGAAGCCATGATACATCATGTGACACAACATGATGTCACGGTTTTGACACCCATGCTGTAGATTTTAAAAGAAGAATTAAAATATGGATTTGTTATTTTTTGCTTCCATCTGGAGAAGTTATACTGCAGTATTTCAACTGTCTTTAAAATAAGCTGCCTTTACCTTTTCTCAAAGAACATTTATGCTGTAGCAAGCATTTACAATCCTGGAACTGAGTCCTTAGTGTCGCTAGAAATATTTGTAGAGTCTTCTATGAACAAGACCATTATGATGCAATGTGAATGATTTGAGCACATAAAACTCTGTTTCCCCTAGTATGGGGTGGGGGAGGAGAAAACGGAGGTGATGGAAACTGAAGAGCTGACTCATCTTAAGATGAGACCTCTTGTTGATTCTGTCCCGAAAACCAGATGGAAGGGATTGAGAGAAACAGCTGATGTAACACTTCCTTTGGGCTCTCATGCAACAGAATAGCATTTATGCTGACTGCTCAGCATGGTTGAGGCTGAAGGAGGGGGAGGGGAGAAAAAAAGACTTATACCATATTAAAGAAATTGAGTATAATTATTGAGCTGGGTTTCAGAGAATAGAAAACACTAAATGCAAAACTGTAAGTTAAAAAAGAAAAACCACACACGGTATAAGTACCTCCTCACTTGGAAAACAAACTGTGTAGCAGGTCTTCTCAATTCCTTACAATATTGTTTTTGCATATGCTTAGAAGTCTGGTGTCATGGTTAAGGCACCCGACTAGAAACTAGGAGATCAAGAGTTCTAGTCCTGCCTTAGGCACAAAGACCAAGTCACTCTTTCTCAGCCCTAGGGTGGAGGCCATGGCAAACCACTTCTGAAAAATCTTGCGAAGAAGGCTGCCAGGACTGGACAAGATTGAATAGAAGACAAAAATGACCTCTACAATATGTTGCCCATCAATAATAATAGTAAAAAGCCACTCTTATGCACATGATTCAGAAGTTCCATCAAAGACTCTCTGATGACATTTTTTTATTTCTGTTTCTACAGTTTAATTGAAACAGCAGTGGGGCAAATTAGCAGCTTTTACCAAAACAAATGGCCATCTAGTTATGATGTGTCTCTTCCGTATGCTCCCTTCATGGAAGCATTTTGAACTGTGGTGGCGCAGTGGTTAGAATGCAGTGTTGCAGGTAATTCTGCTGACTGCCAGGAGTCCAATTCTGACTGGCTGAAGCCTTCCACCCTTCCAAGGTTGGTAAAATGAGGACCCAGATTGTTGAGGGCAATATGATGACTCTCAGAGTACTTTAAAGCACATAAGTCCACAGTTGGCTACAGTCCAAATGATCCTTCAGGCCATCCGAAGATGTGCATTCTAATTTTTCTCTCTTTCATGGCAGACTAGTGTGCATTTGGAACAGTTGTGGCATTTTAACCCATAGGACAAATACAGAGAACAAGCAAACAAAAAAGCAATAAAGACAAAAACCAGATGAATATAATTTAAGGACAAGTAAGTTCTGTTGCTCAATTTTATTTTCTGTCAGTAAGGTGCCAAGAAGCTCCTTCTTAAAGAAGAAACAAAATCATAAGCCCCAAAGCTGTTGTAATTAAAGTCTCCTTCATTGGCTGCACAGATACTAAGCTTGGAAGAGGATGGAAAGAGAGTGAGAAAGGAAGTTTTATATATGTTTGTGTGCACACACAAGTATAGAGAGCTTTGTTATTGGTTACTGAAAAGGGAAAAAGAACAAATGGTCAAAAGATATGTGAAATTTTTGGGCTTCCGGTTTTGAGCTTCTTCAGTGACAGACCAAAACCTTGTCTCTCCGAGGCTTTGATCCGTGCTTGCCACTGGAGCACTCCGAGCTGGCTGGTTTCGGGGCTAAGCCACCCCGTAGAGGTGGTGAAGAGGGGGAGATTGCCTGCAGGGTTGAGGAGAGCCGCATCTCTCCTCCCCAGATGGCCATTACTAGCTTTTCCAAAGGTGGTTGCAGTGGTGGTCAGAAATGGCCACCACAAAGAATAACTCGACCGGGAAAGAATGTGCAGGAGGAAAAAAAGAAGAGAAAATTTTGATTGACTGGGTCAAACAGCAAAAGCAACAAATAAGGTACCCTGGAATTTAAACTTAACAACATTGTTCCCAAAGAAGATCTTGAAGCTGCGAAGGAGAGAGAGAAGGGAAAGGATTAGATTTTTTATTCCCTTCCTTATACTAACAGCTAAGAGACTTAAGCAAGAAATTGAAAAAAAAAATCCACTTTGACATTAATAGGCATCTAAACTGGAAATAAAAGTCAAAGGGATAATAAAGATTTCTGGACATTTAAAAGTTTTTAAAAGCTGGAAAGGAGAAAAAAAGAATACAAGGGCAGGATCTGGAAAAATGGAGAAGGCTGCCTGGAATTAAGGAATGGAACTGTAATTAAAAGTGAATGGAAACTTGGTAACAAAATAATAGAACCCCAGGAAAATAAAGTGGAAAAAAGAAGCAAGTACTAACAGCCTTGTACTATTGGATTATTTGGTGATTTTTGGTTTTTGCAACTAGACTGACTAAAATTAACTGGGTGGTTGTTTAAAAGTTTTTAAAATGATATCACTCTTTGAAGAACTGAAAACGGAACTTAAAAAATGGAAAGAAGATGCACAAGAAGGGAGAACTTTTTTTGGCTTCGTGTTTCAATTTTTAGAAATGGAGATCTGGAACTATGAGAAGCAACAAGAAATGTTTGCAGAACAAGAAGACTGGGATGAAGAAGAAGCCATCTTTAATGATCAAATAATTTTAAGTGGGAGGAAAAAAGAAAAAGGGGGAAAGAGAGTGAAAGGGTTAAGACAAGAAAAAACAACCAAAAAGAAGGACAATTTGAGAGATAAGTATAATATTAGAAAGCAACAGAAGAGGGGATTACAGATGAGAGAGTCAGAAGTAGAGAGACGAGGGGGCAAAAAGGGGAGGGAGAAAAAGAGGGGGAAGAAAGCAAGGAAAAAAAGTTGTAAAAGACAGAAATAAGAAATGGAGATACAGGGAAAATATATAAAGATTGTAACCATAAGCTTGTTTAGAGATAACAGGTGAAAATTTAACTGTAAAAGGGATTCTGTAATGGTACATAAGATAGCATTGTTATATTACAACAGAAATAATTTTAGAAAATATGATGATAGATAAAATATTTATTGTAATGTAGTGGGATGTTTGTTAATAAATGAATTAAAATGATTGAGAGAATTAAAAGGGAACATTTTTAATTATTAATAATGATTTATAAAAATATAAGTAAGAAATATGGGGAAAAAAGAATTCATCATGGAAAGTTTATAAGTGTTTCCAAAGAAGTATGATATTCAATTGAAAAGAAATGTTAAAGATGTTAAGATTTTAATGCATATTAATGATAGAATTGAATTGGAATGGAATGTGTGTTTTATTTACATATATATGTGAGTGTGTGTGTGTGTGTGTGTGTATTTTTTTTTTTTAAGAATATAGTGTCTATTTTAAGAATGTACCAAGCAGAATCCGATTGGAAGTTATGTATTATATTGAATGCTATAATCTCAAAGCTATACATTGAAGCTTAAAGAGAGTTTGAATGGACAAAATTAAAGGATATAAAGGTGTCATACTCTAATTGGTAACTGCAGGGAAAAATGTGTTTAATAAGAAAAGATAATATCTAATTGTAACAGGACAGACAAAAATATAAACATAATGATTTGAATTGAGATAATTAAAATAAAATTGAGGAAATTAAAAGAGGGGAAAAACTATGTGGAAAATATAAAATGGTAATAAGATAAAGAATAGAATATAAAAATGAGCATGAAATTGAGTTTTGTGTCTGTATGAAGAAGTGATAATCTGGAACCATGCTATTTTCAAAAAAGATGTTTTATCTGTATTTTGTTTTTTGTGAAAACCCAAATAAAATTTTCAAAAAAAAAAAAAGATGTGAAATTTTCTATCAGGACAACCCAGTGATATAACCTTGTAGACTTGGAAAGAATGAAAGTTTAAGGAAGTAGTATTAGCTTTGTTCACCACATTGAGTTATTTATAAAAATAATAATGGTGGCATAAAACATCTAAAAATAATAAGTTTTAATAAATATTTGTTTTCATCCATTGAACTAAAATCCCAAATCTTTTCCCCCAAATATAAGTGGCCTTCATCTCCTTTTAACAGGACTCACAATTTCTCAGTTTCATGCTTAGAAGTTCAATGTAATCATTCTTCCTATCCAGTTAAAAGTAATTCATCTTCCATTTTATTGGTTGGTTTAGAATTGAAGCACCAAGGATGACATGCATGTTAAAGGTGTACAAAACCTTCTAAGAGGCATTAAGCTCAATATACCTAATGTGGGGCCACAGTGTTTCAAGTTTGAAATATTTTGCACAACTCAAATGTAGAAAAAATCCAAAAATAAGTCAATTCACTTTAAAATTAATGCCTAGGTACTAGACGTTTCAAACCAGGCAATAAGTATGTCAGAGAAATGGCAAACATTTGTCAACTTCTCACATAAACTATGACAGTCACAACACAAATAGTATGAGCTCCACATATTCTACTGATGTATGACTGAACAATAAAATAGACTTGGTAACAATTAGATTTTTAGTCAATGACTCTAATTTTAAACTGGCTATGGCCAGTTTTAGACCAGAGGTCTCAACAAGGCTGTTTGGTTCTTTTCAGGTACAATTTTCACACTTCATACCTTTCATGAAAGATTTAAATTTTCTTAGAAACCACAATTTAAGTCTATTCTGGCAAAGTCAATAGAGCAAATTACATAGTGGCATACACACAGAATATCTTGAAAATCTGTTTTGTAGACTGGAGATAAATGATGTTGTATCTCCCCCCCTCTGTTGAGAGCAGGCTGTTAATTGGAAAATATGCTCCCAGACTCCTTCCCATTTTTGGCTACCGTAGACTAACACAGCTCTCCTCCTACAATGTTGCAGAAAGTGTGGCCCTGACCAAAATTGGGTACCCTCTTGGGACCACATATCCAAGCAGACACAGTTTTGTAGCCCAAGAGCACTAGAACAAGGAGCAAAAAGGGGTCTTCTCTCCTTTCACCTGCAGAAAAATCAAGAAAGCCCCCCCACCCAAAGCCCCAAATCTTTACCTTCTCATCACAGTTATGTCTTTTTCATAATCAGCATCAGATTTCATTTCAAGCAGAGTCAGCCTACCTTTCCCGTTAGATCAGCAGGATATGCTCCTTTATCATAATTCCTGGAAAGCGCACATTAAAGCCAATCACACTGATTGAATTTATGGGAGGATAAATGCACTGGAAAGAGTGTTTGATTTAGCTATAAATTCCTGGCATCTCTTGTTAATGGTGTCTGAAATAAAGCCAGCTTTTATTAAATGAAATTTAATCCCAGGAGGGTGTGGGGCTTAAAGATCCTGCTTGTTACAATTTCAGTGAAGGGAGCTTTTTATATGGAGCAGTGTGTGTGTGTGTGTGTGTTGGGTTTTCAGGATCCAGAATTGTTGTTGTTGTTGTCATTATTATTTTCTTTTATTCATTAAACAGGAAACACAGTCAACTGAACATTCAAAAATGAATCACAAATACTAGTGACTGGGGCTAATGGTTGATATGGGTTGCTGCCAGCATGCTAGATATCAACCAAGTATCTTCTTAAAATATACTATGTTTTGAGTAGCGCAGCTTTTTGTAGTTCTGCTGATGTTTTGGCAGGAAGCTGCAATTTCTTGATGTGTTTTGCAAAATTCTTGGACATGGTACCAAGTGCCCTAGTGACAACGGGTATCACTGTTACATGTTTTATCCAGAGTTATTATTATTATTACTATTATTACTATATTTTTTTCATTAAACATGAAACTCAGTCAGCTGAACATTTAAAAATGCATCACAAATATCATTGCCTGGCACTGATGGTCAATACAGGTTGCTGCAGCATCCTAGGTATCAACCAAGTATCTTCTTAAAATGTAATTTTCCTAAAATTGTTCTGAGTAGCATAGTTTTTTTGCAGTTCTGCTGGTGTTTTGAAATTCCGCTGCAATTTCTTGATGTATTGTGAAATTCTTGGACACGGTACCAAGTGCCCCAATGACAATGGGTATCACTGTTACATGTTTCATCCATAGTTGTGTAGTTTCGATGGCCAGGTCACGATATTTTGAGATTTTTTGTGTTCTTTTTCTTCGACTCTGGCATCTGGTACAGCAATATCAATAAATTGTATGTTTCAGTTTTCAACAACTGTGATATCTGGTGTTTTGTGTTCCAAATGATGATCTGTATTATTATTATTGTTGTTGTTGTTGCTATTATTATTATTATTATTATTATTATTATTATTATTATTATTATTATTATTATTATTATT
>BLBF01000003.1:85643067-85676701 GCA_015471245.1 Laticauda colubrina | reverse complement strand
TCGTAAGTCGGGGTTCCAGTGCGCCGGGTGCAACGGAGACACCCCCCCCCATTCCAAGTGCCGATTCCTAGATGCCATGTGCTGGTACTTCGAGAGACGGGGACACATCGCAAGAGTATGCCGGAACCGTAAGAGCTACAGCCCCTGATGTAGGGACAACACACCACCAAGAACCAAAGATAGACAAATGTGGAGCTGTGAGAGTCACGAAAGCAAGGGCAAGTGGCTAAACAAGAACTTCAGAAGAGAAGAAACACACCAAACTATCACTATTGGTCATTCTAATGCAACAAATGGCTGAAAAGTACATGTGGTAATCAGGATTGAGGGCCAAGAATGTAAAATGGAGGTGGATTCCAGATCGTATCTATTGATGATATCATGGGATACCATTAAAAGACTGGTACCACACCTTGGAGAACTGAACTAGAACACCAATCGCTAGTATTAAAATACTACCAAGAAAACAGAATACCGGTAGTCGGACTCGGACATTTCCAAATAACTTTCAAAGAACATAAGAAAATCTTGCCTCTAAAATCTTGCCTCTAACCTAAATCTTGCCTCTAAGACCGAAACCGACCAAGCCTGTTGGGACTCGAGTGGTTCGAACCTCTAGGGATCAGTGTGACCAGCATTAACAGCATCGCCAAGACAGACTGGGAGGAGAATCTAATGAGGGAGTTCCAGGATGTTTTTGATGGGAAATTAGGCAAGTACCGAGGGTCCCCTATATCATTTAATTTAGATCCGATAATAGCTCCTATTAGGTTAAAAGCGAGGTGAGTCCCCTTCACACTAAAACCAAATATTGATGAAGAGCTAAACAAATTATCAGCACAAGGCATCTTGGAACCAGTTGACCACATCAAATGGGAAACCCCAATCGTGATCCCAGTTAAGCCAGATGAGTCCATGAGAATCTGTGGTGACTATAAGGCTACCCTAAACAATGCACTACAGCAAAGCGCATATCCTGTTCCGGTGGTACAACATCTACGACACTCATTGGGGAAAGACTACACTCTTTGCAAAGCTCGACCTTGCCCAAGCATACCAACAATTACCAGTCGACCCCAAAACAGCAGAGGTGCAAACTATTGTGACTCATCGGGGAGCCTTCAAATGCAAAAGACTGAAATTTGGAGTCAGCGTGGCCCCAGGGGTGTTCTAAAGCCTAATGGAGCGGTTATTACAGGGGATAAAAGGAGTAGTCCCATATTTTGATGACGTGCTGGTGTCAGCCAATGACGTGAGCCAACTAGAAGCCCATCTCAGAGTAGTCTTACAAAGGTTCCAGGAGGCGGGACTCAAGGTCAAAAAAGAAAAGTGCCAATTAGCCACCTCAAAAGTCGAGTTCCTGGGGTATCAAATCGATAAAGAGGGCATCCATCCCACAGAGAAAAAAATAAAAGCAATAAAAGAAGTGCCTAGACCAAAAAACAAAGTAGAGTTGTAAGCATTCTTGGGACTTATAAATTTTTACAATGTCTTTCTGCCACAGAAGGCAACGACGGCGGAACCACTACGTAGGCTACTAGACAAGGCAGCCACCTGGACCTGGGGACGGCGTGAAGAGACAGTGTTCCAGAGGGTAAAAGACTTAATCACATCCGACTCTGTATTAATGCAATACAGCGAGACACTACCGTTGACAATCACCTGCAACGCGTCACCATTCGGCGTCGGAGCCGTACTGAGCCACATTCTGCCTGACGGGAGAGAAGCACCAATTGCGTTCTACTCCAAAACACTATCAAAAACTGAATGGAACTGCAGTCAATTAGGCAGAGAGGCACTAGCAGCAATATCCGGTGTCAAGCGGTTCCATGAATACCTTTACGGTAGGACTTTTACCCTTATTACAGACCACAAACCTCTATTGGGAATACTAGCAGGGAACAAGGCCACCCCAAATATACTATCCCCATGAATGACAAGGTGGTCTGAGTTCTTTGCACCCTACAATTATAAACTGATCCACCAACGGGGCAAAGACATTTCCCACACCAATGCGTTGAGCCGTACTCCCCTACCGGAACTAGAAACTGACCCGGCACCAACCACATCCATCCTATAGTTTGAGACATGATCAAACCTACCCATAACTGCAGCAGGCATTGTGAGAATAATGACAAGAGACAAAAACTTGTCACAAGTTTTAAACTGGGGAGGAAAAGGGTGGCCGGAGAACAAGACAGACTCTAAGTTTAAACCATTCAAGCATAGGCAAATTGAACTATCATTGTTAAAAGGTTGCATCTTATGGGGGATTGGGTGGTAATACTGGAACTGTTACAAGAACAAGTACCAAGTATGTTGCATGAAGGACACCCGGGCATTGTACGAATGAAATCCCTGGCCAGGAGCTATGTATGGTGGCCAGGAATGAATAAGGACATTGAGAAATGAGTTGAAACCTGCGGGAAATGCCAAAGATCCCGACCTGCACCCCCTTCAGCACCTATACTAGACTGGGAGACACAGAGGGGGCCCTGGTCAAGGATCCACATAGATTTCGCAGGGCCAACAAAAGGACATACATTTTTAATCACAGTAGATGCTTACTCCAACTGGCTAGAAGTAAGCGTCATGAACTCTACCACCACAGAAGCAGTTATTAAACAACTACAGAAACTATTCACCACACATGGGTTACCGGACTTGCTCGTCTCAGATAACAGCCCGCAGTTTACTGCACTAATCTTTGAAAAATTCCTCGCTGAACATGGCATAAGACATGCCTTGACAGCGCGGGGCTGACTGGCTACCAATGGGAGGGCATAACGCATGGTCCGATATACCAAAGAAACTAGAAAAATTAGACGCAGGGGACATACAAGAAAAAATTGAAAAAATGCTCACCATACAACACATAACACCGAGTTCTACAACAAATAAAAGCCCAGCAGAATTACTAATGGGCAGAAAATTAAGATCACAATTAGATAGGTTACACCCAACATACAGCTTTGAAAAACCAACAGATTCCTCCAGCAGATACCGCGCATTCGAACCAGGAAACTTAGTATATGCAAAAAATCTCACTGGACACCCACTATGGGTACCGGCAAAAATAACACAAATAACGGGACCCTGGTCCTATAAACTAGACATGGACAATGGCAGAAGCTGGAGGAGACACATTGATCAGTTACGATCATGAACACTGGAACGCACCACTGACACACCCAGACAGGAAGAACAACACACACATACACCAGAACCAGTGCAAACATTACACAAAAATATTAATAGACCAACCAGAGAGGGGGGAGACCCCTCAAACACAAATAAGGGGGGAGGGGGAAACCTTCCAGCAGAACAAGAAACCCCACAAAATCAAAATATACACAATAAACAACATTCGCAAATAAATTCAGTCAGAAACAATTACCTACTCGCAGAAGTCTTCCGCGAAGAGGAACAGGAGGCACAAGAAAACCTAGAAGCCGCTCCGGAAGGGAGCTGCCGAGCCGACTCTACCAGTCCGAGAGGCCGGGCAGGAGCGGTATGGCTGACTCCACCTTCCAGGAGGTTCCACAGAGAAGGACGGGAGGAACAGCGATCCTGTCTGAACCCACCGAAGACGACACAACTAAACTGTGCAAGTCAACTAGGCAACCTAAAAGCCCCGCCTACTTACGTGACTACGTAAGGTAGGACCATACCAAGAGGGGAGGGGTGTTCCAAATAAACATAGTCCAAAGAGCCTATTCCTATTGGTTGAGAAATACTGGAAGCTGATTGGTTCACTACTCGACGCAGATTGGCCAGTAACAGCTAACCTGTGATTGGCCAGCTCAGCGGTGGGAAAAACAAGTCCCCGTCATTGGCCACTAGCCGCGAGCAGCCTCTCTATAAAAAGAGCTGCCGTGGCTCCTGGTTCAAACAGACTTTCTGCACTAAATAAAAGAGCTGAAGTTACGCTGATCTCCGATCTCATTCTTCATGAACACTACAATTAGTGTACAGGTTTTCAAAAGTTGTGGAAAAAGCTTTTCGGTAGCCTACTGGAAGTGGTCTATATGGGATGGATTAAAGATTTGGTTTAGTGTTATTTGTTTAATTCTTTCATTGAATAATAAAGCTAATGAGATGGAATTCACGCCCAGAGTGTATAACCAGCCAATTTACATTGCCTCGATAAACAGGGGGAACTTGGGCACAGTAGTATTCTGCCAAGAGCAAAGTACTCTGAAGTGGTAGGTCCATTAGTAAACTATATATTTCAGCTTTCACACATTGCATCCATATGAAACTGAAATCATTCCTTGAAATATGACTATGGTCACTGGAAGTGAAAATGCACCTTTCAGTTGATAGTTATGCCTTAGTTCTCAAGATGACACTGAGCATTGCAAGCCATGTGACAAAGACTACAAATCCATGACACTTTTTCCTTTTTACACAGCAGCTTTTTCTCTTAATAAAAAGCATCAAAATCAACATGAAATCTGTACTATGAAAATGTCTTTCACGAAAATAATCAAAGAGAGTGTTTTGCCTCTGGTAGCCAATCTTTCCGGCGAGCATGACAGAAATCCAATTCAAAATCTTGATCGCTCCCATATCCAGACTCTAACCAAGCACTGATATTGTTTTGGGGCTATTGTTCTGAGCCAATAATGGCCAAATCAGTAAGGGAGAGAAGACCAGAGATGCTAATGGTAGCTCTGGTGATGTGCTAGATGTCATGCTGGCTGTGCAACTTTTGATACCTGGGGTGTAGTTTAACCATCCTGTCTCTTCCCTGCATGATGCATGAGATTGTCCTGTTGGGCTTCTACCAATCCTAGCAATTGATCAATATGCCTAATGTCTGGAGAAATATTTTTTTTTTCTGGATGAGCGCTCAAAACAATAAGTGCTTAAATATTGAAAATATTATCACGCCAATACATGCACATGATTTCATCATAATTATACCAGCATCAAAGGAACTTCATACTGGGAGTCTGATGTGGACATTTGCACAGCTTTAAATGAGGCTACAAAGTTTAATTTCTCTTTCCTTCTCGATGGGGCCTTTTCTTCCTCTCTCCCAGCACAGGATTCGAACCAAGGCAATTTGCCAGGAGGCTGCTAAGAAGTCAGTGTTTTCTCATGCATTGTGTACCAAAGAACTGTGAGGCTCTTGTGTGTGTAACCTAGAGACCAGAGCCACCCAAATGGCACAAGGTGGTCAGCTTTAATAAAAATAAAACAGAAGAAACATAGATCAAAACATAATCTAAAACAATGGGACCCATTAAGAACACATCAAGAAGCAAAAAACAAATCACCTCCAATCCACAGAAATTCAGCTCAGCAGATAAAGCAGCTTAAATGCCAAATGGCCAATGCCCACTTGAATAGCACTCTTTTGGACCACTGACAGAAGAATAACAAGGAACAAGTCAGCTGGAGGGCCTTAGCTGGGAAGCAACCACTGAGAATGCCTGGATAATCTGCTTTTGATGATGGAGAAACAGGAAAAAAAAAAGACCTCTCCTCAAATAAGGAAACTTCACAGGAAACATGTGGCTAAAAGTTTATACTGAGTCTGATTACTGAATGTATTTAATGGAGGAGAGGAAGGGTAGCGGAAGAGAGCACAGCTTGACCTATGAACAGCAAAGGAAGGTAAATATGAACCAAGGAGTCAGTAAGGGCTATATGGTTATCCCCCCAAATCCCTACCTTAAATAGGTTTTGGGTGGAAATACCATTACCCAACATGAAGGTGTTGGTGTGGGGAGGGGAGGGTGGAATTGTGCTGCAGGGATAGGTTTAGCCACATAATGGGGAACAGCTCTGCTCCTTTGGAATCAGCACTTTGAAGCTCAAGGACAGATCTTGGAGTTCTGGTGCCCAGACAATTGATTCCCAAATCTGCTGGGAATGGTAGGTCTAGAATTGCTATTATCTGAAGTGGGGGACTCACTGGGAAAAGGGATCAATGTGCTCCTTGCCTCTGGAAGACCTTGTGAGCATAAAAACTTGGGTGGATGGTGATGGATTAGAAGCATTTAATTAATTTCCTATACCAGAGGTGTCAAACTCAATTTCATTGAGCGCAGCATCAGAGTTGTATTTGACCTTGGGAAGCTGGGGGCATGACCAGGGTAGGTGTGGGCATTCATGTTGGGAGGCACCTGTGATGGTCTGAGTGCTCTGCCAAGGAAAATGAACTCCCAAGCTCCATTTTTGGCTGGGATGGCATCCTGCAACCCTCACGAGCTCCATTTTCACTGGCAAAGGCCTGCGGTCCAGTCCTTTGCTTTTTCCAGGGTGGCCCCATGGGGAAGATCTAAAAACCCTGCAGGCTGGATCTGGGCCCCGGGCCTTGAATTTGACATCCTTGTCCTATGCTCTACGCTAAATTGAAAGGCTCCAAAGTAAGGATAATAAATCATTTAACAACTGTAGCTTCAATCTGTTTGAAGAAAGTTGCCAGTGTTCCACCTACACTCTCCTTACCAAGGATTTCTGTTGCAGAAGAACATTTGGAGACTTTGATTCTGTGAGATTGCAACTACCACTCTTTTTACATCTTTTGTGGTATGATCTTCTGGGAAAGTCCTGTAGAAATGGCCGAGAATGGAAAGTGCTAGGATTGCTCTGCAAACAGAGATTCATATTTCTTTGGTGAAAGAACTGTCTTTTTTGAGAAAATGTCCCTGATCCTGTATGGAAACCTTCTTCTGACTCACACTCCATTTTACTGTGTTCTATCAGTTCAGTGCATTTTCTACATTTTAATTCAGAACTGTTGGATGAATAGAAAAGTATTCTGCAATAAAATTTTCCATAAACTAAATAAACCAGCGTTCACTCATGCAAGGTGATGCTGAACCTGCAAAGATTCAAAGAGGCATCTTAAAAAGACATTTACTTACAGCAATTGGCCAATCTCTTTATTAGAAACAGCTAATGTGACTCAATATGTAAGCTTCAATGTGCTCCAATATACATTTTTGTTTGTTGAACTACAGCTAGTAAACATTGTCAATTGGTATAATACAACCTGAACCAAAATGGAATTGCCAACAGATTGTCAACTGGTATAGTACAAGCTGAATTGAAATGGGATTTGCCAACAGGATTGCTGTTTAATAATATAAAAGCAAATGTATTATGCTTCTTTTCACCAACTCAAGTGACTAAATCCAGAAGGTTGCAAATTGGTTCAGAACACCAGTACAGTTTAATCACTAGAAAGATAAAACTCCTTCAAAGACTACAAATGAAGCATGCCAACTGAGAAAAGAGAGCCAGGATGCTCAAATGTCAATAGTATGTTTCACTATAAACAAATGCATGCAGTACTGCATAGCAATTTCAGTTGGTTAAAATCCAGGGAAATACTTGGTTTGTCTTTACCATAGGAATGGCCCTGAGGACAGTAGCATGATGGCATCAGGACTTGATGGGATCTTCTGTCTCCAGTCTATTTTCAGATTATTTACTCTTACCTGAATGAAGGTGGTAACATACAACATGAATGGTATTTTAATTTTATCTTCTCCAATCTTTGTGCATTCCACAGGAAATGTGTTTTTCTACTTCATTTCCAACATTACACAAGCATCCAGACATTAAATTTTAAAATGCTTCTTCCTTCCTAATGAATGATCCATAGAGTCTTCTTCTACTGAATGACTCACCAGTTGGAGCTCATTCAGACATCTGACTGGTTTCTTTTGGACTTCTGATTTCTTTTTCTTTTTTCTAAGTTTCTGATTCAAGTAAAACCACTAGAGTTTTTATGAGCACATCCATGTAATGTTTTTGGCAACCTGGAAATCAACTTCTCACTCTGGGCTCTTAGCTACCAGGTTTCCTGGAGCTCCAATCCTTCTTAGCTTTTGGAGACCAGCTACGTTTGTTTATAAAGTAGGCAATCAGATCATGGGGAAGGAAGGCAAGCAAGTTACTTTGTCTTTGGAGAATGTACAGAGCCTGTTTGTTTATGCATTCATGTAGCCATCCAACTAAAATTATATGGCTCTGCATAGCATGTAAAAAGAAAAGAAGAGGGAAGGGGGAAGCCTCGTATGATCAAGAAGTACAAAGCAAAATATTCCATGAACACTTAAATAGTAATCAGAACTAAAATCTTCAGCTTAAGATCAGCTAAGGTATCTGACACCAGTTCATACTATCATATGTGGTGAACATGTCAAAAAGTGAAAAAATATTGGACAAAAATACATACATGACTTGAAAAAACGATAAAACAAAATATACATTTGAAACCAGAGAATTTTTGCTCGGCATTTTACCAGACAGGTATAACAAAAGGAATGTATAACTGATTATACATGTATTGACTGAAGCGAGAATAATATTTGCACAACAATGGAAAAGCAAAGAGATCCCAATAAATGAAGATGTGATTAGAAAAATATTAAGAATGTGCAGAAATGGATAAGCTAACACTTACAATTAAGGAAAAGGAATAAACTGAATATATATTTTTTTAATTTGGGCCTTATTTGATCAATGGTTAGCTGACAAAAACAGGAGCTAGAAACAGGGAAATATATGAAAGGATTAGTGATATAAGGAAGATACGTTAACTTGGTTAAACAAATAATATGATTATTATGGTTATTAATATTAATATAATTGATATTAATGCAAAGAATATGGTTGTAAATACGGTGATTATTTCCTAAAATGATTTATACCCAGAAAACATACTGTTCAGTTGAAATTTGAATTTTTGTATGTTATAAAATAAAAACCTATGACCAAAAAAAAAAGGATCAACAGGTCTCTGTTCACCCAAAGACCAAGGCTGCAGGAAACAGCCAAGTCTTAACCCCCTTCCTAAAGACCGGTAGGGTTATGGCTAACCATATGATCCAGAACCAGCTGGGTGCAGTAGGTGCTGGAGTAGAAACTAGGAGGTTGTGACTTCTAGTTCTCATTTAGGCACAAATGCTTCCTGTCCCCATGCAACACAATCCATCAATATGTGATTCTAGCCATTACTTACATCTTCTCAAATGACTGGTCAGTTTGACATTTCTTTCAGCTTAGAGATTTGGGAGATAACTATGAAATGAATTGAACAAAAATGGGCAAGGCAAATGTTGGACTGGAGGTACATTTGGGTGAGAAATTCTGTTGAGATGTTTCCCAGTTGCATAATAGCCTAGGTATATGTAATTTGGTTGCTGCTAATGATTTATGACTTGCTTAGGTAGCTGAAATAAGATCCAGCAGCTGTAAAAAATCAAGACATTTGAAAAGCCTACAGTTCATAAAGAAATACAACAGACAAATGTTTTAAAACATAGAAAGCATGTATACATCATAGCAGGATTGTGTTGGAAGAATTATCCTTCTGGGTTCAGTTCCAAGTGGGAAAAAGGACATTAAGAACATGGAGGCTATTTGGAAAGATGGTTTAATGGGGAACAGGACCACATGGCTTGGAGTTTCAAAGTGAAAAGGATGATCACATGCTTCAAGATAATGGGGGAAGGAAAAAGAAGGGTAGGCTGAGATGCTGAGAGTCCCTTATATACCTTCTGTTGGAATTTGAATTTGAGCTTGTATTATGATTGGTTGTCAGACTCCCAAAGGGCCATGCAGGCTGTCCTGAGTCCCAGGTTTGGTTGGGCCTTGCTGGATGATGATGTAATGAAAAGGGCTTTGGGCAATTCCTATAGCTCTATCTGGAGACCTTTGTTATGTAAAATACTCTGGCCCAGGCCTTAATGGCCCACCCATTAACAAAAGTGGGTGTGAGCTTCTGCTTCTGAAGTGAGTTTCTGCTTCTGAGTTTCTATTCTTTTTAGAGGAAATATTCTGCCTTTTTAATATTTCCTAGGATATTTCATTTTTCTAGAAGAGGGGTGGGTGCTAAATTCCTACAGTTGTCTATGGGGATTGTGTGTCAAAATTTGCTGGATGGGGGACAAAGTGTTACAATCAAATTCTTGCTATGTGTACCAAAGGGAAAGAGCTTGGATTAGAACATATCTACCCCCTGCGCCCACCCCCAAAATCTTACAGAGTTGGAGATATCCATAAATGCACACACCCTGCATATAAGCCTGAATTACAGCATTAAGATACTAGAGTTTTATATAATTCTGCTAAAAACATGGCAACTACATGTTTGGTCTGCAAATAAATCAAAATCAAAGCATCTGAATGCAACTCTTCTGACAGGGAATGGACAATACAACCCAAAGCTGAACTGAGAGAAGTATTTCCCTAATAGCAAAAGGGAAGAACAGAAAATCACCCTGGATTTATTATGTTGAACTTTGGTCTTAGGCAAATTAAATTTTATAAGAAGCAGTTGCCTAGAGAATAGAGAGCTTCTGCAGGTTTTCTTCAAGAGCAACAGGCCCAGAACCAGCCATTTAATCTCAGTTTAAATTCTGGAATTTAAATTCTGGAACACACCTTGTCCTAGACAGAGGAAAATAGCTTGCTGACAGCAGAGCCTGTCCGTCTGCCCGTGGCTACTAGCTTTGTGTGCCAGTCAGTTTTAGAGCTGAATTTCTGTTGCCAAGCCTCTTCTCTATGAGATGATAAACTAGAATAAACTTCATTACCTGAGGGAGGATTCGCAATAGGCAATAACTAGGCCCTGCCTTATGGAGCCTTCAGAAAAGCAGATTTGGTTACAAGCTTTTTGCCAACTTTTTTTTTCTTTTTTGGTTGTCCTTGTTCAAATATTTGCTTCAGTAGCCAGGGAAAAGAAAGAAAAGTAGAAGCATGAAACAGGCAACAAAACAAAACAAACCAGGAATGTGGCTGTTGTTAATATTAAGGTCTATTAAAGTCTAATTAGCAGAAGCTTCTCAAGCTACACTCGCTTAAAGCTTTCCAATTTCACTAATTGAAGTCATTAAAATATAATGTACCTTCTAATCATAATATAACTTCAGCAAGGGAGTAGAGACACCTCTTTGTCTCTGTTTTAAGCATGTTAGTTTAAAATCAATATTGCATGGCCCACACTGGGAATTTTTTGCACAACCGTCTTTCAAGGTCCAGTCAAGTCTTCCCACAGCCTTGCTGGGAGAAACTGAGAAAAGAAACTTGTTTTCTGAAAAACCCACATGCATTTCCTATACAGCAGGCTTGCATATTCCATGAATGTTAAAATGACAATCAGAATTAAAATCTACAGTGTGTAATTGAGGACTCTGTTCACCCTGACTGAAACAGGAAACAGCCAAGTCTTAACCACCTTCCTAAAAGCAGGCATAGTCAGGGTCAACCATATGACCCAGAGCAGTGGTGGGATTCAATTTTTTTTTTACTACCAGTTATGTGGGTGTGGCTTGTTGGGCATAGCAGGGGAACTCTCCAGAAAGAGGTGGCATTTGCCGGTTCTCCAAAGTACTCAAAATTTCTGCTAGCGGTTCATAAAATATAAAAACGATGAAAAACATTAAAATCATGCATCGTAAAAACACAGCAGTTCAAAAACATTAACAGATGAAATCATAGATACAAGATGGCAAAGAGAGGAACTGAACACATAGGGTAGGGTGGGGTTGAATTTAATTAATGATGGGATTCAATTTTTTTAGTCCTGGTTCTATGGGCGTGGCTTGGTGGGCGTGGCAGGGGAAGGATACTGTAAAATCTCCAGTCAGAGGTGGTATTTGCTGGTTCTCTGAACTACTCAAAATTTCTGCTACCGGTTCTCCAGAACTGGTCAGAATCTGCTGAAAACCACCTCTCACCCAGAGTTAGTTTGGTTTAGTAGTGAAAATGCTGGCTTACAAACAAGGTGATGGTGAGTTCTAGTCCCACTTTAGGAATAAAAGCTGACTGAGTGACTTTGGCCAGTCACTCACTTTCAGCCCAACTCACTTCACAGGATTGCTGCTGTATGGAAAATAGGAAGAGGAAGGTAATCTGTGACTTACAACAGTTTATTTAGTGACTATTCAAGTTACAACTGCACCGAAAAATTTGACTTGTGGCCTTTTTTCACAGTTACAACCTTTGTAGCCTTCCCATGGTCATGTGATCAAAATGAAGATGCTTGGCAACCAGTTCATATTTATGACTGTTGCAGTGTCCCTGAGTCATGTGATCACCATTTGTGACCTACTGACAAGCAAAGTGAATGGGGAAGCCACTTAACAAACAGGTTACTGGCTAATCAACTGCAACGATTCACTTAACAACTCTGGCAAGAAAGGTCATAAAATGGGACAAAACCCCTTTAACAAATATCTCACTTAAATTTTGGGCTCAGTTATGGACGTTAAGTCAGGGACTATCTCTATTTGATGTATTCACTGCCTTGAATAACAACAACAACAACAACAACAACGATAATAATAATAATAATAATAATAATAATAATAATAATAGTAATAATAATAATAATAATAATAATAATAATAATATAAACATTTTTTAAACATGAGGCCCTTCTGAATGTTTTTGGTAGCTAGATAGCTAGAAATTCATGGAAAGTCTCTGCACATAGCAGCAGGCAACAGGATGTTCCTTAAGCTTTGTGCCAAGGAATCTATCTGCCCTTATCTTGCAGGTGAGCCACAGCCAAACCACTTGAGGCGAAGGAGCACTGGGGTGCCCTGAGTATTGAAGGGTCACCAATGCAGGCAATACAATTGCACAGCTGCTTCTGGCATGGCATCTGAAAGGCCTTGGTGGGCTCCCATCTTGTCTGAATAAATCTAAAGGTGTCAAGGCTTTCAAATAGTTCCTTGTTTCCATAATTGCTTTGTTTATGGAACAGAAGATCCCTCTTCTCCTGCTAAGCAAAGAAATCAGTTTCTAATATGAACCAAGAACGGGAGTGTATCAGTGGTGCTATTCTACCGGTTTGGCCCAGTTCTGTCAAGCTGGTAGTGCCAATTAACAGTGGAAACCAAACTGGTTGTCTCTGATGCTCTGCTGTTGGGCCACCCTCCCGCCCGGGCTCCCATACTAACCTTTATGTCATGCTTTTGAAGCACAGCTGCTTTGTGTGACACAGCAGATTGCTGCACGTCAGCTGCTGAAGCGACAAGGAGAGTGCAGATTGCAGAAGGTGAGTCAAAATGCCTCTGTGCCTGCACAAAGTGTGTGTTGGGGCACATGCACATGTAAAGTGTGTGAGTGTGCACAAAGCATGCCCACCAATCCATGCCGACTGAACCAGTGGTAAAAATATTTGAAATGCACCACTGGAGTGTATGTGTGTGCATGCACATTTGTGTGCATGCATGTGCTTCAAAACATTCAAGATGACCACCAAAATCATGGTATACTTAAAAAAAAAAGTCAGGTTATGATGACCTCTTCATGGCTGCCATCTTGATTTCTATACACACTCCAGTCTCTGAGCCAAAAATATTAGCAATCCTAAAATTCCTAAATAAGATGTGCAGATAGCCTTTTAGCCATGGATTAAAAAAATTTCATCCATTAATTTTGGTCACCCTGGCCCAAATTATTGGAAGTGATGATCTAGACTCATGGCATCCTGGAAATGGGCAAGCCAAACAAAATGTCCCAGCCATCTAAGTCGTATGACACCTCACTTATGTTGCATCAGTTTCCACGGGTTTTGCTTTTTTCAAAAGAAACAGCAAGCCAAAGAACAGGGAAGGGCTGGCTAGACTACTGGACTTTGGCAAGGTTAATTTTAGCCCCGGCATTATCTCTGGAAGATCAACAAGAAGAACTCGTGCTCTGCTCCCTCCATTCCCAGAATCTCAACCTCGCTGCATTACCTACGGATGGACCTTGTGCACTGCATCTTTCTTGGCAAGGCTGCTCTGTGCTGAAAAACCTCTTTGCAAGCCACGTAATGGAGGCACAGAAAATCAAACAGGTGCCAGATGTTATCCCCCCCCATGAATAGCACACCACGCTTCTTCTCTGACTGCATGGATGCATACTGCTCTCTTCCTGCCACAGCAGCACAGTCAAATCACTGTGTTTAACTTCCCAGAAACTAGCTCTTCCGCCCCCATCCCTCCCCCTCCTCCAATTCTCCCTCAAGTAATAATGGATGATCTCAGTTAGCAGAACCTGAGAACCTATTGTGTTCATCTGGGAATCACAAATGGCCCAGTATTTTGTTGCCCCTGGAGTTCAGCAGCTCCTGATCGATGCAGCATTTAGAGAGGCTGCAGCAGGCAGAGTCTGGAAAGGTCACCAGCTGAGTGACTTCTACTACAGGCATAGCTCTGACTGCTTTTTCAGTCAGTAGCTGCTTTTTCAGATGAGCAACTAATACAGCAGGATAAACCAAGATGGAGGAACTTTGGCCATGATTCAAGAAAAAAAATCATCCATAGCTCCTCGAGGAATACCTCATATGCAGCCAAGAGAAGGTCTATGGTTATGGCTAAAAACAGGTGCAAAAATCCCCAGCAACTTAAAATCTCCCAGTCTTCCATGATGGCAGGTTTTGACCTCTTGAGATAATGTCCAATTTTTTGGTCCTTCCGAAACAGTTCCATTGGGCTCTGCAAAATGACTCTCTTGAATCCACATAATATGAAAGAATCAAATATTTCCCCATCCGAGAACAGGAAAAGAAAAATAATAATAATGCCAGCCATAATTCTATCTCTCTCTTTGTATATTATAGTCAAAGTCCATGTACTAAGCTTTTTTCAGAGATATTTCTGTAAGGAAAAAAATGTCATCAGGTTTATTTTCCTTTGTAATGTTTCCTAGCTGGATAAATAAACTATCAGAAGCAGAAAAGCTGCCAGACACAGTCCCTTTTAAGGAGTGACCTGACAAAAGGGCTTCTTAGGAGTAATGAGGTAATTTCTAACATAAGATACACAGGTTCCATAAATCTTGTGCAGACAGTGTTACATGCCCATTCAGCCTCAGATTCTTGGGAGCAATTGAAACAATGCATGCAAGAAAAAGGCTCAGAGTAGTCTACTGCTAACATTATGCCCTTGGATAAGGCTGACTCTGAGGTCAGCACAGTTCATAGAAAACGACAACTTCCATTTGCAAAAAAAACAGCTAACCCCCTCAACGCTCATTGGCTTGTCAGGAGGCAATTGTGATACTATCAGTTAAAGCATGGTTGGCTGGGAAATTTTGCGAGTTGAAGTCCTGGAAATCTTTAAAGTTGCCAAGGTTGAGAAAAACACTGAAAGCTTTCATTGGGATATGTTTCTCCAAATTTTTCCAAATTTTACAAGTTTCTATTTAGGTTCCCACCAGTTCCCCCCCCCCGCCTCCCCTCCCCAAAAAACCTGGCTTCTCTTGACAGACCAGCAATGCTTTTCCAGGGATTGAACAAGGACCAAATTCTTATCACAGCATTTATGTGAAATAAGTATTTACTGCAGGAATGCCTGTGATACCCTAAATATTAATAGGATAATATTATTCCTTAACATTTCTTTCTGTCCACTTTTTGAATGATGCCTTAAGTGTGTCTGTGTGTGTGAATATCCTTTTCAGAATTAATATTCCATGCATTTAATTAGGTACTTCGATTTACTACCACCATTGAGCCAAAAATTCTGTTGTTAAGCAAGACAATTGTTAAGTGAGTTTTGTCCCATTTACCAATCTTTCTTGCCAAGAGTTAAGTGAATCACTGCAGTTGTTCAATTAATGACATGGTTGTGAAGTGAATCTGGCTTTCCCATTGAGTTTGCTTGTGATCACATGACCTCAGAACAATGCAACCGTCATTTAAAAAAATGCCAGTTGCCAAGCGTCTGAATTTTGACCATGTGACCATGGGGATGCTGCAGTGGTCCTGAGCTGAGGAAAGGTCACAAGTCACTTTTTTCAATGCTGCTGTAACTTCAAATGTTCACTAAATGTCTGGTTGTAAGTTGAAGACTACCTGTAGACTTTAATTCACATAATAATTTAAAAGAAATCAGTCTTTAAGGTGCCAAAAGACTAATCTTTTTTGTTATCTTTTTTTAAAAAAACCATTATTGCCTGAGTGAAGCATAAGGAATCTTTACTCTCTTTTTTGTCTTAGCCGTAAGCAATCATGAATTTGTGCTGATTTCATAGCAACTCTAGACTTCTCTGGATTCCAAATTTATTTTTAGTTCAACAGTATAATTAAAGGACACACCATAAAACAATTTTCTTTTTGGCAGTGGTGAAGTTCTGCAGACCTTATAGATGGTGTGTTTTCCCACTGGAGAGAAGTTACTGAAACTCTCCTCTTGGTCCCTGTGCCAACTTGATTGGGGTGGGGTGGGGTTCAAAATGGATTCTTATGGTTTACTTTTGAAATAGATGAGCAAAAATTGCTGCTCCACTTTTTATTTTTAATAATCCTTTTATGTGGCAAAGGGATTTTGGCTTTCCCAGTAGAATGGAAACCACGGAAGTATAATGAATTCGAGATCCTGTGACGTAGAAAGTATGCATTTTGTTTGGAATATATTGTCTCTTCTATATGAAAACTGCTGTGAGGTACAACCTCCCAAGCATGATAATAGATGCTGCGGAAAGAACACAGGCTGCAAAATTGATGTAATGTAATGTCATCTTCAAAAATCTCAGCAGCTTTTTTCGTATAGAAGGAATGACAACTTGGCAATTGGCGACTTCATTATACACATTCAAGTTAGCCGAATTTGAGGAAGCTTGTTTTAGAACAAAAATTATGCAGAATCTAGCCAGACCTAAAGGAAGGTCTGTAAACCATTCCTCCTTGGTAAGATTTGCAAAAAATAGCTCAGTTCTATATTTTTCTTTACCATGAGCCCTGGTGGCATAGTGGTTAGAATGCAGTACTGCAGGCTGACTCTGCCCACAGCCTGGAGTTTGATCCTAATCCTATCAGCTGAAGATTGACTCAGCATTCCATCCTTTCACGGTCAATATAATGAGAATCCAGATTGTTGGGGGCAATATGCTGACTACGTACACCACTTAGAGAGGCCTGTAAAGCACTTTGAAGCAGTATATAAGCCTAAGTGCTAGTGAGTCTACTTTGCTTCACAAAGCTTTTCTCTTCCTTTTGCTTTAATCATTCTATGGGGAGAACTCCAGAGTAAAAAAAGAATGAAAAAATAAATATTGCTTTTATAAACACAGAAATGTATCATAAATTAACCCAGTTATGCTACTTACAAATGTGCTAAAAACTGCCACCTCTGTATTAGAAACTGTATATTATCTTCACTAGATATGATTTTTGAATATCAACTGAAAAAGAATTGCAAAACAGTATCCATTATTTTAATTAAGAATTATGAAACATGCTATTTAAACTATCAAGTATAATTGTGCACTGTAATCATTTGATATAAATATTGTATGCTTTAAATTACCAATTTGTTGTTCAACCAGTTTAATTTTCTCTGGATTTCCCCCCTCCCCCATCTAAAGCTGCAAGATAATGAAACGAAAGTTATATTAGTCATACTGCTACAGATAAATATTTACCCCAGAGGAAACTGCCACAAAGAACTTCAAAATTCCTACTCAATTTGCAAAACAAAACAAAACATCTCAGCAACTTATTTAGCAAGCTGTGTTGATTTGGACATTATACAAGATAAATCCAGAAATACATCTCCATCTGGAAAGGTGGACAGGCAATGCTGCCATAAAAACATCTGCCTGGGAAAAAAAAGCTGTCTAAACGTTTTATTGATTAGGCATTCATTTGTCCCAATTCAAATCTTTATTTTGACTCAAATGGGCAGAGATGCTCTAGTTGAACTTTTTATTGGGTCCAGATGTCTGCTATTAAATAAAAAAAACCCTCAACTAATTACTGATTATAATTACTTGACACGATTCCCTTTTTTCCATTGTTTCAAAAGCATTAGGCTTATACTAATCCTTTCCTGCTTTTACAGATCAGACTAGAAAGAGTGGAAGAATCCACTCTTGAATCTGCTAATCAATTAAAAAAAACAAAGCTATATAATTCTCACCATCTTATATCATCAGCAGGATTGAAAACAGTGGATGGAAGAGACCAGAAGTTCCCATTAATACTTCTCTACCTCCTTTGCATGTGTTTACATATTTGAATCTATCTATCTACCTACCTACCTACCTATCCATACAACCATCTAAAAGGTCTATCTTCCTGCCTGCTTGCCTGCCTACCTGCCTGTCCACATACCTACCTACCTATCTACCTATCTACCTCTCTCTGTCTCTGTCTCTGTCTCTCTCTCCATCCATCCATCCATCCATGTTCGAAGCATCGGCCCTGCAGGCACATCAGGAAAAAAGGGCAAGAGGGAGGGAGGGAGAGAGAGAAAGAGAGAGAGAGGGAGCAGGTAAATGGACTAGAATAGATATTTCAATATTTTTCTCCTCCCTCCTTCTTTATTTTTCTTTCTGTCCCTTCCTTCCATCCCCCCCTTTCTTTGTCTGTCCTTTTTTCTTTATTTCCCCTTTCTCTTTCTTTTCTTCCTTCTCTCTTTTTCTCTTTCTTTTCTCTCTCTCTCTTTCCCTCTCTCAGGCTCATCCCACTGATTTGGTGCAGCACTCCGCTCGGACTTGCTTGGGCAGGTCCCTCCGGTGCAGCAGGCTCAATGGGGTGGACCTGCAGGGCCAGCACCTAAAACGCGGCAGTGGCGGCACATTTGAAAAGTCAAGCAAAGCTAGAGGTCAGTAATTTTTGCTGCAAAGAATCACAAAAACTTCTGGGTTGTGCACAAGAAGGGACATACTTGTCAATGCAATTCAGCAATCTAATAAATAAAAACAAAACAAATCAACAAGAATCGGTGAACCATCTCTGATTAGATTTTATTCACCACTAGAATCTAATCAGAGATGCTTCGCCGATTCTAGTCCAATGACCTGCTCCAGCAGGGTTAGAAGGTAGTGTGTGTGTGTATGTGTGTTCATGGCTGTCAAAACTCCAAAAACATGTCAAGTATTTCTGGGGAGGCCAGTCATAAATTAGAAGACTTGCTAAAGGGCCTGTCACATTGGTCGACGGATGCAAAACGTTTGTAAAAAGGACACAGCAGACGAGAAAATGTTCCATCCGTTGTTATCCGCTCTCAAAAGTGCCCCGAATTTGCATAACCAGAGCAGACAACAATGGAAAGGAACGGACGCGGGGAGGATGTAGAGGGGATGTAAAACGGATGCTCCACATAAGCCTAGCGGATGGAAGCGGATGGGAGCGGATGGCACATCCACAGGCCTTCCGGGGGAGCAAAGCGAAGCGGACGCGCAGCGGAAAGAGCGGATGCCGAGCGGATGCCGAGCGGATGAAGCAGATGCAGAGCGGAAGCCGAGTGGATGCCTAGCGGATGCCTAGCGGATGCAGAGCGTTCACTGCGCATGTGGGGAGGATGCATTGCGTCAGCCCCGCAGATATAAAGGGAAGCAGCTCGCAAGCAGGTCAGCATTCAGAGGAAAGACCTGCTGCCAGACACAGCTCCAGCCAGCCAGCCAGCTAGCCAACAACCATGGGGAAGAAGAGAAAGCCTCTGCCAACTGCTGCCAGCCCTGGCAAGAGGGACAGGGCCACCATCCTACCCTCTGGCCCTGACTCTGCTTCTGCTGGGGCTTCTGCTGCTGGAGCTGACTCTTCTGGTGCTGGAGCTTCTGCTGACATTGCTCCTGGTGCTGGTGCTTCTGCTGGTGCTTACTCTGCTGGTGCTGGTGCTTCTGCTGGTGCTTACTCTGCTGGCGCTGCTCCTGGTCCTGCTGGTCCTGCTGGTGCTGCTGGTGCTCCTGGTCCTGCTGGTGCTCCTGCTCCTGCTGGTGCTGCTGGTGCTGCTGGTGCTTACTCTGCTGCTGCTGATCCTGGTCCTGCTGGCGCTCTTGGTGCTGCTGCTGCTGCTGCTGCTGCTGGTCCTGCTTTTGCTGCTACTGTTGTTGTTGCTGCTGGTGGTGGTGGTGCTGTGGTGGAGCAGCCCCTACAACCTCAAAGCCCCTCTGATGAGAACCCATATGGCCCTGCCAGAGGGAGGAAAAGGCATACGCGTGAACGGGAGAGGAGGCAATACTCCATCGAAGAGGAACATGAGGATGAGGTGCTGGAATGGCTGAGGGAGAACGAGTATCTATGGCAGAAGGGACACAGGCTCTATTGAGACACCAAGAGGAAGCAGGCGGCTTGGAGAGAGAAGGAGGAGAGCCTGGGATACACTTCGGAGGTGCTCCTCGGCTGATGGAAGCACATGCACACCTGGTACGGGAAGCTGCACCTCAAGAAATCTGGCCAGGTCACGGTCAAGCTGACAGACTGAGAAATCTACATGATGGCCAAGTGCAGTTTCTTGGAGGGTGAGATCTGCCACCGAGGAGCAGCCCCTCTCACAACCCTCTCTCTCAGGCAGCCCGGTGAGAGCCAGAATGTCATCCTTCAAGATCTTCTAGTATTGCTTTGCATCTTTTGACTGCCATAAGTAACGGGGGGAGGAAGGGAAAGTCTGGGAAGTGAGCTGGAGGTGTTACACTCTTCTGTTGTGTAAATGGAGGGGGGGAGCATACAATAGAGTTAGGTTTCTATTCCTTGCTTAGCTTTCTTTTCTCTGCGCAACGGCAACCCATTATCAAAATATGCCAAGGTCAACGGACAGAGGCCTCATCATCACCTGAAGATGCCCACATGATCATATTCACAACTTCTAATTGGAAGTGTCATCTGAACTATTGGGGGTGGGAACATTTCCATCACTTTGTATACTTGAATTGCGTGCCTAATTTCCCAGATTCAGAATTCTTTGGTTGCTACCACTTCACTTTCAGTAAAAGATGTCTTTTCTCTAAACTAAAGAATCTAAGTATTTCTTTCCTGGATTTTGAATGGAGCTCCGCCTGACACAGTCCTCTTCTGGCCAAGAGTCAGCTCCTGTGTCCGGGCAGGTATCTGTGGAGCGTGCCACGACGGAAAAATGCGCGACAGCTGCACTACCCATGGCAGAGCGCGTGGAGGACCCCCTGACGCAGTGGGAGCAAGGAGAGGGCACTTCCACCAGAGGCCAACCCATATCCACCCCCAGCTCCACCTCCACAGAAAGGCAGAGAGGCAGACCGGAGGGGCAGAGCCACACTGTCTTGCTGGAGATCAGGGACATCATCAGAAGCAGCGTAGATCTCCTCTCTCAGCTGGTACACACCGACGTCCCATCCTCCAACTGCAAGCCCTTCCTCACCTACGTCAACCAGACCCTCATGAACGTGTCGGAATCACAGTACCAGGTGATAAAGGACAGGATCACAGGTCTTCTTCACAACCCTCCAGACCCAGCTGAACCTGCTCCCACCCAGTCCAGGTCTGCTCCTCCACCCCAGGTGATGTCACTGCCCTTCCAAGGCTTTCCACAGGCCCTCACCTACCAAGGCTACGGCTACCAGGGGCTCCAGCAGCACAGGCAGCCCTTCCCAGTCCATGCACAGGTACATCGGATGCCACTGGTGCCACCGATGCCACCCACGCCACAGATGCCACCAATGCCACAGATGCCACCCACACCTCACCTCGCTCAGCTGCAGACCAGACATCCCCACTACACTGCTCCTTCCTCCACCCCACAGCCAAGCCCGGTCTCAGAACATCTGTCATCGGTATTGGGGCTGACACCCCATGTCCTGGAGGAAGGGGCTCTCAACATCACAGGACTGAGCCAGCTCTCTGAGAGCTTCCTCCACACACCATCCCCTGTTGTCCTCTTGGGGCGAGGCACCCCAATGACGCTTCAGACCAGTACTCCAGCAGCAGCCACATCCACAGCAACTGGACCCTTCACCCCTGAGACTGGCAATGCCTCAGAGTGACCAAGAAGAGTGCCAGAGACTGGGTGGCTACCTGTTGACTTTATCTTTGCTTAAGACACTTGGGTCATTTTTCTTTTACAGCTTGTTATTAATAAAGATTATCTTTGCTTCACACACTTGTCTCATTTATTTTAGTCAATAAAGTCTTGGTGGAAACTTTTAGAAATGGTTTAAGCCTTTGCATGCTTGTGGGATGGGTTAAGACAGCTGTGGATGGGCAGGGATACCTTTGGCATGGGTAATAGCTGTCGGATGGGCAGGGATACCTTTGGCATGGGTAATAGCTGTGGGATAGATAAACCTCCAGTGCAAGCATAGTGGGACTGTATGGTCCACCCTCCCAGCTGCCACACCTATGGCGCTTTATTATCAATAACAATTTAATCATTCATCAACACATTTCAACATAAACACAACTCTTTATTAAATGCCCTGTTCATTGTCGGGGCACTCAACATACATGGCCCAATCTCATCAGTGTGATGAGACAGGCTGAAGGAAGCATCCATTAAGTATCTATCATCCTGTCTTGCCACTCCACTGCTCTAGCTGGGGAGTTGCACCAGTGTTTCAGGAGGTTGTGCTGCTTCTTCCCTTCACATGAAGCTCTGTTGGGGCCTTGCACATCCTGAGTGTCTATCAGGTTTCACCCTTGCCTCCATTCACCAGGCTCCATATCCCCATTGCCTTGTTGGAGGTCCACGAGCCTGTTCTGCAACACTGGGTAACACATGAGATTGTGCAGGATGCAGCAAGCTTCTACGATCCTCCTCACGGTCTCTGGGCGATGCTGCATGGTGGTGAGAAGTACCTGGAACCTGTTGGCCAGGATGCCAAAGGCGTTCTCCACCACCCGCCTTGCCCTGGACAGCCTGTAGTTGATGATCCTCTCTTCACGGGTGAGGCATCTGGAGGTGTAGGGCTTCATGAGGTAGGTTCTGAGGGAGAAGGCGTCATCCCCCACGATGCAATAGGGCACATCTTGTGTGTTGTTGGGCAGGGGGTCTGGATCTGGGAAGCCCATGATGAGGTTGCATTCCAGCCCCTCCTTGAGGTGACTGGCGTTGTATACCTGGGTATCTGAAGATGACCCGTTGCCTGAAGTATCAATGTATATGAACTTGTAGTCAGCATCGACCATGGCGAAGAGGATGATGCTGAAGAACTCCTTGTAGTTGAAATAAGTGGACCCTGACTTGGCTGGAGCTTTGCATGCCACGTGCTTCCCATCTATGGCTCCAACGGTGTGGGGGAAGTTCCACTTCTGATACCACTGTTCTGCAACTTTCTTCCAGCCTTTTTCAGTGGAGGGGCACTGGAGGAGCTCCTCCAGGTATTCTTCGATGATGGCCTGCACCACTTCTCTGACCACAATGCTGATGGTGTTGTGTGGCACCCTCCAGCCGTACTGCATGCTCCTGTACGTGGTCCCTGAGGCTAGGTGGCGCAGAGTCAGTGCCACCTTCAGCCCAGAGTCCAGGCTGGGCCGGAAGTTGGTGCTCAGCTTGGTCAACCTGGGTCTCAGCCGCTCCACAACTTCGTCAAACATGGCTGGAGGCATCCTCATGAAGTTCTGGAATGCATGAGTGTCTTCGTTCCTCAGCTCCACCATCAGCTTGTTATACAGTCCGTACTCGGCTCTTCTGGAGATCAATCTTCGGACCCAGACACTTTTTGGCCACTTCCTTTTCTTCGCGTAGAACAGGTGAAAGAGCCTGTAGATGACTTCGCACTGTTGTAGAATGATGGTGGCTACCAAAAGGAATGTGTGATGCTTCATGTTGGAGATGACTGGATGCTGTGGAAGAGCAAGAGCAAGGCTGAAGAGGTCTGCACTGCAGGGCTGCTGGACTGAAAGTGGATTCAGGTGAGTTCCTCCCCCTTTTTATAGGAAATATAGGTTTTCCACTCAGTGTCCTTTTGTATCCTCTCGACATCCTGCAGACATCCTAAATATCTGAGATACGTCCCCTCTGCGAACGTTTTTTCCATTTTAATGCTTTGCATGCGAGCTGCATCCGCTTTCATCCTTTCTACCTCTGTGCTACTAACACTGCGCGTCCGTTCCACGTCCGTTTCGCTTCCTCCCTGTGTCCGTTTTCCGCTGGAGCGGATGTGAGTTGCGAGGATGCGCAGCGGATGCCTAGCGGATATAGCGGACGCATAACGGATGACGATGGATGTAGAACGGATGTTCCCCGTATGCGTTGCGGATGCAGAATGGACGCGTTGGATACTTTATCCGCTTAAAAAGTTTTGTGCAGCTCAAAACGTTTTGAGTGGATGAAATGTCTTTCGACGGATGCTAGACGGATAGAGAGGATTAAAAACGTATGCAGTGAGTACAGAACGGAAGCATCACGTTAACCAACGGATGGCAAGTGTTTCTCTCCATTTTACATCCTCTTTCCATCCGTTGGTGCAGTGTGACATGGGCTTAAACAACCGGCCATTAAGTGAGGACCACTTGTATTTAGTTTGCCAGTCACCTGGCCACGTGCACCCAGTCACATGACTACCATACTACACCTACCTGGTCATGTGATCAGCAAGCCATGCCCAGGCAGCAAGCCATGCCAGCCAGTCACATGACCAGCAAGCCACGGCTACCCAATCACAAGACCAGCAAGCCACAGCCACCCAGTCACGTGACCAGCAAGCCATGTCCTTAAGTTAGAAATCTGAATCCCACCCCTGGGTGGAGGGCACCAAGGATGAGTTTGTAGCACCAAGGGGGCAGTGGACTGAAAAAGTTTGGGAAACACTGGAAAGGTTGATAGGAATCAGGTTTTAAAACATTGTTAGTTTTGCTTTCAGAATATTTAACCTTTTTCTGTTTCATGTAACACATCTTGCAAAGAGAAAAGAAGATAAAAATTGCATATCTTGCAGAGTTTAGTAGTTTAGTTTGAATAGATAGGTAAAGTTCCTGTGGTAGATAGTCCCAATTATTATGAACTAACCCAGTTACAAGAAGCAGGGGGTGAAGTTCAAAATATTGTAACTTATGTACATTAGTTGTGTTTGGAAGCCTTAATAATGGAAAAATATTCCCTTATTAAGAGTATCGGTATTATATTCGGTATCACCTCAAATTGCAAGATGGGCCATAAATAAATTTAATAATAAATAAAACAAAAAATCAATTACCTTTGTCATTAAAAATGTTGCACCACATAATAATGTGCAGTGGTAGTATATGGTAATGCTTTACATATATTTAGTTTATTAGATAATATTATTTAAGTTGCATACATACTGCAACTTCTGAGGGAGAGAAATATTTGCTCTGAAAAAAATAAATCCTGTTGTTAAATTGCTTTTAGTCCCATTGGGCAGTGCCTCAAGTAGGAGAAAGAAGTATATGTGGTAATTAAGTCACACTCAGCTAAATACATTTGAAAGTAAATGGGTTTGGAGATAGGTTCTGGAAGAGAAATGAGAGGATGTCCATTCTACTTAGAGTTTTGTAATGGAATTTAAAATTATTTCTCCATTCTGTAGAAGTAAAAACATATGAATTGGATAAATTTCTGAGAAAAAAAAATCAAATATACAACTACATTCCACAAAAATACTTGAAACAAGCCAATTCCAAATAATGAAGTGAATCTTTTTAATGTACTATAGTTAAGATTAGCTCTGTATTGTCAGAATATTAAATGAGGATGGAAACTACTAACCTGCTCATGGAGAATGGGTAAGCTCTAGACCAGGGGAGAGATTCTACCAGTTTGCACCTATTCGCTAGAACCAGTTGTTAACATTCTAAGCAGTTTGGAGAACCGGTTGTGAGAAGAAATTACTGGCCTAATCCTGTCAGGAAGGCAGGAAGGAAACATTCTGGTGTTGCTTACAGAAACTGCCTCTCCATTAACCCTTATTACATTCTTGGCAGGACTAGACTTCCTGTCTCAGGAACTTCTCTGGAGTTTTTTTCCTTTGCTGGTACTTTGCTTGTGTGGAGTGACCATTCAAAGTTACAATGGCACTGAAAAAAGTTACTTATGACCATTTTTCACACTTACGACTGTTGCAGCATCCCCACAGTCATGAAAGGCCAGGCAAGATGTTTGCCTCGATGTGAGTGATATTGAGTTGGCCACGTCCAGCCAATAACATGACCACCAAGCCACGTCCACCAACTAAGCCACAGACCCAGTTGTTAAAAAAATTGAATCCCAGCCCTGCCCTAGACCCATTCTTAATTGTTCCCATCATGTGGGTAAGTGAATGTGTTTACTTTATAAAGAGGCAGGCAACTTCCCCCAAAAAGTGATATGTGGATGATGATGATGGCAATGATGTTTGATTCTACCATTAGGAATCTGAAATGCCTATTAAATGCCTCCCCAAAATGTAAAAATTCAAACCATCATGAAAACAGCATACAATATGCATGTCAGTTGCTCAGTAAATACAGGGTTTTTGAAATGAACTAAGCATCTGAGGTGATACCTGTTATTCTCTTTCGAAAACATTAAATAAATAATCCTTAAAACTGATTAAAGATGTGCAAAGCTTAACACCAGCTGCTTTACAAAAATAGGTCATCAGATGAAAGTGAGCAGGGAAGGCTACGTACTCAACCTTTGGCACATGTATTGCACACCTCTTGTTAAATACTTTTCAAATGTCCACACTTCCATTAAAAATCTGAATATATAAAAATCTTTTACTTCAACATATTTCAAATTGTCATATTTACACTTCAATTTTACAACCAAGGTCAGTGAAAAATACAGCTGTGTTACCACTGAACAATTTAGGATTAAATTAAAAAGCACATATTAAACCAGAAACTTGTCTTTGACCACGAATGTAAGAAAACACAGCAAAGCTAGGCAGGGGAGGAAAAAGCTTAAAATTCCACGTTAAACACTTCTATTATACATACACAGTATCAGAAATGTTTGGCTTTCAAATAACACGATTTTCCTTAAGTGTAAAATCTTATAGCTATGAAAAATAATGTACAATATATCTGGAGAACAACTTCAGATGAAGGCTAGTAGTGTGCCTTAAATAGATATTTCACCAAGACAGCCTTTACTGAAAGACATTAATTATGCAGAGTTAAAAAACTTAAAATTGTAAGAGTGAGGGTGTGAGTGTGTCTTTGTGTGCACGCACAAGTTTTAACAGTGTTACTAGGCTACATAATACATACAAGCTTTGAAGAGAATTGAGTGTGCAGGGCAACTGCAGCCTGTGCAGGCCAGCCTATTAAACAAACAGGAGCCAAGACTTCAGAAAACAGCATTGAAGTAACCAAGGTCCCCAAAACTGAGAAATACTCTAGAAAATGTGGGTGCTTGCTTCTACAACTTGTGCTGGTAATAACAGAGAGAACACAGGTCACTTGCTTTTAAGTGCTAATGTAAACAAGCTGCTATTTCACCTCTAGGAAGGAAAACATTGCATCCTGCCTGGAAAACATTGCAGAGATTTCACCCAGACTTTTTAAAAGGTTTTTGATAAAAAGAGTGAGAAAGTTTTCATGTGCTTTGGTCCAAACTCTGACTTGATTTATAATGCTGATGGTTCTTCGGGGCGGAGTGGGGAGAGATACACTATGCAAGCTGTTTGGAAGTTGAGTCATGGCAACTGGATTTCTTTTCTTGTTGGTTTGAAGCATTTTGCTGCTTCCAGACAACTCCACCTGGATGACTAGAATCGTCATCGATGTTATGCAAGCCATGGAAAATATTCAAATCTGGTTCCATGTCTTGCTTTGATATTAACTAAGTAAAAGTATGTGTGTTGCTGTGTGTGGTTTTTGGTCTACATGCAGTGATGCATTTCTCATTATAGGAATTATTTATACGCTGAGGTTGGAGTGAACTCTATCAAGGACAGTCTCTGCAAAAGAAAGCCATTAGTAGCTTGATCAATACGAACATTATCCTTGCAAAAGATAAAAGGGACAGACATGCTTTCTTTCCCAGAAATTCAATGTTTGCTTTTGCCAGGCAGTGGAAAACTAAATTTTTGTCCTTCTGATCTCTCCTGGACAGTGACACCAAAAAGCTAGTTCTGCAATTTCTGCCTGGTTTTCTTTTCCTCTCTTTTTTATTTATTTATTTTTTGGGAAGGAGAGTGTATATCTGTGTGTATGTAGAATTCCAGTTAAATTGTCTCCAGTTATCATGCTCAGTTTAAGCTACTACATTTACACATATCCTATTAATATCTTGTCTAGGAGAAAACATAATTTGAAATGTGGCATTAACACTTCTCACAGCAGAACACTTTCTAGTGAAGCCCTTCATCCTCACAAGTTCCTTCTCCAGTTTTTGTCAGCTGCATTTTTGTGCAAACAACACATTATATAAAGAGAAACATACTTTTTTTAAAATTTACATGAACATTCTTCTGAACAGGTATCAGAGTCCTTCACCTTGCTTTTCACAGTCGTAAACAACAAATGATCTACAATACTTTAATCAGTTGTCATGGATACCATGTAAAGCTCAGCAGGGTTGTTTATGAACATCCAGTTATAAAAACTCCACATAGTTCTCAGGAATCAGTCCTATTTTCCCATTCAAGGTTCCTTCCAACCAGCCAGGTTCTTGAGATGGATGAACTGGAAAGATAATATGCAGGTTATTAAACTTGTAAATCTGAGATTTTAAAACAAAATTGGAATTTTTCTAATATATATGTATGTTTCTTGTTCTGCGTTGGTGAGGGAAGAAGTGGGGATAGAGACGCAACACCATTTTGTCCTGATGGTGCCCCTTGGAGCTTTCTACATTGGGGTCTACAATCCAGTTCAGTCCTGTGTGGATGTGTTCTTTCTCAGCTCTCAAAAAGGCATGGATATTCCGGGGATTTGCATTTGCAAATCTGCATCCATCTGCACTTTTATTCACACATGACACTGACTTGCCTTTCAGAATGACTCCAGAGGCCAAAGCATACCTAACAGGCATGCAAGCTTACAGTGGTTTTCCAGATGTTGTGAAGTACTTTTTGTCCATCAATGGAATGCTCTATCTACTGGCTGGTTTCAGAATCTTAAAATCAAGCCACATCTAAGCTGATAGTGGAAGAGTGAAGAGTGAAGAGCCACAATTTCTCATTTCAAATTCTCATTTGAAACCACCAATCTGGCTGTTACATGAACTCATCCGTGCTATTATAATCTAAGGAGGAGTTTGTTTTCCATAGGAGACATTTGTTTCTGCTCACCTCACCTCACCTCTCTGCATGCGTGGTGTTTCAACATTGCATTTTTTCCTGGACAAAACAACATGTACAATTGATCTTCCCTCTCCTCCTCCACTTCGTAACACTTTTCCCTTAGCTTAACAGAATTATGTCCTAGAATTGGTGGATGCATAGCTTATACCCAATTTTTCTTCATTTCTCATCATTGCTTCTCAGAAGGATTCCTTTTCAAGGTGAATGCCCTATCAGCAGGCTAGTAGTCTAAAAGGGCAAGCACGTCAAGGACTTATAGATGCAAGTTTATTAATATATTGCCAGATCCTAAAGCTTCCAGGCTCAGAGTGTTATTTATTTATTTTTATAATCAATCTGTTTTCCCTAAGCAAATTAGTGCTATAAAATGTAGCACATATGAAGAGTGATAGAATGGATGGGGAATATTAGCTTTTGATTGATTTTCTGTAGAAGGGAAGATAATGTTGTCATTGTTGTTAAGCCATAACCAGAAAAAGCTAGATGCTGTGGGGAACAACTTCTGTGAGTGGGTGCAAAGGATACTTGACGAGTGACTCACAAGGTCTCACGGTCATCATACTGCAACAAAAATATAGGCAGGCCTAAAAAAGAATGCTATTCTTTGAAAATGAACATTTGATTTGAAAAGGTTAAGGGACTACAGGTAATCCTCAAATTATGACCACAATTGAGCCCAAGATTTCTGTTGTTAAGGGAGACATTTGTCCAAGTGAGTTTTGTCCCATTTTATGACCTTTCTCATCACAGTTGCTAAGTGAATCACTGCAGCTGATAATTTAGTAACCCGACTGTTAAGTGAATCTGGCTTCCCCATTGACTTGGCTTGTCAGAAGGTCGCAAAAAGAGATCGAATAACCGTGGGACACAGCAACGGTCATAAATATGAACCAGTTGCCAAGCATCTGAATTTTCATCACATGATCACAGAGATGCTGCAAAGGTCGTAACTGTGAAAAACAGTCATAAGTCACATTTTTTAATGCGGTTGTAACTTGAATGGTTTAAGGTTGATTCATCCTTCCATCCTTCCAAGTTTGGTAAAATGAGGACCCAGATTGTTGGGGGCAATAGGCTGAACTGCTTAGGGAGGGCTACAAAGCACTGTGAAGTGGTATATAAGTCTAAGTGCTCTTGCTATCGCCGTCTTCTCTGTTTAATTTCTTCCAGGATTAATTTGGTCACTCTACTATCACTGGCATATAACCTGCATCTCCATTGTTAATAGAACTTCAAATAGAACTAACTCATGAACAAAGAGATATCCCTTCACCTAGTCCACACAGCTTACAACCTAAATTTTGAAGATGAAGGGCCCAAACAAGAATAAAATTAAGAAGAATCCTTTAATCACGCACAGCTTTATGACTTTTAATGTGTTTTTTTTTCATCAGGAAGTTCAAGCCACAGGGACAGTTCATCCTCGTTATTCATAGTTCCTCTAAAACATCTTTTTTGTAGCACTGAAGTTTAATTTCCCACTGTGGCCTATATCTTCAACTAAAATTTCACTCTGTGATATATTTCTTCCTACAACCTCCTTTCTTTACCATCTTCCTCCTAGTCTTTTTTTAGCCCTCTGTATTTATGTAGTTAACAAGCATTATGAAAAACACTAATGACAACATGGTTACATAAGCCTGACCATTCTTGTTACCCACAGGAGGAGGAAGGCAAAAAGGAAGGAAATATTGTCAAGAAACCACTGCTGTTTCTATGCAGATAATGTAAGAGCCACTCTTGGGAGCTAACAGGGCTTTATATACAAAAATCTCTTGCTGACCTGCTCATTAAAGAGACTTCCTATAGTTGTCTTTGATAAAGTCCTTCCTTTGCTAATTTAAATTCTAAGAAGACATTAAGCACAAGGATAGCTGGGAAACATGAATCAAGGCATCAAGAGAAACACCCTTGGAAAGATGTGGAAAGTAATGGAACCATCTTTGTTTCTTGGGATAATCTTTGATTAAACTCTCTAAACCTAAGACAAACAATATACATTAGCAAAAAAAAGTAATTACACTATGACACCTCAGTCTGAATTGTTATTAAGAGATAATAGATTATGAGTCAGAAGTCAGTAAAAATAGAGATCAGGTGTTGATGAATTAGCAATTATACCAGGTATTTAGTAAATTAAACACACTGTCTATTCTTGATAAATTAGCCTGGATTTCTCTTTCAAAAATCTTTTGAATACCCCCAACTTTCAAGAGTCAGATAAGTCAATAACAGGCTAATCCTTAACTTTCTGGAAGAATTATTTCTTCTTTTTATAGATAATGCTTCCTGAAACATCTACATTTAATTTTAAAATCATGCATATTTTACTACCTTGCAGTATAACTATCTACTGGCTTAGAACCAGAGGTGATATTCAGCAGGTTCTGACTAGTTCTGGAGAACCAGTAGCAGAAATTTTGAGTGGTTCAGAGAACCAGCAAATACCACCTCTGACTGGAGATTTTACAATATCCTTTCCCTGCCATGCCCATCAAGCCATGCCTACAGAGCTGGTAGCAAAAAAATTTGAATTCTATCACTGCTTAGAATAAGAATAAGGCTAGTTGTATTCAAGTGATCCTGAGATCTGATTGGCAGCATTTAGAAGAAGGCAGCAAGATTATGGGGACAGGATTCTTCAGGTATTATTATGGTATGAGCATATGCAGAAATCAAAAGATTAGCCAAAACGAAAGTCCTTGTGACAAGTCACACTGGAATTACATAAAAGGCTGTGATCATTCTTGAAAGATACTTCGACAGCTGTCATCAAAGATGGTGGCCAAGAAACTTCAAGCTGGAGATTAGGAAGAGGAATGTACTGTATTTTTTGCTCTGTAAGACACACCTGACCATAAAGTTTAGAAGAGGAAAACAAGAAAAAAAATATTCTGAACCAGAGCCTGAGAGGACCACAGATAGGTGTCCTCCCATGTGCCAGCTTTGAATTCCTGCACTGTGGAAAAGAGACAGAAGAGGTGGGGTTCAGCACTATAAAAGGACCCTGCCACCGCGGCCCGGCTGCTATTCACTCAAGGACCAGCAAAAAAAGGTGCATCTTATGGAGGGAAAAAAGTGTGTCTTATGGAGCGAAAAATATGGTACATTCCTCTCCCTAATCTCTACTTGAAGTTTCTTGGCCACCATCTTTGATGACAGCTGTCCAAGTATCTTTCAAAAATGATCACAGCCTTTTTTACATAAGCAACTAGCCTATTTCTTTTTTAAAGTAGGTCCTGTATGGTTATGTCATAATGTCTTTTGTGATCTTGGGCTTAAAGAAATTCTGAACTCGAGGCTAATCAGGAGAGAAGATACAATTATGCTATTGTCTCTTCGTCTTCTTATAATTGTATAATTATATTGTATAATTAATTGTATAATTATATACAATAAATATACGCTGTAAATATATAATAAATATACATTGTAAATACACAATGTATAATTGTGGCAATAGCACAATGATTTCATTGCAATCAGTTTAACAGTTGAAAAATGGAGGCACGGTGAGGAGGGTTTTTTCTTGAAATGAAACAAAGAAGAATATGTCCTGTGAGGACAGAATTTTGTTTCTTGAATCACATTTTGGATCCAGGAGGGAATCAGATTCAGGACCAATTACTCTCATGTGTTAATGGTATCTCATTTCCAGTCCATGTAGCAAACATTCTCTTAACATTTATGATTATTCTTATGGTAATCCCACTGACTCCACAATGTCTTTGTTAGACTTTTCTACACACACATGCACACGCACACACACACACACACACAGACGGAGCAGTGGTGGGATTCAATTTTTTTCACTACTAGTTCTGTGGGCAGGGCATGGCTTGGTAAGCTTGGCAGGGGAAGGATACTGCAAAATCCCCATTCCCTCCCCATCCCATTAACCTGCTTTCCAGCTCCATTCTCCTGTGCAGGGCAACAAAAGAAGACCCAGCTGATCAGCTGGGACTTGGGAGGCAGAGAATGGGGGCGGGGCCAGTCATAGGTGGTATTTGCCGGTTCTCCGAACTACTCAAAATTTCCCCTCCCAGTTCTCCAGAACTAATCAGAACCTGCTGAATACCATCTTTGATATACAGATATATATTAATTTGCAGAAAAGTCTAAGACATTGTGTGTGGGGAGGGTAAGATTTCCACAAATATATTAATACTAAATGAGACTAGCAAATGGAAATTATGATTTCATTTCAGTAAATCTTTGATTATGAGATAGATTCTGACAAGATTACTTCAAATCTGCATTCTTTTCCTATTTTCTATCCTAATTTGTTCATTGTTCCTATTTCATTCTATCTGACATACGTATATACAAAAGCAAAGAAATTAAGGGGAAAAAAATCACACGCTCAAAAGAACCCTTTTCAGAATGATAACTGAACTTAGTTGTGTAAATATTAAACATTTTATTTCAACATTGAACCTAGGTTATTTTCCATTCTTTTTAAAGGTAGCCAAGTACTTCTTACAGCTAACCAAGCAAAACAAAGGAGCACTTCTTTCTGAGATTTAGACGTTGAACTATGTAAGAGTGAAACAAAGAAACAGTATTTGTATCTTATAAAACCATTTTAAAGTATGAATAAGAGGAAAATCATGTGACCACCCAAGAATGAATATAAATATATGAATATATATATGGGCTGGGGTGGGTGTATATATACATACATACATACATACATACATACATACATACATACATACATACA
>BLBF01000003.1:85629584-85642967 GCA_015471245.1 Laticauda colubrina | reverse complement strand
GTGTGTGTGTATGGTATTCAGCTTTGTTCGGGTATTTTCCCATGTCATTATAGTTGTGCTTTTAAAATTGTAGCAATGTTTCGGCAGAATCTCATCTGCCATCCTCAGGCTTCATTATAGTATTCGTTTATGAGTCAGACTTTCACAGCCATTTCTGTTTTAAAAGCACAACTCCTATGACATGGGAAAATATGCGAACAAAGCTGAATACCATACACACACACACATATATAATACATAATACACAAGGGTGGGATTCTGCCAGTTCGCACCTATTTGCTAAAACTGGTTGTTAACATTCTAAGCAGTTTCAGAGAATCGGTTGTTAGAAGAAATTACTGGCCTAATCCTGTAAGGGAGGCAGGAAGGAAACATTCTGATGTTGCTTACAGAAACTGCCTCTCCATTAACCCTTATTACATTCTTGGCAGGATTAGATTTCCTGTCTCCGGCACTTCTCTGGAGTTTTTTTTCCCTCTTTTGCTGGTACTTTGCTTGTGTAGAGTGACCATTCAATGTTACAATGTCACTGAAAAAAGTGACTTATGACCATTTTTCAAACGTATGACTATTGCAGCATTCCCACAGTCATGAGAGGCCAGGTGAGGAGATGCGTGGCTTGATGTGACGGATATTGAGTTGGCCACGCCCAGCCAATAACATGACCACCAAGCCATGTCCACCCAGTCACATGGCCACTAGGCCATGCCCACAGAACTGGTTGTTAAAAAAATTGAATCCCACCCCTGATAACGCATAATATATAACATAAGCCATTCTCTCCCCCTCTGTGTGTGTTTTTATGTGTGTTGTGTATGTGTATCTGTACCCAGCTTATTTCATAAATGTGGATAGTCTTCCAAAAAACTATGGAGTTGGAGAAACCTGAGAGCCACATGCTCTCAAACCCATCTCCTTTTCTTTGGTTCTTAGTGTGTCCCTCTGGAAATTGCGCATTTATGGCTGAGGGGGGAACTAAAGGAAGGAGTCAAACCAAAGGCAAAACCAGGAATCTTACATTATTGCAAATTCAGCTCTATGTTCATGAATTTCTGGTTATAGCTCTGACCTCTACCAGCTGCTGCTTCTAACTTCTCACAGGGTTCATTTGACTTTCTTGACTAAAAATGCTTGTATTGCAAGCAAGAGATATAGGTTTCATCCCATGCTCCCTCTGTGGATGCCTATCTCTCTCACAATATGAGCAGTGCAGCCCCATGTACGCCTTGCTTCCACAAAAGTATACCTAGAATGGGAAATTGTGCAGAAAATCCCAGCCGTATCACAACACTATACTAAAAAAGGGGTTGTGCACCCAATAGGTCTGTGATGGCAAACTTATGGCACCTGTGCTGGAAGTGGCATGCAGAGCCATTTCTGCCAGCACACAAGCCATCACCCAGAACAGATCCATTGCACATTCGTGCGTACCTCCTGCCAGCCAGCTGATTGTATCTGGTATCTGCTGCGCATGCGCAGGGGGTGGGGGTGGGGTGGGCGCAGGACGCGATGATGAAAAGGTTAGCCATCACTGGCATAGGTTGTCCACCACTTCTTTTTAAGCATTCCCTCGTAGTTGAGGCTGTTGATTGTGAGACCATTTGATTCAAGAGGTGGTGGGCTCTATTTCATTGGCAGGGCTTAAGCTAAGACTGGAAGGCTAATTGTTTTGGCTGCTGTCATTTTATCCTACATTACGGATCCAGCATTCAACAGAGGGTCGGAATTTGTGGCCTTCACAAATCTATGATTCTGTGAACATTATTAAATATAACTCGCATTATGATCTTATGGTGTTGGAAAAGCTCCTCTAAAAATATGCATTTAGCTGGTGTTTCCAAATTTTCAGACCCAGCAATGAGATGCTGGGTCTCCATCTATCTATACTGAATGCCTCTTTTCATTCCCAAGAAGCCTTCCCTCTAGTGAGTTCAACTCAGCATTTATCCGAACAAAAGAAACCTAACTAGCTTTCGGCAACAAAAGTTCAGGCTGAAAATAGCAGTGTCAGTGCTCGTGGTATTTCTCAGAAAGCAAGAAAGTGTTTTTTTTTTTCTTTATCACCAGTTCTGATAGGATCAAATCTTAAGGCCCTGTCGCACTGGCCGACGGATGCAAAACGTTTGTAAAAAGGACACAGCGGACGAGAAAAATGTTCCATCCGTTGTTATCTGCTCTCAAAAGGGGCAAAAATTTGCATAACCAGAGTCGATAACATGGAAAGGAACGGACGGGGGGAGGACGCAGGGCGGATGGAAAGTGGATGTGGAACAGAAGCCTAGCGGATGGAAGCGGATGAGAGTGGCTAGGTCCCCTCTGCGAACGTTTTTTCCGTTTTTATGCTTTGTTTGCGAGCTGCATCCGCTTTCATCCTTTCTCCGTCTGTGCTACTAACGCTGCGTGTCCGTTCCGCATCCGTTTCGCTTCCTCCCTGTGTCCGTTTACCACTGGAGCGGATTTGAGTTGCGCAGATGCGCAGCGGATGCCTAGCGGATATAGCGGATGCGTAACGGATGACAACGGATGCAGAACGGATGTCCCCCGTATGCCTAGAGGATGCAGAACAGACGCGTTGGATACATTTTCCGCTCAAAAGTTTTGAGCAGCTCAAAACTTTTTGAGCGGATGAAATGTCAATAGACGGATGCTGGACGGTTAGAGAGGATGAAAAACGGAGGCAGTGAGTACAGAACGGATGCATCGCATTAACCAACGGATGGAAAGTGTTTCTCTCCGTTTTACATTCTCTTTCCATCCGTTGGTGCAGTGTGACATGGGCTTTAAGTTACATTACGTGACACCAAGCACAAGATTTTAACACATTGGACTTATCTTCCATCTCTTAAAATCAACTGTCTATAGAGATTCTCAGTCAACCAGATCATACTTGTCCCAAAGGTGCTTTTTCAAGAGTCAACTGGACTTTCTGGTTTTCTTTGAAGACGTTTGGCTTCTCATCCAGGAAGCTTCTTCAGCTCTGACTGGATGTTGGGAGTAGAAGGATTTATACTCCTTACAGATGACTCGCTAAAATAATGCAAATGACCATCTGTCTGCAAGGAGTATAAATCCTTCCATTCCCCACCATCCAGTCAGAGCTGAAGAAGCTTCTTGGGAAGCGAAAGATCTTCAAAGAAAAACCAGAAAGTCCAGTTGCCTCTTGAAAAAGCACCTTTGGGATCACTTAAAATCACTTTTCCATGTTTTTCAGTCCACTGAAGGTAACAACTCTACTCTGATACTCACCATTATCAAATACGGTCCCTGCAGTGAAGGACAGCTCTGAATGATGTTCTGCTTTACAAGCATACAAGGCTCTAGCTTTGCGGAATGGAGAACTGTGAAAACAGTAATAATTTTAAAAATCAGAACAAAAGTAAGCTGATACATGTTTACGTGTACAGACACAAAAGTTTTTTCTGGCAAATATTTCAAACAGATGTCAAACCTGCCAACTAGCAAAATGAAGAGCTGAAGGGGAAACACCAGTCAGAGTAGAGAAAAATGAAGAATATTTGAGATAACAAGCTAAAACTTATAGAGAGAGGCAAGCTACTTCCTCTTCAAACCATATTTCACCATTTTGGAAATTCTGCTCAATCTTATGTGCGGTGTTTGAGATTGAGGCACTCATACTGTTGCCCAGCAGAATGAGCAATAGCACCTCAGAGAACATTAGAAAAAAATGTGAAAGGCAAATCAGAGACAGAATACCGGGAACACAAACCCTACAAAACCAATTATTATTTGTTCTTTGGAGTAGGAATTGCTGATAAAAAAATATTAGTCAGTGGCTTGACTGAAACTAATGCAGCTATAGCTTGGTACAAACAGCTTCTCAATGCTCAAAGATCTGGTAAACACAGGTTTTCTGGTTATTTCTTGAATTACGTTATCTTAATCACTAGGTCTAAGGTACTCTTTTATATACCTTATTCATCTGCTGTAGATTTTTAATTGTATCCCTTAAAGGAAGCTGTTATAACATGATAAAATAGAAGCCAGTAAGGCTGTCCAGTGATCCATAGGTTGATTATTTATTTATTTAATAGAGTCCAATTACAGATCTCAATACATCATCTAAAAATACATATAAAAACAGCATAAAAACAACATACAACAGTCCTAGTAGAAAATAAAGCACATGTAGGATAAAAATCAGGAATACCAATAATAATAGTATAGTGGTAGGTAGCAACAGTGTTTTAGGACCAACCATCATTTAAAAAAAAAACAAAAAAACAACCAGCTGAGAAAGAGACCACAGACTAGTAACTTGGCAGAGTAGTCGTGAAAACCTTGGAAAGATGTTCAGGGGACTTGATGTGTCCTTACCTACAAAGACCAGAATAGCATAAGCAATGTAAGCAATTTTTACCTGTGCATTCTATGAAAACTAAAGCTGGACTTTGATGAAATAGGATAGAAAGAGAATTGATGCTTTGGAAGTCAGATGTTAGAATAGAATCCTTTACTGGCCAAGTATGATTGGACATATATGGAGTTTGTCTCTGGTGCATAAACTCTCAGTGTACAGACAAAAAACAGGAGGAGATAGTCGGAAAGATGAGAAAAAGAGAAATGAGGAAGTTGAGAAGAACAATAGCAATACAGCCTACTACATGGGTAAATATCTTTAGGCCTAAGACAATGCTGTGGGAATTAGGTGTTTACAGAATGATGGTATGGGAGGGGGAGGGGGGAAACTATCTTTGTATCTAATTGTTTTGGCATGCAATGCTGTCCTGAGGGGAGAAGTTGGAACCGTTTATGCCGAGGAAGTGAGGGGTCTGTAGATATTTTTTCAGCTCTCCTTCTGGCTCATGCAACATACAGGTCCTCAATGGAAGGCAGGCTGGTTGCACTTGGCTTTTTTTTTGCGGAGAAAATTGTTGTTGGAGAAGACTCTTAACACCATGGATAGGCAAGAGGTCGAACAAAAGAATCATTGAAAAAAAAAATCTATGCAGAATTCTTACTTGAAACACAAATAACCAGTCCCAAATTATCTTACTTTGGACATATTATGCAAAGACCCAGCTCTCTGGAGAAGGCTCCGGTGCTGGGAAAGCTGGAAGGAAAGAGAAGTAGAGGCCAGACACGCAGCAAATGGAATGACCCAAGTTACATTGTTACAGTGTAGCAAGTTACAGTGGTGATGGGTGCATCAATGGAAGACTTAAAAGACCGGGTTGGGGAGAGGACAGAGAAACTCCATATACCATTCAGTTGCTAAAAATGATTACTGACCTGTTAGCACATAGACAAGCAATTAGTAAGGCAATAAATAAAGCATAACATCACAAAATCTCACTACAAATCTAAAACCTTCAAGTAACTCTTAACAGGTCTGCATGGATAAAAAGCTCTTCACTGCATATATAAAAATACTATGTGGTAGGCCTTAAGATAATATCTGGGAAGTGTATTTCCAAAATGGAATGGCACGCCCCAAAAATCTTTCCTTGGGAAAGATAAATACCTCCTGGATGAGGACAGCTGGGAAGGCCCTCAAGGGAAGATTTTAGAGTTTTTTGGAGCCCAATATGAAAAGGAATGCTCCTTCATTAGGTGGGCCCCAAACAATTTATTGCATTAAGCTATTATCAGCATTAGGAATTGGGACCCCAATGCCATAGAGTAATGCATCCATCAATCTAATTCTGCAGTTAAGGTTTGGAACTGATAAATAAAAGAAAGCATTACTAGAAAGGAACACTTGACAAATCCATGACAAGAAAAAGAAAAACAAAAACAAAACAAAATTAGCTTGGTGAGCTCCTTATGTTGGAGGTATAGACAAGGGAACATTCAGTATTTGTTTTGTTACATCTCCAACAACCAGAAATATCAGGTGCAAAAACTGATGTCAGGCATTATTTTTCTTCAGATAGTGAAAATTCCAGCAGTCTCCTGCTCAAAGCTGAATGCCATAAGTTTGTTGATTAGTACCTATTTTGTCAATGGGAAAGTTGCATAAAAGGAAGTGTGGAAAAATAAAATTGCCTCTGCTTTTTGCCTTAATGCATTATTCTTGGAGAATCAAAGAGCCCTATGAAAACTTGATTTCTCAGCTATGCCAAGGAAGATGAACTCAGTATTTAAGGCAGGAGACCGCAATCAAAACGTTTTAGCATAGATTCTTGTAATGAGAAGGATGCTGGACTGGAGTCACGTGGATTTTGTAATCTATGGATTACAAAAGGAGATGAGTTGGCAAATCAGGCAAACTATTCTAACTGATCCCAGGGCATAGAGGCTAAAAAAGAAGAAGAATGGGCTGTTACTCCTAGTTTCCATGGACTGTCTATTTTTCTCTAGGAACTTCTTTAATTAGTTTTGGTTCTTTGCTTACTTTACCCTCCTTCTCCTCTTGTAGAAAAGCCATATGCATTAGTGATTGTGGCATGGAGACTGTGCTTTTTTTTTCTTTTTGCTAATGGAAAATATGGCATTTAAATTTGAGCTCCTTTACAGTCTTTGAAAATCCCCTGCTGAGAAATGTGTATAAAGACAAAACCAGATGACCTGGACAGCAGTATAATTAATATCAGAAAATACTAGGCCAGCTTTATCCTGAACCAAATGAGAAGATCTGCAACAGATGTTTGTTAAATCATCCAACAGTGGCGGCCTCTTAACTTTGGTAAATTGAACCACAATTGTTCTATCAAGAACTTTAAATAAAGGAAGGCAAGGATGATGGCAGGGTTAAATAAAAGGAAACATCTTCTGGAAAAATTATTCACATGCGCAGTATGCTCTCTTTCCACTCACATAGAGGAACGTGAATAGTATTATAAGATTGTCTCGTTTGGGGCAATATTTAGCAGTGGTTCTTGGATGACAGTTTTTCTAGATACAGCCTGAAACACATATTTTCATATGAAATGCATTTGTGCATGCAAGCAGCATCAGTGGAATAAGTGAATGTGAGGGATTAATTCCTCCTGCTCTTAATGAAGTCTTAATGACAATATTTCAAACTTGCTTATTTTTTTCCCAGTGGCATGAAACTCCTCTCTGAAGGTACTATAACTGGTGACCACCTCCCCCCTCCCCGTTGAGGATATAGGCTTCAGAGATGAAATGTTCATCAAGCTTGGGGGAGTGAAAGAAAGGGTTTCACTTCCATTCTTTGTCTTCAAGAACCCTGATAATGATCACTGTCTTTGCTGGCCAATTTTATGTGTACTTTAAAGAACATGCCAAAATGCAAAAGCATGTTTAATGCAAGTCTATGTTGGCTTTTTGAAGCAGATTATCAGGATTAGGGTGAACCAAGCCATTTCTGCAATTAATTGTACTGCAAGTCAGGTGATTTTTTTTTTTAAAAAAAATGCATTAAGATGTAAAGAATCTTACATTTAACTGCTGTATTTTCCATTGACTTAACAGAAACCTGATGTATTAAAGCACACAATCACTTGTGCACAGCCTGCCAACAAAGGGGGAAAAAATTGACTGAATGCAAGAATGGAAAGTTGAAGCAAAATAATAGCAGGTGGGCACTCTGGGATTCCAAGCCAAAAGAATGGCAGGAAAGAAACCCGATTCAGAGCTGCTCCACAACTAGAACCAGGCCACTCTCTTTCTGTCTTCTTCTTGGAGCATTTTTAGAGCATCAAAATCAGGGACAGTATTTCAAAAGGGACCATTTCTTTGTTGTGGAAAGTTGCATTGGCAAAGAAACAGTCACTGTTCAGAGAAGGGCAGCAAATAAAATAAAACGTAACACCTGAGCTCAAAATGAAAAGCGATGGACACAATCGGCAAATATTTCCAGCGCAAATTAACCTTTTCTTTTCAAACAAGAAAAAAACAGGTGATATTTTTGAGACGTATGAACTCTTCAAGCATCAAACGCCTTGCCATTTTCCCTCTATTCCCAACACTTGGATTTACAACTCTAAATTTTACCTGAGTCGCAACAATAGGTAGTTTGACTGGTTTGCTTTTGTTTAGCTTTGCTAAGAGAAGAGAAAGCCGCAAAGACAGCCAGATCAATTTAATCAGGAAGCGAGTTCAACCCTCAACTGAGCAGGTCCAAAGTCAAGAAAGCAGTGAGGGTGGGCAGAAAACAGCCAGGCTTCCTCCCCCTCGAGGAAAATGTGTAACATTTTAGAAGATGGGAAGGAACCCAGGAAAACGCAGGCAATTAGAGAGCATTCTCTGATAATTAAAACAAGTTGAAACAGAGGCATTTCCAAAATAGCCTTCAATTCATGGTCCAATTTTTGGACTTCTTTCCTTTTGCAGCATCTCAATGCTCTGCAACTTCAGTGCCCTTCTTTTATGCTGTGCTGCCCTTCAAAGCAGGAAAGGATGGAAAGGAGCCCCAGATCTTTCAAATGAAGCCTTTGTTTTAATTTTTGCCTTTAAGCATGGCATTTGGCCAAGAAAGCACTCAGTCGAGTTTCGGCCATGTGACCTTGTACAGTTTGGACAAGAGCTGCAAATGTGCTTCTTCCCACCTCCCCATTCTTACATCAGAATAAAAACCTAAGAGGCTTGATGTTGATAAATGGTTTATTTTCTTTATAAACCGAGTCACTAGAATATGCATTGCCTTCTCTGTGCAATGTTCATGAACTAATCAATTTATCCCCCCCTCCAGCATAATCAATCAGCCTCCCAGAGAGATGGGATTTATAATCAGATTGTAGAGAAATTCAGATTGGCACCCACAGATTATGTTAACCCCGATGCTTAATGCTCATCTTCTTCATCATACAATAATCCAAAGAAAAAAAACAAACCTGTTTTTTTTTTAAAAAAAGGGTGTTCCACTTCTTATAATCACTGCCAAGTCTTACAGATTGCACTGTATACTCAGCCTTCATCCAGAGCACATTAAAATAACTTTGATTGCACAGTCACAAACTGCACTTTGCACAGGCTCAAAAAATGTGGAATGATGGATGAAGAAGGTAAAGAAGCATCACTCCGAGGTGCTCTTTTCCCAAGATGGCTGCGAAGGGCTTTCTACATTTGTTGCAGCTCCTGATACAGGAAGTCAACAGATGAAGGAATAATCAAATAGAAGATACTGACTTCTCCCCCCCCCTTTTTTTTTTTTAAATGGAGTTCCATTTCATGCTAGTACCTTATCTCTTTTACAGTAGGAGGGATTTGCATTTTTAATTCAAAGCTAAATACTATATATTTAGTTGCCTGAACATGTCTGGTTAAAACTCAATCTGTTTTTAAGTTTAAAATGGAGTCAGAAGTAATGAATCCTGAATAACAGGCTTACATCCAGGTATGTATGGCTACAATCTTAATCTTCAGTTTAGTTTGACTTTGTATTAGTGGCTTATTGTGCTTTATGATTGAATTTTAATTTTTTCTCTCTCTGTCTCTTTTATTTTTTGCTGGAAGAATAAATGTGATTTCTCCTGGGACTTACAATAGGCAATGAAAAATTCTACCAAATTGCATTGCTAAATTCAAATTGCATTTGAAGTTGAAGTTGTCGGTAAGAAGGTAATTGGCCTGCGCAGGTAGTCCTTGACTTACAACACTTCATTTAGTAACCATTTGAAGTTCCAACAGTCACTGAAGTCACTGAAAAAAGTGACTTATGTCCGTTTTTCACACTTATGACCATTGAAGCATTCCCATAGTCATGTGATCAAAATTAAGATGCTTGGCAATGGGTTCATATTTATGAACGCTGCTATGTCCCAAAGTCATGCAATCCCCTTTTGAGACTAAGCAAAATCAACAGGGAAACCAGATTCACTTAATTTAGCGTTACCAACTTAACCACCACAGTGATCTTCTTTCCCTTTTCTCCACCATTTCTATTGTTATTACGAGTTCTTACATTTCAGCTTCTTTTTTTATTTGTATCCCTATCCTTTAATCAACCCACATTCTTGTATTTTTGGAAGGTTATTCGCTAGTTGAGGCCAGAACTGCACTGTTGTTTCTTTGTTGGGGTTGACTGGTTCATTGCAGTCTCTCTATTGAAGGATCAACCAAAAATGTTTCTGATTCGACAGAAACTAGAGATTCTGCTTAGTCAAACTTTGAATCTGCTGATCTTCTTGCCTACAGCTGTTATTTGCTGCTTTATTATTTCCAATACTTCCTTAAGCTTCTTTGTTTCTAGGTGATGTTTCTTGATCAGATTTTGTTGTTTTGTTTTATTTTGTTGTTCTTCAGCTTCTTTTCTTTCATCTGTTCTAACTTACTTGCATCTGACCTTAGCATGCCGAATCTTAATTTTCCAGCTTGATCTTCATTTTGACGGTACATTTTCTGGATTATCCCACCCCCCTCTTGTTTGTTGATTTTGCATTCCAGGTATTCCGTTATAATTGCAGCCATACTGTACATTAGTTGGTTTGTTTCTTGCAGTGTGAGCAGGTGCTTATATTTGTTATTATGGTATTGGCATCTTTTAATACTTGTACAAGCTGTTTCTTTGGAACAAGCTTTAATGTAGGCAGTCATATTCTGTTGTTTTTGTGTTGATCTAGATGTCTTACAAAGTATGAGTGATTGCAAAATCTGTGCAAAGGTCCATCTCGGTGGTACTACTATCTGCTTTACTCTCTCTGTCTGTCTCTGTCTCTGTTTCTCTCCCCATTTATTCGTATCTATTTCCTGTATTCTTACTCATGTTTATACTTATACCTACTATCTCGTAAGTGATTGACAAATCAAATAAAAATAAATAAATAAATAAATAATCCAGAACTATGTTTATGAGGGTGCAAAAGGGGCAGCCAGTGGAATTTTGCAACTAAGGCAGGAAATGCTATTTCTGACATAAGTGAACCAATTCCTTTGGAAAGATAAGATAATTAAAATTTTCAACCAGTTCTGTGCAGAATGAAATAACAACTGAAAATATCAAAAACACAATGAACTTGCTTGGCTTTCTCAAATAATTGTGTTCTATTTAACCGAACCTGCTTGAATGTAAAAAGTTGACTTGCTTTTCTCCTATGAACAATGCATCATGTTATAATTTCCCATGTTATATGGGTGTGGGTACAAACATTTTCAAGCCTGGTATGACACAGGTAGTTTCCACTGATAAATTCCTGAAGCTGTTTTCATCCATGTACCAAAAGAGAAGAGAGGAAAACCAGATTGGCAGCTTAAGGCCAGACTTTTTAAAAAATGCCTTCACTTTTATTTGTTATACTTCCTTTCTAGGAAGTGGTAATGCAAACTTACCTGTTGAAGAACAAATATCAAAATTCAAAAATCTGATGAAAGTAAAACAGAAACTCAGCTACTGTACTTCTTTTCCACAGTAATACTGCATCTGGGATAACTGGAACATTTAAGGAGGCATACCAACATTACTCAAGTCATTACACCCCTGAAGAAGAAAGGGTGTTATGGAATATTACAATTTCCCTCCTTTGAAGCTGTGAAGACTGCAAACCATAAAAAAAGGTTAGCCCTAATGCAGAGCTTTGGGGAGGCAGTGGTAAAAAGCAGATCAACTTAAAATGTCAAAGCAGCAGCCCAGCAGTAGCAGCAGCAAAGGATCAAACAAAGCAAAATCACAAATGTGCCACAGACCTGATGGGGGATGAATCGCTGGACGTGGAGGAGGTGGGCAAAGGGCTGGATGGTGCAGAGAACATGGGCCAGGACGGTGAAAGGGGTGACGTTGGACTTGGATTCTGAGGGCTGCAAGACAGAACCAAACAACTTATCATGACACAGAAAAGCACAGCACCAACAAATATCCCTCTTTGAAGGCATGACTCAGCAATAATAAGGGCCCCCCAAAATCTGTGGAACTAGAGAAATTCCCCAAATGGAAAAATTGTGAGATTATTTAAAGGCTGACGTCTTGTTCCATTGGAGTCTCTTTGGCTCACCTTAGACTTTCTCCCAAAGAAGCGTTCCTAGCATTCCCTTCTCCTGTTATACCCTAAGACAGGGATGGACAACGATGGTCCTTTTATGACCTGTGGACTTCAACTCCCAGAATTCTGACAGTTGAAGTTCACAGGTCATAAAGGGGCCATAGTTGCCCACCCCTGCCCTAAGAAGATGCTTTCCTGCTGCCTTTGGCAAGTAGTTCCCAAGGCCCAATCTCATTTTACCCTGTAACTCATGGTTTCTCCTCAGCTCATCCTACCCCCTCTTTTATTTCAAGTATCCCACACTGATTACCAGAAAATTCTGGTCGTATTTTTATACAGTTATCCATCTTTGCAACAACCTGCTGGGTAGTACGTTCAGGGGAAAAAGGGGGACTATTGTCTGGGTCATAATTCATAGCATGTGAAAATGATTTCCTGTTTACATTTATGGGTAAATGAGCCTTGCATGCTGGAAACCAAGAGGGACTTGTTTTGAATAAACAAATACGTTGGCAGGTGGAATAAGGAATAAATGGAATAAGGCAAGAGCAGAAAGCTCGCTCCCAATCAAATTTGACCACCACCAGAATACAAATTAAAGACATCCCCCTTCTCCCCCTAGTATACATTTGCTAGATTGAGAAATAACTGAGATAAAAGCTAAAAACACCACAGAGCATTTTTTTCCTATGCAGACAGATCCACAGATGTAAGCTGCGGTACATATTTATAAACCACACTGATTTAACTAATGGAAAGCACACTGATCATACTGTATTCTTTTTCCAGGTCCTTAAAAAATATTGGCTGCCAAGAAATGCATACAGAGATAAACTGTGCCAAGAGAAGACCAGGATTGTTTCATGTGCTCAGGACATAAATAAGATATAGACATGAGCACTTAGAAGTTCAAGTAGTTTCCTTCTCGTTAAACATAAAAAATAGTTTGGAAATGTGATCCTTCACATGCAATAGAATCTTCAGTCCTAGGATTTAGGGCTGTTTCTTTCAGTAATCGGCAACCACGATGAGTAGTGGCTTAAATGAAACCCTAACATGTCCCATGGCTTGTTTGGATTGGAGTGAAACTACAAAACTCTCTTAGCTCCTTTGGCATTAATTACTCATGGGTATGCTTTACTGGAAGGAGGTGGTGGGGGTGGCTAAAAACCTGGAAAGACTTGCACATGTCAAATTTCAAATTAATTACAAAAATTCTCAAAGAGAAACAGGACATGTGTGTTAAACACAGCCTTTCAGCTTCATATTATCTGCCCTAATGGGGATGATTATCCAAGTGTCCAGCCAATTTGCAGACCTACCGAGAGATGGGAAAGAAAATTAACTTGGGGTCTTCTGCTTGTGAAATATGTATCTAAGCCTTCTCCCATCCCGAGGAGCACAATAACCTTGCCAAAACCAAAGCATTTTAACACCTGAGGAAAGAAAGAAAGAAAGAAAGAAAGAAAGAAAGAAAGAAAGAAAGAAAGAAAGAAAGAAAGAAAGAAAGAAAGAAAGAAAGAAAGAAAGAAAGAAAGAAAGA
>BLBF01000003.1:85570212-85629574 GCA_015471245.1 Laticauda colubrina | reverse complement strand
AGAAAGAAAGAAAGAAAGAAAGAAAGAAAGAAAGAAAGAAAGAAAGAGATCCTGCAAGCTGCTCTCCCTTGGGGTGGAGAGAGAATACAGTAGTAAAAAATTAAACTAATAACTGACTTTCTGCTTCAGGCTACCACATTGTGCAACAGCTGAGCTGTACAGCTACAGTCTATCCCCTGGCACAATATGTGGCGGATATAGGAATTTGAAACACGGAAAACCCATTCATTCTTGTTTTTGTGGTTTTTAATGGTGCACATTAAAATGTTTGCCATTATTTAAAGATGTGCTTGCTTTACTGTCTGTTACCTCATCTAGTAGAAAAATTCCAGCATATCATGCTATTACTGGTTTTTTTGTTTTTTGCATGTTTTTATTTAAGTTCTTGATTTTATCATACAATGTAGAATCTGTTTATAGGAACTGCTGACAGACTGATTAAAATGTTGCAAGAGAAGGAACACTTCACTTCCTTTGGATATACCTACAGTCATTCATTCACAGCTGCAACAAATACAGAATATACAAATGGACTGAATCGAGATAATTTTACCACATTCCTGTATATGTGGGTTTTAACAACAAAAAAACAATTAACAAATCTTGGAAATACATTGAGACTACTGAAAATCAACTGGGATTTTCCACCTTTTGTTCAGGCTTAGATATCATAGAAACAGACTTGTTAAATCTGAGAATTTAGAATGTCACTATCAGTTTCTCTGCAGTTTTTTGAGTTCCTTTTTCAATATTGTGGCTGTGGCATATACTAAAGTCAGAAGAATTTGATTCCCTTTCCAAAGGGAGAACACATTTCTCAAATACCAGAATCATCACCAAATCAGAGTTAACATTGTAATAGTTAATTCTACGTATGCTGAGTTATCTATTTGGCGAGCTATGGGATGTCAGCTCAGCAAAAGATAATTCATTCAATGATTTAAAGTGCATATATAGGAGTGATTTGGCAGAAGTTTATTTAAAAAAAGTAAAAATGACTCAAACAGAAATTTACAAATGTTGCACATTCCATGTTAATAGAGGCCAGAAACTGTAGTTGATCCTCTTATCGCTGTTCTTGGTTTGGCCTGCATTCAAACATTTCGCTATGAAAGCAATATGTAAATATGTGCCCAAAGCTGAGCTTTTCACTTCTGAATAATATTTAACCCACTAAATTCTTATCTCAGGCAAATCAACAGTTTCAGAAAAATACTCTTCATACCATTAAACTTTTTGCTCCTGTTTAGCACCTTGGATTTTGCACACCTTTATTATCATTGTATACACAATGCATTTCCAGACACACCCATGACTCTTTCTAGTAGACTCCATGAAAAAAATCTCAACAGAGAATAATTATATGATGTTTTCTAACTTGACACAGTATGGATTGCTTCTTACTATATGGTACCAACTGCCTCTGTATCATGAGAAATAACTCATAGGTACAAAGGAAATTAAGCCCTGCCCAGTTATTTGCTCCTACATCATATTACTCATTGCAATCTCAATTCTACAAAATGGTTTCTGCAAAGTTAGCAGTTGTGTGAGAGCCATTTTAGATAGTCCTGAGCTGAAAGCTAGACTATGTATCTTCATGGGGTTTGATGTCATTTCTTTTGAAAATTTTCACTTCTCCTTACCCTCAGTTCTCTATTTCATTTATTAATATATTTTAAATTTAGTGGCTCTACTGATCCAGATAATATTTATTTATTTCTCATGGAATTGCACTATCTCTGAACCAATTTAATGCAGTGCAGTGTAGTTCAGTTCAATCCAGTCTACTAGCACTGATAATGTTACCAAGGACTCCTCATTTCAACCCTGAGCTTTAAATATGCTCCTTTATTGGTACCAGTCCAGTCTAGTCCAATCCAGTGCAGTCAAGTTCAATCCAATGTCATTAAGCCAAGTGAATGAAAAGACTCTTTCCAAAATAAAAGTAACTGATTCATTAGATTTGCAAATTATCACTTTCAATAATTTCATTACACATCCTACTTTTCATGTTATCTGCTACTGACTGGAAGAAAAAAATTTGAAACTGATAACTGAACACTGGAAACTATTTTTGTTAAAATATGATACCATTGGGGCCAGATACCAAGCAATTTTAGATGAAATAACTTATCGCTTGCTGAATAATAGAAATGCTCACAACATAACTGCCTTCTTTTCTCCAGATAAAAAAATATGGATATCTTTTAAAATACACTTTATAGGAACCAGAAAACAACATAATGCCTATGTTTTATATTGGATTTCTGTGTCTTCCTGTGGAATTCAAGGAAATGGACAGTGTGAAAGGAGCTGATGGCTTCTTTCCAGTTTTCTTGTGGGAAAGTATCCTCATCATAAAAAAAAAAAAAGCAGCTCATAATTTGGCACCAGAAGAACATTCTTGACCAGATTAGAACAGTTTTTAATATAAATCATAGTTTATGTCTAAACTTGTTTTAAGTAGGGGGGTCTATTTAAGAAAGACCATAACCTCTACTTTAGAGAAATATAGGAAGCAAATAGAATAAATAGTATAGGGCAGATAAACAATGAAAACTAGGACTGAGTGAATTTTGCAAGTCAAACTTTTTAAAAATGAAAGAATGTTTTTAACATTCTAACAAAAGCCAGAAGCTCCTGTGGGTGCCCATGTCTATCTCTACATGCTCCCTTCATGAATGTGAAAGTGAAAGCTACCCATTAGTCTCTTTTAGAGCAGTTTTGCAGAGCAACAATTGCTCAAAATAGAATCTCCCATTGGTGATCCATGGATGTCCAACAAATAGTCCTCTGAAGCTTTCCCCATGTCCACCAGCCATTGTCTGTTCATTGCCTTGGCCTCATTCTCCCATATTCCATAATCATAATCTCACCCACTGATTGTCAATACACATGAGGGAGGCATCCAAGAATAAACTAGTCAAAGCCTAATTGCCACATTAGCCTCTGACTTCCCATCCTTATCAGAGTTCAGTTGCCACCTCAGCCTTGCCTCAAATTGTAGATGTAAATCTTGGTTTAAATTTGGGGCACAGACCATGCATAAGACATAAGGAAATATGACTATCATTATCATTTATCAGTAAAAAAACACAAATCCCCAGGCTCTAAAAGATGAAAACACAAGAAAAAAAGTGTTGCAATTGTACTTTTTGAATTTGTATGCAGTGGTTCATCGTTAAGTTGAAGAAACACTGTGTTGAAGGAATGGTCAGCAAAATTCAGAGAATGAAATGTACTTGCAACTGCAGGGAAATGAACAGGATTGCCTCAGAACAGGTAATTTCATTCACTGCCAAGGAACCAAATCAGAAAGCAAAAGGAATACAAATTTCAATTAATTGCATTAAATATAAGGATGCAAATATCGTAATTGTATGTAGGGATATATACATATAAAATATTATTTCCCCATTTAGTCATTAAGAGTTGATTTCTCAGATAATGTTAGTACGAATATCAGATTTCTTCCTGGCTTCTGGTTTGAGCTTCTTCGGTGACAGACCGAAATCCGCAATTGTGTGCAGTTTTGATCTGTGCTCACCGCTGGAGGGCCCCGAGCTGACTGGTTTCGGGGCTAAGCCACCCCGTAGAGGTGGTGAAGAGGGGGAAGACTGCCAACAGGGTTGAGGAGAGTCGCATCTCTTCTCCCAGTTGGTCATTACTTCATTTCCCGAAGGCAGTTGCAGTGGTGGTCAGAAATGGCCACTTCAAAGAAGAACTCAACCGGAAAAGAATGTGCAGGAGGAAGATAAGAAAAGAAAGTTTTGGCTGACTGGGTCGAACTGAAAAAGCAACAATATAAGGTACCCTGGAATTTGTATTATAAAGAATAACATTGCTTCCAAAGAAGACTTTGAAGCAGCGAATGAGAGAGGGAAGGGAAAGGATTTGATTTTTTTTTCTTTTCTTCCCTATATTGACAACTAAGAGATTTAAGCAAAAATTCAGCAAAAAACCACTTTGACATTAACAGGTATTTAAGCTGAAAATAAAATGTCAAAGGGATAATAAAGATTTCTGGATTCTCAAAAACTTTTAAAAGGAAAAAAACAAAAGGGTGGGATCTGGAAAAATGGAGGACACCACCTGGAAGTGAAAGGAATTAACAGTGAAACTTTAACAAGATTCTTAAAAGATACATTTTAACTGAAACTTTGTAACAAGATAAGAGAACCCCAGGAAGAGAAATTGGAAAAAAGAAGCAAGAAGAAATAGCTTTGGATTATTTGGATTACTTGGTGATTTTTGGATTTTTGGCTATTGGATCTAAAGGACTAAAATTAATCGGGTGGTTGTTTCAAAGTTTTTAAAATGGTATCACTCTTGGAAGAATTGAAAATGGAACTTAAAAAAGCAGAAAGAAGATGCACAAGAAGGAAGAGGTTCTTTTGGTTTCGTATTTCAATTTTTAGTAATGAAGATCCTGAACTATGAGAAACAACAAGAAATGCCTGTAGAACAAGAAGGGCGGGACAAAGAAGAAGCCATCTTCAATGACCAAGTATTTATATGCGGGGAAAAGAAAGGAAAGGGGGGAAAGAGAGTGAAAAATTTAAAATTTGAAAAAACAACCCCCAAAAAGGATAGTTTGAAAAGGAACTACAATATTAGAAAGAAACAGAAGAGGGGATTACAGAAGAGATCAGAATTAGAGAGAGAAGGAGTCAAAAAGGGAAGGGAGAAGGAGAGGGGGAAGAGGGAAAGGAAAAGAAATTATAAAGGACAGAAACAGGACATAGAGAAACAGAGAAAACATACAAAGATTAAGGCTATAAGCCTATTTAGAAGACACAGAGATAATGGGTGAAAATTTAATTGAAAGGGGGATTCTGCAAGGGTACATAAGATAGTATTGTTATATTAGAAATAGAAATGAATTTTGAAAATATGAAACAAGTGTGATTAAAATGATAGATAAAATACTCATTGTAATGTAATGGAATGTTTAATAAATAAATGAAATAAAGAGAATGAGAGAATGGAATAAGGAAAGGAGGTGAACATTTTAATTATTGTTAATGTGTTATAAAAATTTAAGTGAAGAGGAATATGACAGAAATATGAAAAAATATGGAAATATTATAAGTGTTCCTAGAAGTATGATATCCTATTGAAAAAAAATGTTAAAGATGTTAAAGATTATAACTAACATTAATGATAGAGCTGAATTGGAATAGAATAAGTATTTTATTTATTATTGTTATGTATATACTTTTTCTTTAATAACTTAGTGCATATTTTAAGACTGTACCAAGCAGAATTTGACTGGAAGTTATGTGTTATATTGGATGTTATAATTGTAAAGGGATAAATTGAAGTTTAAATAAGAGTTGAAGGGATAAAAATTAAAAGATGTAAAGGTGTCATACTCCAATCAGTATCTACAGGGGAAAATTTTGTTGAATGAGAAAAGAAAATATGAAATTGAAACAGGACAGACAAAAGTATAAATATAATAATTAGAAAGATATTGAAACTTAGAAAAAGATATATATATATAATTGAATTTAGAAAGGAATGAGATAATTAAAAAGTAAGACCGAGAAAACTAAGGGAAGGGAAAAATTATTGAGAAAATGTTAAAATAGTAATAAGATATGGAATAGAACACAAATATGAAATTGAATTTTTGTCCGTATGGAGAAGTGATAACTCGGGACCATGCTATTCTAAAAAAAAGAAATTTTACTTGGATTATGTTTTGTGAAAACCAAAATAAATTTTTAATTAAAAAAAAGATTTCTTCCTTTCCCCCAAATATTAATTTCACCTAAATTTAATTAATTTCACTTCAATCAATGCTCTCCCCTTTAAAACCAAATACATGGCTTCAAATTGCTTACATGCTTTACATTGATTTTTTTCAGCTTTCAAGTAAGATAAACAGAGCAATTCTACTTAACAAGTTTGATAGATTTATTTTCTCAACATCAAATGCAAAATATGCATATTGATTTTTATCCTCTTCCATTTGTCAATGAAAGTACTAGGCTAGAGTGGGAGGAGATGCACTGTCACAGACCTTGTGAGAATCGTGAATATGGAAATCAAATATGTGATAAATGTCTAAGAAGATTCTCAATCATCGAGGTCATGGGTGTCCCAAATGTTTTTTTTTTTTTTTAAGGTAACTAGACTTTTTCCTCCCCTCGAGGACATTTCACTTTTCCAGTTACCTTTCTTAGAGCTGAAGAAGCTTCTTGGATGAGAAGTGAAATGTTCTCAAGGAAAAACAAAGTCCAGTTGCCTTTTTAAAAAAAGCACTTTTGGGACAAATACCTGATACCACAAAAGGAACCCAAAGAAGTTATTCAATACTTTTATTTTATCAATCATGGATTGACTGTATTGATTAATATCTGAAAAATCTCTTGTCGTTAATAATAAATGATATCAATTATTTGGAAATAGTAATGTGGGAAAGGAGGCAATCGCTTTACCTTGAAAAATGTACCATTTATTGTCCCCAGAAGAGGATGTAAATCCTTCAGAAATACAGAGCACACACGTGCCTCTAGAAATTCATGGCCAGTGTATTAATTTGTTCATACAATGTGCTGCAATATTTTGGTGACAAATACAGTATTTGCAGTACAGTAATCTTATTTTCTGGTACTACTGGTGTCCCATTTCTCTAAGCCACTAGAAAAGCTGGTCTGAATGTTCTTGTGCCTTTTGCTTTAGAGATTTTCTTTTGATGGTAATGAATTTATACCACTACCTCTGTATCCTCATTCACCTGAATACTTTTTAAATTTCCTCTTCCAGAAGAAGGTACACTCAGCAGATTTAATGAGGTTGGCCCGGATACCCAGGTGTAGTTGTTGAAGTACAGCATTTTTTAAAAATGGAAAATGATCTGAACATGCAAGCTTTGGAGAAAGCAGCAACTGTATACAAAAATGGACAAAAATTTCTTCTGGGACGGTGACTGACAAAAGTAAGATTAGATTAATATGACAAGAGTACTGAAGTGGAACAGCCTAAGTCTAGATTTACGTCAACTGAAATTACAAATACTAAATATGGAAAAAGGAAAGTGTGGGAAGTCTTTTTTTTTTTTTTTTGAGTTTAGGGAAAATACATTTATTGCCTTGAAGGATAAGAAGAAACCTGCTGGATTGGACAAAGGAAGATTATCCTGACTTCAGCATTGCAAAGCTAAATATTCCCAGAAAGGGTACAAGCAGGGCAGGCAGGAAGGCAATAGAGCTTGGTTGCTGCCTTCCTAGACAAGTGCTGTGAAAAACTATGGAAGAAAAACAGATACAAATGCAAATGCAAATAGAAATTATAATAATATCTAAACCAGGGGTGTCAAACTCAAGGCCCATGGGCCAGATCTGGTCCATGGGGTGCTTAGATCTGGCCCATGGGGACACCCTGGAAACAACAAAGGACTGGCTTTTGATGCCTCTGCTAGCGAAAACAGAGCTTAAGAGGACCCTGCACAGCCCTCCCAGGCTCCGTTTTCAGCCACAATGGCCTCCTGCAGCCCTCTGCCAGCGAAAACGGAGCTCGGGAGGCAGCCCCCTGAGCTCCGTTTTTGCTGGCAGAGGGCTAGCAAAGCAAACTAAAAACAAAACAAAAGGAGAAATGTTTGCCCTTTTGCATTTGAGTATGCAAGAAGGGAGATGGCAGGGAAAATGAAGATGGAAGGAAAAAGAAGAAAAGGAAGGAAGGATAAAGGAAGGAAAGAAGGAAGGAAGATTATAATGAGAATAAGGAAGGGTCTGAGGGAAGTCCTGCCTTAGCACTTGGCCACCACAAATGCCCCCCTGACACAAGTGACATTGAGCTGGCCACACCTACCCTGCCCCCCCCAAGGTCAAACACAACCCTGATGCGGCCCTCAATGAAATCAAGTTTGATACCCCTGATCTAAACAATGAACAAAATTCATTTCAACAGCATTTTCCTAAAAGCCAGCTCTTCAGGCCCTTCTTCTTCTTCATAACTTTGATAGCATTCATTTCTGTCATCTGTCATTCTGTTTTTAATTGCTTAATGGTTAAAGTACAGCTAGCCCTTGACTTACGACCACAACTGAGCCAAAAAAATTAAATTGCTAAGTGAGTTTTGCTTCATTTTACTTTCTTGCCATGGATGTTACTTGAATCATTGCAGTTGTTAAATTAGTAACATGATTGTTCAGTGAATCTGGCTTCCCCATTGACTTTGCTTACCAGAAAGTCACAAAAGCTGATCACATGACCCTGGGACATTGCAATTGTCATGAATATGTGTCAGTTGCCAAGCACTTGAATTTTGATCATATGACCATGTGGATGCTGTAAGGGTCATAAGTGTGAAAAATGGTCATAAGCCACTTTTTTCAGTGCTGTTGTAACTTGGAACGGTTACTAAATGTTGTAGGTTGTGAGCTATTCCTGTATTGATGGTTTTGTTTTAACTGTATATGCTATCTAAAGTCACATGCAAGTGAGATAGGCAACTGTATACATCCCATAATCCCTTAAAAAATAAACAAGTCATTAGCTGAAGCAAAATGAGAAATAATCGACATGTCAAAAGTTGCTGGCCAATCCTTCTTTCCCCATTATTTTAAAAGCCAAAATAAAAACAGCAACCACAGCAACAAAAAGCCTTTGGCTGGGGGAGCTGCACATATGGTGCTGTGCATATGTAAGAATGACTACATAATTGTGTTATGCTAGCACATCTAACAGGCCAAGCCGTGTTCACTTAGGAGATACTACAGCTCAGAGTATGTAAATAATGTATATGCATACATTGTGTTTAGCATCTACACAAGCTTATTTCTGCCCTCTAATGGAAAGAACGTGCCATGATCCCCCAAGCACAAGCGCTCCAGGGTCCAGGAGAATACAGAGGGCTAATTTTAGGTTATTAGCAAACAAACCAAAAAGAAGCATTCATCTGGAAACTGCTGCTATTGTCTTTTTTCACCAGAAACATGCATTTTCCTCCAAAGATGGTAGCATGGAGGTTTTTCTGTTCTCTTGACAAAAAGGCACTGTTGGAAAGGGAAATTAGTAATCTAACGTTGTTGAATCAAACACGCCTCAAAAAAGAGGAAGACTCCACACGTGCAAGATACAAGTCACATGAAGATATAGTATCAACACAAGTTGGGGAGGATAGCCACTTGCAGATCCTATAATGACCGATATAACTTAGAAACATAATCTACAGAATTACCTATAGAATAAAGCCAACATAATATCCTGATTTAATCATGTTAATATTATGTAGAATAGAATAGAATTAGAATTAGAATTAGAATAGAATAGAATTGAACTGAATAGAATAGAACTGAATTCTTTATTGGCCAAGTGCGATTGGACAGACAAGGAATTTGTCTCTGGTGCATATGCTCTCAGTGTACATCCATCAAGAGTCAAGAATCATAAGGTATAACACTTATAGTCATAGGGTTAGGCATTTAATATCCCCCTCCACCAAGACCCAGATTCAAAAGAGAAAACTGTACCATGAGAGACCTTTCTAAAAGGCATTAGGAATGGCAAGGAACCCTAATTTTGATGATTTTTGAGAGTGCTGCTTCTCAAAACTTCAGTGATCCTTATATCCTATGAAATACATACACATTGCTATTGTCTCTATCTAGGATAAATTAAGGAAGCTCCTTTGTTACCCATGGAATCTTATTTATCCATTGTTTCCCATGCAGACATCACTTTTCCAGGTAGGACTGAATTTCATCCTGCACGTTTAAAATTGGTTCCAAAACTGTAGAACCAAATGTTTCACGCTTGCAAGGAATACCCTTTGCATGCTTAGAATGCAAAATTTTATATTTGGATCTTGTAGAGTTCTAAGACAAACAGCATCATTTTAAGGTAGTAGTGTAAAGTATGTAGAATTACCTTACCTGGAGTCTCATTACACACAAAGTTTTAGTAACTTTGCAATACACTATAGGCACTTGACCAAAGATAATAATCTTTATTTTACAGGTGATATGAAAGAGCCAAAAGTTGCAGAATTAATTGGCTCAGCACAAATACAGATAGTCCTCAAGTTGTGATAGGAGTAGGATTCAACCAGTTCGTACCTATTCGCTAGAACCAGTTGTTAACATGCTAAACAGTTCAGAGAACTGATTGTTAAAAGAAATTACTGGCCTAATCCTGTAAGGAAGGCAGGAAGGAAACATTCTGGTGTTGCTTACAGAAACCGCCTCTCCATTAACCCTTATTACATTCTTGGCAGGACTAAACTTCCTGTCTCAGGAACATCTCTGGAGTTTTTTTCCCCCTCCTTTGCTGGTACTTTGCTTGTGTGGAGTGACCATTCAAAGTTACAATGGCATTGAAAAAAAGTGATTTATAACCATTTTTCACACTTATAATTGTTGCAGCATCCCCACAGTCATGAGAAGGCAGGCGAGGAGATACGTGCCTTGATGTGAGTGATATTGAGTCGGCCATGCCCAGCCAATAACATGACCACCAAGCCACGTCCACCAACTAAGCCACGTCCACCAACTAAGCCACAGAACCGGTTGTTAAAAAAATTGAATCCCAGCCCTGCCCTAGACCCACTCTTAATTAAGCCACGCCCACAGAACCATTTGTTAAAAAATTTGAATCCTACCCCTGTGTGATAGCCATTGGGATTGGCATGGTCATTAAACATGAGAACACTTGTCCACATTGCTTAGTGACAGCAATCCCAGGCAGTCCCATATGCCATCATAACCCTATGATATGCAGATTGTTAAGTGGGAAAAGTTGGGAGTCCCAGGTAAGGAGCACAAGGGTGCCATGTAGGAGTGGGGGGCAGACCTTAGGCATGAGTCAAACAAGCGTCCACACAGGCTGAATAGAAGCATGGGGCGGGAAAGTTGTGTGTGATTGAAAAAGCAGAAGTGACCTACTGAAGTAACTTGTAACCTTTCTTGCTGGCTTCCCCGTTATCTTTGCTTCTGGGGAGCCAGCAGAAAAGGTTGCAAAAGGCAATCATGTATCTGTGTCATAATTCTGAGCTGAGCACCAGAGTGCCCAGATTGTGATCACATAAACAAGGATGCTGCTGCAGTGGCTGGAACTTTGAAGGCTAGTTATAAATAGATTGATGTGTTGAGTTTATGTTTGACTGTCAAAGAAACAAAGGGAGACTAATATAGATCTATTTGAAGCTGTTTAGCTGTCATCAAATCATGGGATTCAAAGTGGAAGCAGTATGCTCCGTCCCATAATTGAGTAGACCAAGTTGCCCCGATAGACCGGGAAAAAAAAACTTAAATAGATTAATGGTATATTTATGTATAATCTTGATTTTATCTTACAATATGGAGGGGAAGTGGCCATGTTATGTACAATATTCTTGCTTTGTGTGAGAAAGTAATACTTGTATTAAATACAGGTAGTCCTTGGGTGATGACCATTTGCTCAATGAAGTTGCAATGCTGAATGAATGATCATTATGACTGGTGCTTGAAGTTCTGGTCATTTCAGTGTCCCACAGTCACATTTGGGAGATTGATGATTGGCTTGCATTTATGACTGATTCCAGCATTTCATGGTCATATTCTTCTTTCCCATTTCAACTGCGTGTATTCTAATTCCCCTCCCCGTCTACTAACCTCTTCCAGTTTTAGCTGCTCAGTGTTCTACTGCCTACCCTTGCCACCCCCAGCAGACCCTAGCTGACCCCAGTTTTCTTCCTCCAGGAAACGAAGTAACCAAAATTATAATCATTAGTTTAGGATATAAATCTTTGCCCTGTGGCATGGATTGTGAACAAGGAAATTCATGACTCAACATCCCCAAATATCGCTTACTTTAAGAAACTACTGATGTATGTTATATGCTGTAATTCAGAAATATGATGGCAAAATAACATGATAAAGTGATCAAAATGAACACAAAATTGAACTCAAGAGCAAATTGCCCCCCCCCCGGCTCATGTGCCATAAGTATTCTTATTTGATCTTTAATTTAAATATCTTCTTCAAACCCCCAACTGTCATGCAATTACTATAGCAATGCCATAAAATCCAATCTCAAATTTGCAAACATACATGACTAACATACATGCTGGTGACCTTCTAACGCTGCATTATAGAGAGTATCTTAACTTACTGCACCTATGTATGGTTTGCCAATTGCACAGTAGCAATTGCACAGATGTTAATCCAGAGAGTTAACATCATTGCCCAGAAGATCATTGGTTGTCCTCTCCCCTCTTTGGAAGAGCTTTATAGCTCCTGCTGCCTTAAGAAAGATTAAAACATTCTCAAAGATCCATCTCATCCTGGGAATCCTTTTTTTGAACTATTACCATCTGGCAGACAGTACAGAATAATAAAAACAAGGGCAGCTTCTGAAAAACAGCTTCTATCCCAGGGCAGTAGCTCTGTTGAATTTTATTGTATAGTACACTGAAGATGGTATTTAATTTCTTTGTACGATGTGCAATTACAATAAAGTAAACTAAATTAAATTGTCCTAATTTTACCCAGACCCAATCATGAATAAGAAATTGAAAATAGTTGTATTTTTTCCTTTCTTCCTTTCCTAATTTTCTATTCAGAAATAAAACTGGGAGGGAAATATATATTCCTTTCTTTAAGAACCATTTAGCACATAAATATTTATGTAAAGAACTTTTTTTCCTTTTATTTGACTTAGTTTCTTACCTGCTAACTAGAACACTTTTACCTGCTAACTAGAACACTTTTTAAATACCATGTTTCTACAGCGGTTAGGCTTGGGACTTGGAGGGACTTGGAGCTGGTGTCAATCCAACCCAATACCTTAACTTGACTTTGACAACAGCAGATCTACTGTAGGGTTGTAGAAATGTTCATTCTCCTGTTCCTACTGTCCCTTAAATCCATGTGTGCCATTTACCACAGGCAGAATAGGAACTTCGGATGGATTCATTTCCTCAGAAATCAAGGCCTCCATCCTGACTACAAGCAGTAAATAAAAATATCATGTGCATTCACAGAACAGCCACAAAGCAATAAAGAAAAACAGTCCTGCAAAAGGCACGTTTTGTAACCAAGCCAGACCAGGCTACATTGCATTAGCACTTTGCTAGTAACATCATTGTTAAAAATCACAAAAATTGGTTCTTTTGAAATGCAGCCATTGGGAGATCAAGATTTCAAACATGTCACTTCTTAAATAGTTTCAGAGTTGCTACTAATAGCTTACAGAACAAGCAGGGTATTTTTTTAAAAAAAAATTTCCTGTTCCTGCGTTGGACAACAAGTGATCCCAATTGAGAGAAGGGGTTTCAAAGACCATTGTTCAGGATTCTAAGCCTACTCTGTGCCTAGAGATAAGGGCTCATTATCCGTATCACCCATAAACATACATTTACCTGGTTAAATAACTGAGTGGTTGGTGGGGGTGGGAAATAAACCACAAAAAGAAAAGGGTATATTTATGTGTGCTTCCAAAAAGCAAATTGTGAAGGTAGATTTCTTACTGGAATACTGTGGTACCCGCTCATTATGGTCAATGCCACAACAAAGGGAGAATGAGTCGTTATTGAAAAGGAGAATCTCTGATAATGCTTCCTGAAGCCTTGATCTAATCTTCTCCTTTTTTTTTTTTTTGCCTGCCAAGATACTTCCTTATTGCTTCCTGAAGTAAGCAAGGCATACAGCGGCAGCACCAAACCTGTCCTTTTCTTTTCACATAAACCCAGCGATTGTATTTCAGACAGGCAACTAGCAACCACAGCTCTGTTTATCACAAGCAGAAAGGGAAATTGTGGGGATGGTGCCCCTCTTTGGATGGAAAGGCAAAAAGGTACTTCAAGATGCAAAAGAGAACCAAATTGGGATGTTTGCCATTCCTCAAAGCAACTGGATCTTTTTCTGTGTTCGCACAGTAGTCATAGTAACATAATCGAAATTCAGATGCTTGGCAACTGACTCATATTTATGACAGTTGCCCTATCCCAGGATCATGTGATTGCCTTTTGTGACCTTCAGACAAGCAAATGAGAAAGCCAGATTCACTTAAAAACTGTGTCACTAACTTAACATCTGCAGTGATTCACTTAACGACTGGGGCAAGAAAGGTCATAAAATGGAGGCAAAATTCATTGAACAAATGTCTCACTTAAAACTGAAACTTTGGGCTCAATTGTAGTTGTAAGTCAAGGGTTCCCTATATTTGCATAAAGTGTTTGAAATATGATAATTTGAGCCTGGATATTTATGTTTCAAGTGAGAATCTCTGCCTTGGTAATGGCCTAAGCACTGAACTGACTTCAACTTCTTGTATTAGAAGTTCTTGTAATTAGAGATTACTATCAGTTCATTAGCATGCTTTAGCATACCAATGTAAAGTTCAGAGTTATTTTGAAAGACTATTTTTTTCTTATCTGTTTCCATTTCTGCTCACTTTACAGATATTGATATAGTACTACTTCTTGTCTCTTCAAAAAGCTCTCTGAAATTTTTTAACTTCCTTTCTGAGTTTTTCAGTCTGTCTTGGCTTTGTGTTTCCCCCCTCTTCTTAGTAGTTCCCATCATTCTAACATCCAGTTTGCTTTTTTCTGTTTCTTGATCTGTGGTAGTTTCTTTTTCTTAACTTCATTCTACCACTCCGTTAGTTCCTAAACTATTATGTTCAGAATCTTGAAGCAATTCCTGATGTTTCTTGAAAGTGGTAGGAACATTTGCAAAATCATATTGTGGAAATTGGTTTGAACTTCCTCTGCTTAATTTGGAATTCCCACATTAACCATTTGTGAATTCTTCCACTGTTAGTCTGTGGCCAGGCCTTGCTGTTAAAACCTCTTGTATCAATAATATGATGCTCTTGATTTCTGTGTACTCCATCCAATATCTATGTACAGTATGTAAGTATCATTTTGGTGGTTGAAAGACCAAGCCAGAAATAATTAAATAACGGGATAGTCAGGATTTCATAAGGTACCCCCATGCTTCATTTATCTTTCCTAAGCCATACAATGCAACTTTCCAACTCTGGCACTGCAGTTTCCAACCACAAGCAGCACATTTTGCTTGTATGTTCTGTCAATTTCAAGCTGAATTTTGATCAACAAACTCATCAACCTCTTTTTCTGCTTCAGTGGTTGCAGCATCAACTTGGATAATTGTCATATTAAAAGATTGTCCACAAAACCTAATTGATATTATTCAGGTCGTTGACTGCATTGGTGCCTATGAATGTTCTTATTATATCCATCCTCACTATGAAAACAACACTGTTCCTTTTTTGTTTTTCTAATAATGAGAAATAAACAGTGCAATCTTCTCACTAAAGTGACCAATTCCAGTCCACTTTAACTTGCTGATGCGTAAGATGTTAATGTGTAGTTGATCCATTTTATCTTTCAGTAGTCTGAAATTTTCCTTGTTTAAGATTCTTATGCTTTATGTTCATAAATATTCCAAAAGTTCCTCAGCTCTTCTTTAGTAACATGTTGTGTGCCATGTTACATGAGAGGCCTATCATTTGGCTCAATATCATCAATTGCATTTTCTATCTATGTGGTTTTCTTGTTTTTAAAAAAATACATATATCATTTTGCTTTCTCCCACATGTTGTATGAATTGATGAGTTTGCAATTGACACTAAAGTGACCTTCTGTCTCCAGCATCTTTCTGTATTGCAATTGTTCAATATAGGTGCCTGCTTGCTTTAGGTGACCTCATATTTTGAGTGACTGCATAATCTTGCCATACACCCTCAGGGTTCTACCCTTATCCTTTCCAAGAACACCTTCTTCCCTACCATAACGAAGCAGCACAGTTGGATTTAGGAGCTACTCCTTACTACGGTAGTATCCCAGATAATTCAAGACCTCTAGACCTGCAAGTTATATAGTAAAAGCAATGAAAAAGTGAGCCACTACAATGAAAAAACAACAGCAGCAGCAGCAACATACAAATCTTCTAACAAAGCTTTTAAAGATGGGCCATTTTTGATTGGCTTGTTGTGGTGTGCGGCCATTACATATTCAACAAAATAAAATAAATCCCATTGCTGTAATTCAAATATATGAAAGAAATTTCTTTCTTTTTAAATCTTGCTTCATTTTTATATTACTTCAAAAACATTACAAGTTCATAGTATTTGGAATATTTAATTGTCACCACATTGTTATATATTATTGTAAATCCTGTGTTGTTTTTCAAACACAATCTTAGGTCCTGACATTGGCATTCATAAGAATTTAGCTCCTGGATTCAGATGACCTCATATTGGACTAAACTGCTCTTCCTCCCAGCTGGTCTAATTTCTCAAGTCTTTTTCAGATGAATTTGTCTCCTCCTGATTCATGGCTATACATAAAAATATATGGGTTTTTTCTTAACCCAAGTATGCATGTTTTAAAAAGAGAATATAGTAGAGGCAACCAAGCAGCTTCTCAAGGACATATATATTAAAATGGGCATGTATTAAAACATGCCAAAGATGTATTTCTAAGTAGCCTTTGCACTACTGATAGAGCTAAATATTTAAAGCAAATCACTGTTTTTAAATTAAGGAGGGCCTTAATTTTAGCGTTGTTCAATGCAGCAGTTTAGAGGAATTCCATGTAAATCCTCAATCTATTCATGCAGTGAAGGAGTTTTAAAAACCATCAAACATGCCATTCCGTATTGCCCATTTTATGCTGAAACTTACGGTGAGCTAATTCCACATTCAATGAAATATCCTGGTCACTCTAAACAGTTCTATATAAAACCTTTACAGATTCAAATGACTCTATTTCCTTAAGTGTGGCTAAATTCTAACATGTAGTATATAAAATGCCCAGCATTAACAAACATGTTTATCTATCTAGCTAAGGAATATCAATTATATATTCAACACATCAGACTTTATGGACTTCTATTCTTTAGCTTTAGTTCATATTTTTCATTTTTCATTTACTGAATTGTGCAAAAGATTTGATTGGTTTATGATAGATTTGACTGCTAAGAGTAATATTATTAACTTCTTCATTAATCAGTTTACCATGCTCTCCCTCAAAAATATGCAATAACACAATTCAGAGACACATTTTACTTTTTCTTCAATTATAGATAATACTTTTCTGAAATATTTCTGCCAGAATGATATAACATTTTTTCACAGGTCCACTAGATATGAAGAAATGTATCTTTCTATTTACATTCTTTCCAGAATTATTGCATTATTTGCATTGGGGCTTTCTCTGTGTTACCTTTACTTACCATTCTTACATAGAATCCTCCAGGTATCTCACTGATTTAGATATATTCTGCCAGGACCAGCTTTGATTTTTTTAATGCAAATCTATACCCCACACTTCCTATAATGTATAACTCTATTGCATATATTCTAAAAATCATTCCTTTCTGTTATGAATGATAATTATTAATTTCTAAATACCTGACCACTTTATCAGATTCAGCTTGAAACCACCTTAGCCACAATGCCTCATGGCCTAATTTAAATTCTCTTTCTTACTGCTTAATAATTTGTTGTTATAAAAACCTCTAACTCTGTATAACTGACAGATTATTGAACATATGGGACATCCTTTTACATATTTCTCAATATCAGCTCTCATGGAGGGCCACCAAAACTATCTTTTAGCTAGATGTAAAGTTTTTAAAAACCCATAATGCCCAGCTTGCTTAACATCGTGGTAGTGTTTCAATCCCATTATTTGCAATTTGCCAGGAACATATAATTTTTCCCCTCGCCAGGCTAAGCCTGGCATTCCAATTTGGGTTTCATTTTCTGCTAACCGTGGATCTTCTGCTAACACTGCTGGAAGATCAATTGACATAATTCTCATTCTCAAGGAATCAACCCTGTCAGGAAGTAAAAGTCAGGATGCACCATCAAAAGGGTTGCTGCAGTGCTGTCCTTTATCAGTACAAGTAATTTTTCACGACAGGAATATTGATCTTGTTAAAATAATGAAGAAAGATTCACCAAGAGTAATTAGTAGAGTGGCAATGTAGCTGTAATGAGATTTCATTTTTTTCTTTTCAAAAATAAAAACATATCACTGGATTCAGATATCTCTTGACAAGGTATTTCTCAACAAGAACCATGAATTTTGGCTTCTGATAAGGAACTTTCCTCACTATACTTGACTGTAAAATTCTTCTGCCTAATTGTGTTTTTATGCAACTGATTTATGTGCTTTCAAGCCCAGCCAACCTGATTACCCTTTTTCTCTCTTTCTTCTCCTTCACATCTGTGAGACAGAACAAGGTCATTGGAAAAAAAAACACCTTATAGATCATTTTCCATCTGCCCATTTTCTTGTGGGAGATAGGCATTGTAAGTAGAATGTTACAGTGCTGAACATTGTGACTGGATCTATTTATAGGTTCTATATATGTATTATATCCCATGAATTGTTTTTAATCCCACATTAACAGCTTTCTTGATATTTATAGAACCAAGTACTTTGTAATATATCACAGAAATTGTATAAACTGGCTACAAATTATACACAGGTTAAACAATTCAAGTTCTAAAAATGCAATGGAACAAATGGAAATATTATTATTATTATTATTATTATTATTATTATTATTATTATTATTATTATTATTATTATTAATAGAAACCACCCTGCTTGCAATTGCCTATATGCTTAGGCTGCCTCAATAATTCTTAGGTCCTTCGTTAGGACTTGAATTATTAAGTTTCCAGCAGTTGTAGACTGTGAATATAACTGTATGGTACATTACCCACATGTAATTAATAGTAATAATGCTATATCTGGCTATCCCAGGTCCTTGGGGGAGGACTCAATAGGTGGACAAAAATACCAAATCAGTCTAAACATCTGGCCAACTGTGCAACTAACGATAACAATAGTGCCTCAACGAGATGTAAAAGCAGAGTAACAGGTAAGCAAAAGGAACATGTGGGACAATCCTGAGTAAGTGTCCTAATCACAAATCAGTACAAATGCTAATATAGACTGGCTACACAGTTTGATAACAGCAGGTATAAGAATAATCTATTTTCAATCACAAAAGTCCCACAATGATCTTTTGTTGGGATTGAGTTAAAATGCTGCTTATTCTACCACCATTTTATCTACCCAAATTGATGTCTCTAGATATTAATTCTTACATATTAATTCTAACTGTCTGGAGTTCAATCCTGACCAGCTCATGGTTGACTCAGCCTTCCATCATCTTGAAATCAGTAGAATTAAACCCAGATTGAGGGGGGCAATATGCTGACAAACTGCTTAGAGAAGGCTGTAAAGCATTGTGAAGTCTAAATGCTATTGCTATACAAGCTTTTTAATCTGCAGATTAATCTCATCATTTCAAAGGTTATTCTGATGGAGATTCTGACATTTTAACTGTCTTTTTGTCTGATAAAGCTTTGACTTTTGAATATAGTCTGTATGTATGTATGGGAGTAGCTTCAGAAAACCGTTACTTCTGAGAGCGGTTGATTTATCAAGAAAATGGCACACTTTATAAAATTAGATATTTTATTTTACCAGTTTGTTGTTTACATGCATCCCAAAATATGTTATAACCTTGATTTTTAAAAAAAAATAGTTTGCTTTTCATTCCTTTTTTTAGACAGTGAAAAGAGATTAGCAGGTTTTTATTTTTGCTACAATTAAATTTTATTTTAGCACTTTAGCATATAAAAGAATCTACTATGTATTTAAATGAGAATTTCAGAAACATTGAGCTCTACAATTAACACATAATGATTTAAGAAGATGGACTTGACGACTGTATTATAACAACCTGAGATTTGTTTTATAAAGTATATTTTATAAATAGCAATACTGTAACCACATTTATTTATTCATTGATGCAACATATACATAATATGTATTCTATTTAATTCTATAATAATTCTATATCCAATTCTCACAATCCTATCATTTGTAAAGCATGCTGTGCATTTCACAGTAATGATTCCCCCCCTCCCCCAAATCTAGAGGTTAGCTTTTAAATTGCCAGATCCAGGCTGCAAAAATCCTGATTAACCACTAGGAGTCAGCAAACTGTAGGATTATTCTTACTCTGGTGGACATTTGGATTTTTACAACCTGGATCTTTAATTTATTGCACCCACTAGGCATTCTCACAATCAGAGGGTTAAGGTTTCCTCAATGAAATAGGTGAAGCTTAAGTTAATGTTATGGCTAATATTAATATTATGACTAATTTAAATTGCATTGATTTAACTCTAAAAAGTAAATATGAATTCCAACAAATTTTCCAGTATTATTCTAATTCTTCACTTTCTCATATACTAGGTCCATATTCAGGACCCTTCTGAATAAATTCAAAGATGAATGCTTGGATAAATATCATCATAATGAAGAAAAAACTTAACATGCAATATATAGATGATCTGAGAGATCATTTCTTAAGAATACGTATTTTTCATTTTTATTATAATCAAATACTAAAAGAAACTACTTTCTGCTCGATTCATTAGAATCTAAATAGCAATAAAACTATAACCCTTTACAATTGTGTTATTAATACTGCATCAAAGAATAATAGAATATAAAAACTGGAAAGGATCTTGAAAAATCAACCAATCCAGAATCAATTCCTTCAGCATTTTTGCAAGTTCTCTTTTTGAAGTTCTGGAATTTCCAATTAAAGACTCCAATACTCCCAATTATTCATACCCTTCTTCATTTGTTTGGCTTGGCTTGGCTTTGATGACATTCTTGTCTCTTCTTACTTTTGCTAAGAACACATATTCTTGAGTTCTTGTTATATTGCTAATTCTTTTTATTATTATTCCTTAAATGTTTAGAATGAACCATGTAAAATACAGAACAACAGAGTTGGAAGGGACCTTGGAGGTCTTCTAGTCCAACCCCCTGCTCAAGCAGGAGACCCTACACCATTCTAGACAAATGGCTGTTCAATCTCTTCTTAAAAACTTCCAGCATCTCAATTCCTTGACACAATCAAAAAGCTTGGTGGCACACTCACACAAAAATCCCAGTCTTAGGTAAAAGCATATAATAAGCAAAGCTGATAATTAAATCCTTAAAAGGTATAACAGGTTTCCGTATTAAGAGCTTAGTCACAAAGCCTATCAGGATTTACATAAAAGATGAGGGGATGTGGGAAGCAAACTAAGCTGGCATGGTGACATCTATTCAACTTTTTGTTTGCCTTTCTTTCCCATCTTTCAGTAAGAGTATATAGAGGCTCAACTAACTTGATACAAAGATCAGTTTTTAACTGTTCCTTCATTTATTTTTCAGGCAATGGTAGCTAGAATATATCTTTATTGACATAGCACCATTTTGGCTAGATGGGCTAGTAAAAGTTTAGAGTTCTCTTTAACATGTAAATGGGAAAGTGTACTGTTTTGCACATTTTTACAGGTCCTCTGAATGTAATGCACTCAACATTTATGGACACAGTACAGTTCCTAGGCAGTCCACTTCAAAGGTAGTTGAGCTGAGCATCACTTGTCAACGCTGCCATTTCCCCCAGATGTTTGATGTGAAGTAGGTGTATCTCCAGAGGCCTCTGTTGGAGCAGGGGGGACTCTAAATATGAGAACATGGATGAAAAGAAAAATGGAGCATAACCAGGAAAAAAAAAGAAATAACCTGCTATATTCTTAGGCTATTAATAATTTCAGAGCTTAGCACTCTTGTGTCAATTTTGTCTGCACATCAGCTTCTTCACGATCATAATGCTACCAAATGGAAAGGCTCAAGGGCACATTAATTGATAGTTGAGATCCATTACAACAGCAGAAAAGATTGGTGAGATTACATTACCTCCATTTGGTGGCAAAGTAGGGCTGCTATAGATGCTGCTAATTTATGAATTTAATTAAGCAGAGGGATCTCCTTTCAGAATGAGACAGGATGTCTTTATGACTTAAGGTTTCTGTTTTTTCTTTTTTCTCTGAACCTTTAGAGAAAATCTGCTGCTAATGCAGAAATTTGATCCAATTGTACTACTAGCCTGTCTGATGAAGCCAACAGAAGGAAGTTTAGGGCAGGCACATTTTCTTGATTATGAGGACTGCTTCAAATATACCCATTAAAACTGGGTTCCCCTGCAAAAAAATATAATAGAACAATCCTCTTGAAATTTAGATGAAAAACCTGGAACCAAAATGAAAATATTGAACCATTGACTTAGTTTCTTCTCACATCTCTTTATACTGAGTTCTGTTTGTAAAGTAAGTTCAGGCAAATACAGGATATGAGGACTTTTGAAGTAGTCTAGAAATATGTTTTGATTGAAATTAAATATTTAATATTATCTGAAGCTGGAACTAGAAGTCAGTAGGTGGGAACTTACAGTTTGATAGTAAACTTTTAAGAAAAATAGTCTACAACTTCTACTATGTTTTATTAGATGTGACTAAGAGAATTAAGGCTAATAAAGGGCTACAGTATTATTTTCAGTATCAGAGACAAAGATCCCAATTTTGCTTTTTCCTTAATAGAAATTTGAAGAAATGTAACATTTTAGAAATACAAGAGAAAATCATAGAGAGCCAAAAATACAAACTGCAGATTTGTTTGCTGCTATTTACACATACTTGCAAATTAAAAAAAAATGTGACAAAAGGGGAAAGATGATATACATCTGTTTCAAGAGAGAATGCACTGAAAATGCACTGTCAGTCCACCACTTTTTTATGCCATTTATCACTAACTAAATTATACAAAGTGGGGGGACTGAGTCTGTATGTTTATATTCTCAGGGTTCAATGAAACTGTATACTAAAGCATGTATAGGAAAATAAGTATGTACATACAATAAGTATGTACTGAGATACAAGTATCTCAGTTATCTCTCCATACCTGTGAGGAGTCTTGTAACAGTTTATATAGAACAAGACCAGGCATCTGGGGCTAATAATTTTTTTTTGTATTTTTGATGTCTCAAAGTTACATTGGCTTAACAGAAATTTATATAACAATTGAAGGTAAAGCAAAAATAATTAAATTCAGTACAAAGTACTGAATTGCAATGGACAGAGAAAGTTAGTAATGCCACAAGAATAAGTTGATACAACATATTCACAAAGTGCATCCTTTTTAAAAATTGGCCTGTGTTATTATTTGCAGCCAAAAATTGATCTTTTTTATTTTGTTACCCATTGAAAACTATAGCTGTTGATCTGTGAGCTGCTATCAATTTTCAACTGGGCTATAAATAAAAAAATGGATTCTTTAGATAACTCTATATGAAACATTTGACATATAGCTTATCATATATGGTAAATTGGAACATATTACATAGATAGTTATTAGCAATCCAGTGAGAAAATGCCAATTTTACTTTCTAAAGTATTTCTTTACCTATTTATTCATCACTTTTCCTTGGAGTAAATAAAACTCTCTGAGACCATGAAGAAACAAAGAGAAGTAGCAGTATGCTGGTAGATTATGTAAGACTTGGAGAAATAATTTTTAAAAACTGAAAGACCAAACCAAAAATAATGTCCAAAAAAGCACTCAATGGGGACCCTGTATGCTCAGTAGTACCAAAATCTGTACTCTTCTTAAAAAGACAGGAGTGCAGGAGAAGGAAGGAAATATTCTGATAGGCTTACCTAGATCCTTTTAGTACATACTAGTAGACGGCACACTTTTTTAATTTATAAAATTTCTGATTGGTCTCAGTGGTGGGTTTCAAATTGTTTTACTATTGTTTCAGAGGGCATGGCTTGGTGGGCATGCTTTGCACGCACATGTGGGCTTTGTGCATGCGCATGGCAAACACACACTTTTTGTGCACACAGAAGTTTTTCTACTGACCTTCTCCTGCACTCCCCCTCTGTGTCTTCAACAGTTGACTCACAGCAATCCACTGTGCCGCACGATGCAGCTGAGCTTCAAAAGCAGGAAATAAAGGTCAGTATGGAGCCGGAGCAGGCGGGTGGGCCCAACAGCTGATCATCAGAGTGAACCAGTTCACTCCCAGATGATCTTCAGAGCTACCAGTTTGGCTGAATCAGGCCAAACTGGTAGAATACCACCACTGATTGGTCTTCAATAATCTAGCAATCTTAAAAAAAAAAGCTAATAAAACCAGCAGGTCTGGATTAAGGTTGACTTTGCATGAGCTACATTTACCCTCTTAGAGGAAAAAAAGTGATGAAGACTCCGCTCAAACCTGAAACTGAAGAGACCAGAACACATTCTCTCCAGCAACCAACAGCAGGATAAGTGGGGATTAACATCAGACAAACAATAAAACAGAAAACAATACCCTTACTAAGGGAACTACTGAAGAAACCTATAGCCACATCAACACAAGCAGGGCAAGCCACAGTACATAAACAGGGAGAAAAGCCCACACTTACTAGCAATAATGTTTCACAGATAGGACTGAAATCTCTACAAGCAAACAACAAAGCTCAGAGAGCACCAGGGATTCCACAGACTCAGCTTTCTCAGATCTGAACAAGCCATGGAATGAAATAGAAGGATTTAGCCTTTTTTCAAACTTGGAATGACAAGGACATGTATATCATGGAGATACAGGGATATTGTTGTTTAAGCTATAAACTTGCTAAACTACTTTTTTACTGCTTGGTTCAGATGAGGATGTGTAGAAAATGCATCATTTCAATAGATGAAACTTTGTGCAATTTTGAAAACTGTTTCTGGGTCCAAACTTTTTAAATGAGTAGATATATTACTATTATTATTCTATAAATTTGCTTGTTGAAGTAAATTAATTTTACAAAACTAATTCTCTATCACTGGTAATGAACGATAGAAGAGAATATTTGTAGCTCAGGGCTGAACTGTGGGGCCCTTAGTGCTCTCTGAGCTTGGTGGTTTTCAGTGGTAAATTGGGCATCATTTTGTGAGGTGACTTATAAAACCAACATTGAAAGGCAAGCAGAAGCACAAAACATTGAAAAGAGTATCCATCGTTTCCATGCCAAGTTAATGGAAGAAAAGCCAATGCAACAAAACAGCAGTTACATATATTTTGTTCCTAAACCAGAAAATCTACATGAGAAATGATAGCCAAGATACTTTGTTACTGCATTCCTACAAAATACACTGGGATTTTTCCTTTATCCAAATAGGCTACAAATATTCAGAATCTATTTTTTTATGAAAACTCCCACTATTTTTGGTCAGCAATTAAGAAGCCTGTTGCACTGATCTCACAATTAGGAACAGAGATGCATTACGAATAGATGTATAACAATAAGTTATAGATTGCCACCAAGTATATTAAATACATATATATATATATATATATATATATATATTGGCTGGCAACAGTCTGTTCTTGTGTTGGAGGCTTTTAGTGCAGCTTGGCTCCGTGTGAAGGGACGGCTGCTCTTCATTAGCAAGCTGGGTTTCACCTGGGTGCCTGGTGGGGGGGTGTTTGGGTTGGAGCTATCAGAGGGAGTCTGTAAGTTGTTTGATCTTATCCCAAAGTAGAGGGTGGATTTTGCTGCTCAATTACAACTTGGAGAGCTGAAACTGAAAATACTTATAAAAATGATAAACTCTCAAAAAAACTGAAAAAATTAGAAAATGACAAGAAAATTCCCAATAACCCACCACAACACCTGAAACAACTAGTATACAACGTTTCCAACAGAGAACTCAACAAAACAGAAACAGATGTCCTATCCAAAGGATTCAATTATGCCATAGCACCCAAAAAAATCCCAACAGAATCCATCATATGTGCAGTAGAATCCAGCCTAACCAAATTAAATACAGATGAAGCTGACAGAATAAGACACCAGGTTACTCACATCTTATGCACAACGAAACCACCAAAAAATAATTTGCAAAAAGATGAATTCAGAGCGTTACAAACCCTGAAAAATGATAATAGTATAATAATACTCCCAGCAGACAAAGGAAATGCCACAGTAGTAATGGACAGAAAAGACTATGAAACAAAATTGACAGACCTACTCCAAGACTCCACATACAAACCTATAAATACAGACCCAACCACATATCTAGAAAAATCAACCAAGAAGAAAATTATAACCAGTCACATAAGCAAAGAAATCCAACAGACGATCATCCCAAGAGAAAAATCTTCTAGATGCCCCAAATTATACGGCCTCCCAAAAATACACAAAGAAGGCATACCTCTCAGACCCATAGTCAGCTCCAAAGGAGCACCATTAAAAAAACCTAGGTAAATACTTAGCAAAACAACTACAGCCCCATGCTGAAACCGCAGCTTCATATGTACAAAACTCATACCACTTCTTAGAAATGATCAAAGATCTACACGTGGAACAAGAAGATCTGCTTGTAAGTTTCAACGTGGTTTCACTATTCACTCAAGTCCCAATCAAAGAAACTCTTGAAATCATCAAAAATAAATACCAACCAGCCAAAGACCTCATGGAACTAACAGAACACTGCCTAACCAACACATATTTCATATACAAAGGACAAAGATACAAGCAAATTGAAGGAGCCCCTATGGGATCACCACTGTCACCCGTCATTGCAAACCTGTTCATGGAAGAATTCAAATCCAGAGCCCTGGCTAATGCCACCCACAAACCCAAACTATGGCTAAGATACATCGATGACACATTTGTGATTTGGCCCCATGGAAAAGAAAACTTAAACAATTTCCTAACACACCTAAACAACATACACCCCAAAATCAAGTTCACCATGGAAACGGAAATAAACAAACAACTACCATTCCTAGATGTACTAATCTACAAAAGAACAGATGGCACACTGGGACACACCATATACCAGAAGAAAACACACACCAACCGCTACCTCAACGCCCAATCCCACCACCACCCAGCACAGATAAATTCCGTGGCAAAAACACTAATTACCAAAACCAAACACCTGGCAGACAAGACACATATAAAGACTGAACTATGCACCCTGACTGAAGTATTGACAGCCAATGGCTTCCACAAAAACAAAACCACCAACTTGATTCCCAAAAACACACCAAGACATAACAGAGACCTAGAAGACCAACAGACATATGAAACAGCTGTCTTGCCCTACATAAGAGGTACTACAGATAAAATCAGTAAGATACTACACAGGCCTCACATCAAGACTGCCTTCAAAACAGACAAAAAAATAGCAGCCATCCTTAAAAACCCCAAAGACAAAATTGACCTGGAAAACCAAGGCATATACGAAGTTCCCTGTGCATCATGCCCGGCCATATACATTGGACAGACCAATAGAAGAATAAGTACCTGCCTAGATGAACACAAAAATGCAGTAAAAAAGCTGGAACACACCTCCTCACTAGTCCAACACATGAAAACCACAGATCACAACATCAACTTCAATGGCACTAAAACCCTGGCCACTATAGAAAACCCCAACCACAGAATCATCAGAGAAGCCATAGAGATTGAAAAAAGACCTGAAAGCATGAATAGAAGAGATGATTCCAGCAGACTGTCAATCATTTGGAAGCCTGCACTCTCAAATAGAAAGATCTCCACGCCACAAACCAGGCAAACACCTAAGCACAAACAGACTCCCTCTGATGCCTCCAACTCGAACACCCCCCCACCAGGCACCCAGGTGAAACCTGGCTTCCTAAGGGATAGCAGCCGTCCTTTCACACGAAGCCAAGCTGCACTGAAAGCCTCCAATATAGGAACAGAGTGTTGCCAGCCAATCAAAGCCACAAAACAGACAGAAGAAACCAGAAACACCAATCAATCAAACTCCAAGTCCAGTGAACACAGACCAAAACTCCCAGCCAATCAGAATAGGCCAGCCTCGAATTTGAAACCAAAAGCTGTGAGACCCACATCCATACAGAAGCCTGAGGATGGCAGATGAGATTCTGCTGAAACGTTGCTACAACTTTAACAGAACTACAATGACGTGGGATAATACCCGAAGGAAGCTAAACAGCACACATGTTAGTACTCGCGAAAGCCTAAGAAAACAAATATATATATATATATATACACATCTCTCTGAATAAACACTCTATCTGCCTGTTCAGAACTATAGGCAATAAAGCATTTTGGAGAGTATCATAAGAGTTAATTGTTTATTCAAGTCGGGGATGCATTAACCTTGTCGTTATTGAATCACATTAAAAGTCAAATAGTCCACTATTTGCATAGCAGGCTGAGAAATTCTAAGAGTTGAAATCCACAAGTCTTAAAGTTTCCAAGTTTGGGGACCCCTGAGGCAGATCATTCAATCTTCTTTATTGTGATAAAATCATTGAAAGGAACAGTATATACCTTAACTATCTCCTGGTTACCACTTCAGCACCTCTGAGAGGGACAGAGCATTGATGTACTTGTGACTAGCAAGGCTAAAAAAATGAGAAAAATTGCTGGCTGACAGGCTGCCTATAGAACCTTCTTGGATGACTCTGAATCTTTTCTCATTTCTGATCTCAATGAGACAACACTGTAAGAAGACTGGCAGAACTCTACACTGATCAAGAAGTCTGATTGATTTTCAAAACCCTTCAGAAATGCATCCCTGAAATTCCTACAGTGTAGGCATACCAAAGAATGGAGGGGCACACAGTATGACTCCTTAAATTTGGATTGGAGAACTGTGGGCCAATTGAATTTTTGTTACGAAACTGAGGAGGCAACATCCATTTTTTTTTAATGTAAAGTTTTATTTGGGTTTTCACACACACAAAAAAAACATAATACAAGTAAAATATCTTTTTTGAAAATAGCATGGTCCCGGATTATACTTCTTTATACAGACACAAACTCAATTTCATGCTCATTTTTATGTTCTATTCCATATCTTATTACTATTTTGTATTTTCTATATCGTTTTTCCCCTCTTTTAATTTTCTCAACTTTATTTTAATTATCTCATCTCAATTCAAATTATTATATTTATACGTTTGTCTGTCCTGTTTCAAATTCATATTATCTTTTCTTAATAAATGAATTTTCTCCCATAGTTACTAATTGGAAGATGACACCTTTATATCTTTTAATTTTATCCATTCAACTCTTATTTAAACTTCAATGTATACCTAAAGGTTATAACATTCAATATGATACATAATACATAATTTCCAATCGAACTCTGCTTGGTACATTCTTAAAATACACACTATATTCTTTAAAAAAGGATTATAAATATATAATCATTTTTCCCCTATTTCTCTTCACTTATGTTTTATAAATCATTAAATATTCATTTCATTACATTTATTTATTAATAAACATTCCACTAAATTATAGATAACTATTTTATCCATCATTTTAATCATACATTGTTTCATATTTTTCTGAAATTATTTCTATTTCTAATAAAACAATACTACCTTATGTACCTTTGCAGAATCCCTTTTTCAATTAGATTTCCACCCATTATCTCTAAATAGGCCCTGTTTGTCTATATCTTGTTTCTGTCCTTTATAATTTCTTTTCCTTTCTTTCTTCCCTCTCTTCTTCTCCCTCCCCTTTTTACCCTCTTGTCTCTCTACTTCTAATTCTCTCTTCTGCATTTCCCTCTTCTGTTGCTTTCTGATTTTATACTTATTTTTCACTCTATTCTTTCTTTCGGTTGTTTCTCCCAATCTTAAACTTTCCATTCTCTTTCCCCCCCTTTCCTTTTTTTTCCCCCACATAAAATTACTTGTTCATTAAAGATGGCTTCTTCTTAGTCCCAATCTTCTTGTTCTGCAGGCATTTCTTATTGTTTCTCATAGTTCCAAATCTCCATTTCTAAGAATAGAAATACGAAGCCAAAAATACCTCTCCCTTCTTGTGCATCTTCTTTGTACTTTTTAAGTTTCATTTTCAATTCTTCTAAAAGTGGAGCCATTTTAAACACTTTTAAACAACCATCTGATTGGTTTTAGTCATTCAAACGCAGTAACCAAGAATCCAGAGATCACCAAATAATCCAGATACTCCCGAGCTGTTTCTTACTTCTTTTTTCACTTTCTCTTCCTGAGGTTTTACAATTTTGTTACCATGTTTCAGTTAAAATATATCTTTTAGAAGTCTTGTTGAGATTTTATTGTAAATTCTTTTCAATTCCAGACAGTCTCCTCCCTTCCAGATCCTGCCCTTTTATTCTTTTTCTCTCCTTTCCTGCTTTCAAAAGCTTTTAAGTGTCCAGAAAACTTATTATCCCTTTGACATTTTATTTTCAACTTAAATGCCTATTGATGTTGAAGTGGATTTTTTTCCCAATTACTTGCTTAAGTCTCTTAGCTGTCAGTATAGAGAAAGGGAGAGGAGAAAAATAAAACCCAAATCCTTTCTCTTTTCTCTCTCCTTCGCTGCTTGAAAATCTTCTTTGGGAACAGTTATCTTTTTTATAGTTTAAATTCCAGGGTACCTTATTTGTTGCTTTTGCTGTTTGACCCAGTCAACCAAAACTTTCTCTTTTTATCTTCCTCCTGCACATTCTTTTCCAGTCGAGTTCTTCTTTGGGGTGGTCATTTCTGACCACCGCGACAACCGCCTTCGGGAAAGAGAGTAATTACCAGCTGAGGAGGAGAGATACAGTTCTCCTCAACCCTGCAGGCAGTCTCCCCCCTTCTTCACTACCTCTACGGGGTGGCTTAGCCCCGAAACCAGCTGGCTCAGAGTGCTCCAGAGGCGAACACATATCCAAACCACACAGAGTCGCAGCTTCGGTCTGTCGCCGAAGAAGTTCAAACCGGAAGTCATTTATTTTTCATGTAGTTACAGTAGATCTGCTTTTTAAAATGAAAGTTAAAATGGTCCTTTAAGTGAAGGTTAAAGTTGTCCTTTCTCCTCACCATTGTGCGCCCTGGGAATTTCAAATCTATGAAAGGATTTTTTCATGTGCGTGTATCAAAAATGGGATAGGTCAAATAGAAGGTCAAATAGAACTCAACATCCTGCTGAGTTTTTAGATCACTGAAAAACCCTCTGCCTGAGTAGCCTTACACTTGTGTATCAGTTTGATATGCCTGTTATATCTGGCTCAAGAGATTTATTCTCCCAGTTACAATTGCTAACTGTTTCTCTACCACTCCAAACTGAGACCTTGTTATGTTCAAAGGGACTGTCAGAAACCTATTGACTCAACATTAAGTAGAGGCAGCTCTGTCCCTTGGAGAGATTCAGGAGAGTTTGACCTTGCCTTCATCCAGAGCAAGAGGCTAATTATGAAATACATAAGAGAAGAAAAAGAGTTTTGACTCCTTAATGAACTTTAATGGTTTATAAAAACCTTAGATTATAGTGATAAACACCAGCACTGCTTCAAAATCTCTATTATTGTAGCTTCAAAAGCTGTCCACCATTGTAATGTTATAGTATCAACTCAGCGTCTCTTTCTCAGTAGTCTTATATAATGTATCGGGCTTACATTTTTTTCAAAAAATAATCCTGATAGCAGAAAGACATTCTGCTTTATTCTCATTCTCTCTATCTCTCCCCCTCCCTCCCTCCCTCTTTCCTAAATATATAAACAGGTTTCAGCAATTCTTCCTGGAATACCATACTATTTGTGGGTTGATTAAGTAGAATTTAATCATTGGAATACAGAGGTTCCAGTCTCACTATCAGACAAAAAAATATATCAGTATAGATTTTTGTAAATTAAATTAAGGAAGCTGTGGCAACATAACAGAGAAGCTGTCTTCAAAAAAAAATTTTTTTTAATCAAATCTTCATTTCTGATCTCAGAAAACAAAAACAAAAAATCTTCCTCTATTGGCATGATTATTCATGTGTCATTCAATTTTCCAATTCTCAAATTAGTAGTGCTTAACAGGATGCTGAAACTGCAATCAACCTTTAAAATAGATTCATTTAATATTCTGCTACCATCAGAGCATTTTAACCACTCTGTTACAGATTATTTTTATTAAAACTTTCAAACAAGAAGGTAAAGCTAATACAAACTGATGGACAGTAGGAAAGAAAAAGAAAGAAATCCAAGAAAAAGCAAAAAGTCCAAGAAAAGGAAAAAAAATGAGAGAAAAATGGAAAAGAGAGGGTAACAATACAACAATGTGGTTTCCTCACAGCAGTTATACTTACATTTTGACCTCCCTCTAAAGTTATATCATATTATTATTATTTCTAATCACCATCAAAATCATAAGTCACAAGTTCCTTTTTCTCACTTGTATGCAAAAAGTTGATAAGAGACTTTTGGCCAGTAATAAATGTAGATAATGTAGACTCCACTTTAAAACTGTTTCATTGCCAGAAAAAAGCCACTATCAGAAGAACTGAAAATGGAGAGGCTACTTTGCTAATTGGAATGTGTTACAGTTGTGACTGAGCAATGAGTAAACCTACAAAAATGCTTTTCTAGGATCTCAAGTTCTCATAGACTAAACACTTATGTGAGCTTATGTCAGGTTAGCTTTATGTTTATGACAGTTCTAAAAGTAGCTGGTTGCAGTGTAGATACTAGCAAAGATAAAGCAGTTACTTCCTTTATTGGTAAGCACACTGAATTCTAATATTTCAGCATTATGGAATATGTATGGCTGCTACCAAAAATATCAGCTATTATCTTTCATATCTCCCTTTCTGGAGAATGTCAACCAACACGAAACATCTGTCCTTCTCCCTTGAGTTTCCCTATTCCTAGCTTAACTAGCAGCCAATGACTGGGGGTGGGAAACTCACAGTGATGTCACACAAATATGTTCCACAACACAGATCTTAGAACAGTAATATGATTAGGTTTTGTAATACTTCATCATTGTGATAATCTTGCATGGATTCTACTTGCAAAAGAGAAATAAAGGTGGATTAGATAAATTCAAATGGATAACCCAGATGTAACAGAGCTTAGAGAAAGAAACCTTTTTGATTCAACAACAATTTGTTAAGAACAGTCTTAATAGCCCAGACTGATCTGCTAAGCCTAAGATTTATGATTAAATCATTGCACTGCAGAATTATCACTTCACAAACAGCAAAAAGACTGGCAGACATTCAGTTGGTAAAGAACTATGCCAAAAGCACTTTCCTAAATAGAGAGACTTCCTCAACTTCTAAGAGCAAATGAAACTAAACAATGCCCCTCCATAATTTGCATTAAGTACAAGACATAAGCACAAATTAGCAAGCAGCAACATAAAAATATTTTTGGGAAAAGGACCCAAAGGTAAAACATTTGCCCAAATAATATAAGTAATTTTTTTAAATATCCTTCAGTATGTAGCCGGGAGTTAATTTTACACATATTATTGAAACAAGAGCCCAATGGGGAATAGCATCTGTTTCCAATCATGACATCTGAAGATCAGTCGATAAGAATTGCTGGTACTATCAGGCGTATACTTACAGTGAATTTGGCCGGTTGGGTTTGATAACTTCTGCATTAGATTCAGTTGAGTTTTTGCTTGGCTGAACAGCATTATTGGACGGGAGCAAACTGTTGACATTTGATGATGATATGACCGATTCTAGGCTGGAGTTAATTATACTGTTTCTGTTTTCCTCTGAAAAGTAGACCAGAATGAACTGATGTTGTGACATGATTTTTATGACAATATTTTTTTAAAAGAGAGAACAACATTGGAATTTCTGAAAACATATATATTAGAATTCAAATTCAAATTTCAATGTATTGCAGTCATAGACTAGTATTATATATTAGAATTTCTACATTAGATTTAAAAATATTGTTATACTATTTAGTCTCTTATTTTTACATTTAGACAAGGCTGAGTTTTTGCTCTTTCCTCTAAAGATGTTTAAAACATTTCATTCTTTAAGCATTTTCTTTTCTGTGCAAGAACTTTAAACAGTCCTACTCTCTTAATATTCCTTACGCCTTTTATTCTTAATAGAATCTTCTGGTTGCAATCAGTCCTATAAATCTTTTCTAGCTTTATGAATTGATATATAATCACAGGCCTCACAAGTTCTTTGCCACTAGGTTCCATTGTCTTCAGACTAAGGAATCGATAGTTAAAAATGAAATTTATAGTTTACATTTCACAAAGGACAAGAATGCAGCATAATACACAGCACTGGAATAGGACAACTTGGTTCAGCCAACTCACCACAGCCAACTTGCTGTAGCCAACTCCCTGCAGGACAATTCAATTTCATAATAATTTTAAATTATTTAATTGTTCTCATTCTCATTTCATTTTTGTTCACCTTTTGAATCCTTTCTTTAATAATTCTGTTTGTTCCACCATTTTTTCGATATTAGTGTAATTCTTCTCCCATTAGCAAGTTATCCTGTTGTGAGTTGGCCATGACAAGTTGGCCATCTTGAGTTATGAAGCAACATATAAGTCTAAGTGCTATTGCTATTATCTTAGACCAGGGTTCACAAACTTGGCAACTTTAAGGCTAGGTCACACTGGCCGACGGATGTAAAACGGATGCAAAAAGGACACAGCGGACGAGCAAAATTTTGGGGGTGGCTCCATACGTTGTTATCCGCTCTCAAAAGTGCCCCAAATTTGGATAAATGGAATGGAAAACAATGGAAAGGAATGGACATGGGGAGGATGTAGCGGGGATGTAAAGTGGATGTTCATAGAAAGCCTAGCGGATGGAAGCGGATGACACATCCGCAGGGGTTCCGAGGGAGAATAGCGAAGCGGACACGTAGCGGAAGGAGCGGATGAGTAGCGGATGACGCGGATGCATCACAGATGCCTATAGGATGCGTAGCGGATGCGTAGCAGGTGCATAGCAGATGCAAAGCATTCACTGCGCATGCGAGGAGGATGAATTGCGTCAGCTCCACGGATATAAAAGGATGCAGCTCGCAAGCAGTCACAATTCAGAGGAAAGACCTGCTGCTAGAGACATCTTGAGAGAACACCATGGGGAAGAAGAGGAAGCATGTGCCTACTCCTGCCAGCCCTGGCAAGAAGGACAGAACCATCATCCCACCTCCTAGTGCTGACTCTGAAGCTGTTGGTGCTTCTGCTGCTGGTGCTGCTGGTGTTGCTGCTGGTGGTGCTTCTCCTGCTGGTGCTGCTGGTGCTTCTGGTGCTTCTCCTGCTGGTGCTTCTGGTGCTTCTCCTGGTGCTGCTGGTGCTTCTCCTGGTGCTGCTTCTCCTGGTGCTGGTGCTGCTGCTTCTGCTGGTGCTTCTCCTGCTGCTGCTAGTGCTTCTCCTGCTGCTGCTGCTGCTTCTCCTGCTGCTGCTGCTGTGGTGGACCAGCCCCAAGGCCCTCAAAGCCCTGCTGCTGAAGGCCCTGAAGCCCCTGCCAGAGGGAGGAAGAGGCAAGGCAAAGAGAAGGGAGAGAGGAAACAGTACTCCATTTCCGAAGACCATGAGGAGGAGGTGCTGGAATGGCTGAGGGAGAATGAGAACCTGTGGAGGAAGGGCCACAGGCTCTATCACGACACCAAGAGAAATCCGGGCAGGCCGCTGTCAAGCTCACTGACTGGGAGACCTATGTCATGGCCAAGTGCAGCTTCCTGGAGGGTGAGATCCGCCACCGAGGAGCAGCCCCTCTGTCAACCCTCTCCCTCAGACAGCCCACAGAGAGCCACTCCTCTTCCAGCCAGGAGACAGCTACCATGTCCAGGCAGGTGTCTTTGGAGGGCCCCACAACAGAGACCCCCCCGACAGCTGCACTCCCCGTGCCAGAGGACATGGAGGATCCCCTGTCTAAGATGGAGCAAGAAGAAGCAGCCACCAGAGACCAACCCACACCCACACCCAGCTCCACCTCCACAGAAAGCAGGCAGAGAGGCAGACCAGAGGGACAGAGCCACACTGTCCTCTTGGAGATCAGGGACACAATCAAAGCCAGCACAGATCTTCTCTCCCAGCTAGTCCACTTCAGCATACTATCCTTGAACCGCAAGCTCTTCATCACCTACATGAACCAGACCCTCATGGACATGCCCGAGGCCCAGTACCAGGTGATAAAGGAGAGGATCACAGCTCTTCTACACCACCCTCCAGGCCCAGCTGAACCTGCTCCTACCCACTCCAGGTCTGCTCCTCCACCCCAGGCGATGTCACAGCCCTTCCACGGATTTCAACAGCCCCTCACCTACCAGGCCTACCACTACCAGGACTTCCCACAGCAGAGGCAGCCCTTCCCAGTCCTGACCCAGGTTCATCGGACACCACAGACACCACAGATGCCTCAGCTGACCCAGCTGCAGACCAGACAGCCCCGCTACACTCCTCCTTCCTCCACCCCACAGCCAAGCCCCTCAACAGAAAATCTGTCTTCAGTCTTGGGCTTCACATTCCAGGTACTTGATGAAGGGCCTCTCAACCTCACGGGACTGAGTCAGCTCTCTGAGAGCTTCCTGCACACACCATCTCCTGTTGTACTCTCGGGGCCAGGCACCCCATGGCGCCTCAGACCAGCACTCCAGCCACAGCCACCTCCACAGTCCCTGGCCCCTTTACATCTGAGACCATGGGCATGCCTCAGAGTGACTGAGAAGAGTGCCAGAGACTGAGTTGTTACCTGTGCACTTTATCTTTGCTTAAGACACTTTACTTGGGTCATTTTGCTTTTTAATAAAGTCATACAGTTTGTTATTAATAAAGGTTATTTTTGCTTCACACACATGGTTAATTTTTTTACTTAATAACGTGTTGGTGAAAATTTTGAAAAAAGCCTTTGCATGCTTGTGGGATGGGTAAGAATAGTTGTGGGATGGGTAAGGATAGTTGTGGGATAGATAAACCTCCAGTGCAAGCATAGTGGGACTGTATGGTCTACTCTCCCAGCTGCCACACAAATGGCCCTTTATTATCAATCACAATTTATTCATTGATCAACAGATTTCAAAATAAACAAAACTCTTTATTAATGCCCTATTCATTGTAGGACCACTCAACATACATGGCACAATCTCATCAGTGTGATGAGACAGGCTCAAGGAAGCATCCATTAAGCATCTACCATTCTGTCTTGCCACTCCACTGCTCCAGCTGGGGAGTTGCACCAGTGTTTCAGGAGGTTGTGCTGCTTCTTCCCTTCACGTGAGGCTCTGCTGGGGCCGTGCACATCCAGAGTGTCTATCAGGTTTTGTCCTTGCCTCCATTCACCAGGCTCTATGTCCCCATTGCCTTGTTGACGGTCCACAAGTCTGTTCTGCAACACTGGATAGCGGGTGCGCATGAGATTGTGCAGGATGCAGCAAGCTTCCACGATGCTCCTCACAGTCTATGGGCGATGCTGCATGGTGGTGAGAAGTACCTGGAATCTGTTGGCCAGGATGCCAAAGGCGTTCTCCACCACCCGCCTTGCCCTGGACAGCCTGTAGTTGAAGATCCTCTTTTCACGGGTGAGGTATCTTGAACTGTACAGCTTCATGTGGTAGATTCTGAGGTAGAAGGCATCATCTCCCACGATGAAGTAGGGCCCATCTTGTGTGTCATTGGGTAGGGGGTCTGGATCTGGGAAACCCATGATGAGGTTGCATTCCAGCCCATCCTTGAGGTCACTGGCGTTGTTTATCTGGGCATCTGAAGCTGACCCGTTGCCTGAAGCATCAATGTACATGAACTTGTAGTCAGCATCAACCATGGCAAAGAGGATGATGCTGATGATGCTGTAGTTGTAATAATTGGACCCTGAGTTGGCTGGAGCTTTGCAGGCCACGTGCTTCCCATCAATGGCTCCAACGGTGTGGGGAAAGTTCCACCTCTGATACCACTGCTCTGCAACTTTCCTCCAGCCTTCTTCAGTGGTGGGACACTGGAGGAGCTCCTCCACGTATTCTTCGATGATGGCCTGTACCACTTCTCTGACCACAATGCTGATGGTGTTGTGTGGCACCCTCCAGGCATACTGCATGTTTCTGTATGTGGTCCCAGAAGCCAGGTGGCACAGAGTCAATGCCACCTTCAGTCCAGGGTCCAGGCTGGGATGGAAGTTGGTGTTTGCCTTGGTCAACCTGGGTCTCAGACACTCCACAACTTCGTCAAACATGGCTGTTGGCATCCTCATGAAGTGCTGGAATGCACGAGGGTCTTCATTCCTCAGCTCCACCATCAGCTTGTCATAGAGTCCAAACTCCACTCTTCTCCCGATCCATCTTCGGACCCAGACAGCTCTTGGACGTCTCCTTCTTCTCCTTGCGTAGAAAAGGTGAAACAGTCTGAACAGGGCTTGGTTCTGGTGTTGAATGATCGCAGCAACCAAAAGGAGTGTGAGATGATCCATGGTGGAGATCAATGGATGATGTGGAAGAGCAAGGCTGAAGAGGTCTGCACACCACGGCTGCTGGACTGATTGTGAGATCCAGGTGATTTCCTCCCCCTTTTTATAGGAAATGTCGGTTTTCCGCCAGGTGTCCTTCCACATAATCTAGACATCCTCCAGACATCCTAAATATCCGAGATACGTCCCATATATGAACATTTTGTCCGTTTTAATGCTTTATATCCGAGCTGCATCCGCTTTCATCCTTTCTACGTCCGTGCTACTAACGCTGTGTGGACGTTCCATGTACCTTTCTCTTCCTCTCTCTTTCCGCTTTCCGCTGGAGCAGATGTGAGTTGCGCGGATGCCCAGAGGATGCCAAGAGGATACAGCAGACGTGTAACGGATGACAACGGACGTAGAACGTTTGTTGCCCGTTTGTGTCGCGGATGTAGATCGTACGCAGTGGAAAGTTCATCCGCTCAAAAGGTTTTGTGCAGCTCAAAACTTTTTGAGCGGATGAAATAGCAGTAGATGGATGTTTGACGGATAGAGCGTATGAAAGACGTACGCAGTGAGTACATAACAGATGCATTGCGTTTTCCAATGGATGGCAAGCGGTTTTGTCCATTTTACATCCTCTTTGCATCCGTTGGTGCAATGTGACATGGGCTTTAAGACTTGTGGACATCAACTCTCAGAATTCTCCAGACAGCTGGAGAAAATTGCCAAGTTTGGAGACCTCTGTCTTAAACATACTCAGCACAGAAAATAAAGATACTTACGCTTTTCATTGTGTTGCAGTGTATGAAAAAGTGTTAAGGGCCTTTCACTGCAAGATGGTGGCTTTGAATCTGTACTCTTTTTTCGAGATAAGAGCAACTGAGAATTTGACTGTAGAGTATCAGGCACTGTGTTAAATATCTGTGATTTTTAAACAAAGAAAAGAGAATTTGAAATAGTTAGAAACTTGATGTAAAAAGGGCAATTTGTATCAAAACCTAAGAAATGATGTGTGGCAGTAGTAACTCTGAAAAAATTGCGATAAAATATAATCAAAAGATTTTTGATAAAAGAAAGAGAAAATATTTTTTGGGTTAACCATTCAACTGCGCTCATTACACTTTTGTAGTTTTAAGAAAAATCTAACACAAAATTCTCTCTGAGGTAATCTAGTTTCAGCAGACTATATGCAGACAATACAATGACCTGCACACTAATTATTTTGGCAGTCTGTATCAGATTACAATTCAGATAGTAATGACTGGGGCCAAGAAGTTTCAAGTTGCTATTTCTTTGCTGACACAGCTGATTCAAATACTGCATGCTAATCTTCAAAGGAAAGTAAGCAAGTTTATGATGAGAGTATGCACTGATTCACTGAAAATGTACAAACCAATTAGTAATCTCCCTGGATTGATAATATTCTAAACCACTCTTCTTTTTTTCAATTAGCTAGAATTAGCAAAGATTAAACAAAACTGGGATTAAACAAAACTGGGAATTAACCAAACCTCTTCTGAGAGAGAAAAAGCCTTGATCTTCATGAATTGCACAGAGGATTTACTGTACATATACATAATTTTAACATGATGACTTCCATATTTTTCTGTTTTTTTCCTTTGAGCTGAAAGTACTTCTGATGATTCCCAAAGCATCATTCATTTGGATCTACCCCCGCATCACAAACTATAGTCTAAAGGGAACCATAACAGCTTAAATAAAGCAGCTCATGTTGGTACAAGATTATTCATTCCAATTAAACTGGTGATTCATTCAATGTCACACCCACATTATTTTTTCCCCTTGAACAAGATGGAAAATCTTATTTTCCACTATGCAATTTCTGTTATGAGTGGTCTGGGATTTCAAAATTTCCTCAGTGAAAGGATACAGAAATCCAAACATTTCATCCCCCAATCAATAAAAATGTTCAGGAAAAGGAGCTGGCAGACGCCTGGAGACAAGCCCTAGTACTTGTCAAATTCCTGTCTCTTCCCAATGTTCTGTGCAGCTGTAAGCCACTAAAATATTCACTGGAATCAGTAAACATTGGTAAACAATCACTTTTTAAAAACATGGAACATGCACGACTCCAATATAAATTACCTTTTCATTGTTTTCTATTAAAATCTCAACTACAATATTTTGAAATTTGATGTCCATAATTGCTGCAACGGTTTCTTCTTGTGGTCGCATTAACGTTGGGCCAAAAACAACTCCTAGATTGGCGACAGTCATAAGATTCTGTTTGTGGTTTTCAGCAACACTGCAATGAAACAAGCACAATAGATTTTCAACAGGCCCAGCAAACTTAAGTGTTAGTGTATTTTATCCCCCAAATAATTTTGGAACAGCTATCGTGGTATTTGAATTTCTGCAGAGTAGACTACAATTCTGGTTTTTAATAACTAAGCCAATGGAAAGATCAGTGTAGGCTAATTGATAATAACACTTCTATAAAGGTCTGTAAACCCACATATAATTCAGGGAATAAAAATTGCAAAGAAAATGACAACATGTTTTGATCTAGAGATCAAATTTAGAAAAACAAAGTGACCATTACTGGTTACAATATTTTACCTGAGATATGCTAAAGTAACACCCACCATCTTGAAAAAATAAACAGGATTCTGAATACAGAAAATCTAAGTAGTTGATAAACTTGTTTTCAACTGACTTGTTGACAAATCCATTTAACAAATCAATCAATCACAAGTATTTCATGACCTGGAGAAAGGATATGGGCTTGTATATATTGAGGAAAATACCCAGAACTGTGAACTGTTAATAGATTATTTAATTGTACTATTTATTTTGCTCAGACTCAGAGGTACCTGATGTTAATTTAATGCATATCTCTGACTCACTGAGGTCAGTCATTAGACAGGTTTCCATTGAATTCACTGAAAATCATCACCATACAAGCACAGTGTTTCAGCATGAAATAAACCTCAAATAAATATGACTGAAAGATAAGCAAGGAAGACAGATAAGATTGTGTATACTTTGGCATTTCTGTATCCTGAAACATTTAATATATGAATTTGCAGCTGAAAATAATTTCTGATTTTCCTACATGGATCCAATAAGTGAGGTGCAGGTCACAAAAAGAAGCATAGTCCGCTGAAAAGAACTGAGGTGTAGGAAAATATATATTTACCAGACTGTACTGACTTCCATTGTCAAGAATGGAACACACACGCACTTACAAAGAGAATATATTCTGAGATTCCTAAAATTGACTCAGCTTTCCCTCCTTCCGAAGTTGGTAAAACGAGGACCCAGACTGGTGGGGGCAATATGCTGACTCTATAAATCACTTAGAGAGGGCTGTAAAGCACTGTGAAGTGGTATATATGTCTAAGTGCTATTTCTATTAAAAAAAAGTTCCTAAGAGTGCTTGCAGAAATCACCAGCTCAGATACAATGTGTAAAGTACAAACTCAAAAAAAAAAAAAAAAGCAGAGCATAAATATGGTAAACATTTTGCCATCGCTATGAATTGCTACTATAGAAACATGATATGAGAATCCATGTCATAATTAGTAATGCTATCAGATATAACAGTAAAAAATCCACAGATATCTTAACATTTTTATAGCATCTTAGGACCATAAAGCATACTGATAACCTATTTTAGAAAGGGTTTATTTAAAAAAAAACCAAATTCTTACATACTATGACACACCTTTCAGAAACATATACATTGTTCACAATTCTCCTGTTCCTTTAACAGTAAAAATTTAGAAGTCTTGAGGAAGTTTTTTTGAGTCCTCCATATGAGGAAGCAATTTTCTACTAATAATTTACAGACATACATGTTTCTCTCTATATACAAAAAATAATATTAACAACATCAGACCAACAATCAAGCAATAAATGATACTCCAAACAAGGAACTGTCAACAAGCTAACAGTTAATAGCTCAACCAAAGAACCACCAAGATCACTCCCACCAACACTGAGAGGGCAAAATATAAATCATAAAATATAAAACCAGAGCAAACCCCACTCCCTACTTGCACTGATAATGTTATCTAGTTTGGGTAATAAACGCCTGGGGAAAAAACAAGCAAGCTCAGAAAGCATCAAGAATCCCTCAATACACACACACACACACACACACACACATTCCAATTCTATAGACCATTATAGGCTGCTCTCGTCATATCAGCATTAAAGAACAATGCCTGAATATAATTGCTTTGAATCACTATCATATCCTCAGCTCAGGAAAAGGCCACTTGTATGAAAGCAGCAGATGTCTTTCAGAGTACACTTTTCTAGGAAAACAGATGAGAACATGATCTGTACAGGTAACACGAATAGCACAAAACAAATACTAGCATTTATTCTTGTCATTACAGCAGTAGAGAACAGTACAGTGTTTAATATAAAATGTACTAATATGCCACAGGAGAAAATGACACAGCAAAGAAAATATCTGAAAGCCAGTGGGGAAAATTGTAACATGTTATGCATGCATTCAGTTTAGAAACTTAAGGCTAGGTCACATTGGCTGACGGATGCAAAACGTATGCAAAAAGGACACAGCGGACGAGCAAAATTTTGGGGGTGGTTCCATCCATTGTTATCCGCTCTCAAAAGTGGCCCAAATTTGCATAAACAGAACGGAAAAGAACGGAAAGGAACGGACGGGGGTAGGATGTAGTGAGGATGTTAAAAGGATGTTCATAGGAAGCCTAGAGGATGTATATAGGATGCAAACCGTTCACTGCTCATCCTTTCTATTTCCGTGCTACTAACGCTGTGTAGACGTTCCATGTACCTTTTGTTTCCTCCCTCTTTCCGTTTTCAGCTGCAGCGGATGTGAGTTGCGGGGATGCCCAGAGGATGCAGAGAGGATACAGCAGACGTTTAACGGATGATAACGGACATAGAATGTATGTTGCCCGTATATGTCACGGATGTACATCGTACATAGCGGAAAGTTCAGCTTCTCAAAAAGTTTTGTGCAGCTCAAAACTTCTTGAGCGGATGAAATATCAGTGGACAGATGCTCAAAGGATAGAGCGTATGAAAGACGTATGCAGTGAGTACACAACGGATGCATAGCGTTTTCCAACGGATGCAGAGAGTTTTCCAACGGATGGCAAGCGTTTTTCTCCATTTTACATCCTCTTTGCATCCGTTGGTGCAGTGTGACATGGGCTTAAGTAAGAAATATCCTTTTTAAGTAACATTTAATTTAAATTAACCCAATGGTTATTCAATTTATAATTATTGTTTAGAATTTTCAGATAGGCATACACAAAATGGAATATAGTAACTATTGCCTTAGCACCAATACCATTTCATATTCAGAACTATTTTTACATACTTCTGCATTCTTCTTTGTCTGCCTTTCTAAAACAACCTGCAACTTTAATACTTAAGTTATAAAGAAGTCTTATGTCTTAAGAGTATTGTCCTAACTATGCAAACTAAATAGTTCTGCTTGCTTAGTCCAATTATCTCCAGTGATAAGATTAAAGCCCTTCTACACAATGACTCTGTTTCAGTTGTGTGAACCTGTAAAGTCAACTATTTTTGTGTAGGATATGGTTGTCCAAACTTTTGGCTCACCTGGGCCACATTGAGTGAAAGGGATTGTCTTGGGCTACATCAGTGTATATTGGTGGATATATAATATAGTTAGTGTATGTAAATCACATAATAATATGAAAAGTTGACAACCTTGTGGGGCCGTATTACTAGCTGTCCAGGGCTGCATGCAGCTCATGAACCGCGGATTGGACGTCTGGTCTAAGGGATTTGAATCCCCAGCAACACAGGCATTTTCTCAAAACAATATCGTATCCTGTTGAAACTCTTTCTCACGATTGGTTTCAAGTCCTCACTTTAGCAAAACTCTCAAGGGAAAAGATGACTTGACAGCTTTGCAATAAAAGCAGTCTCATAAGACCAATTATGTTTTTAGTTCATGTGTGACCATGTTGGCAAAAGGGTGAGAAAACACTGTTTCTCGCTCCTTTATTTACTCAGTCTATATATACTAAATATAGATCAAGAGAAGCTGGATGGAGAAGATCAGTGTGGTTTTAAAATGGATGAAGAAACATCAGTAAAATAAAAACTGTGCTAATGACACAACTCTGATAACTGAAAATACAATAGTCTCCAAACTCTAGAATAATATTCAAGTACACAGTGAAAAAAAAATGGGACTAAATAGGGATAAAAGTTAAACATAAAAAAGACCAAATTAATGAAAATAGGTACAACCGGCTTTAAAACTGACATTGAAGATAGTGAAGCGGTGGGTACTTTCTGTCTTTTAAAACCAACTGTCAACAGAAAAGGAAGAAGCAATCAAGAAATACGCTGCAGTTAGTGCTCAGTAGAGCGGCCACAAAGACTTGCAGAAAAATATTCTTGATATATCTATGCCTCCACAGATCAGTATAATACAAGCAATAGTATTCCCTCTGATACTCTGTGGAAGCGAAAATTAGACTTTGAAGAAGCAGGATAAGAAGACTATTGACTACTGACTCTTGAACTTTGGAATTGGAGAAAACTGCTGAGAATACCCTGAAGAGTGGCAAAAACAATTAAGTAATCACTGAAGAAATAAACCCAGAGTTTTCCCTCGAGGTTCAAATGCCCAAGCTCAAATTATCCTATTTCAGAACTATTATGTAAAGACACCATTTTCTGGAGAAGACTTTCATGCTTGGAAAACTGAAAAAAAGAGAAGAGAATGACTAGGTGGAGCAGCTCAATTCCAGTGGTGATGGATGAGTGCACCGTTGGAAGAATCTGAAGGACCAGATTTGGAACAGAATGTCATGGAGAAAATCTATGCAGTTGTTAAGAACCAATATCAATTTGATGGCACATAACCAATCAATAATCAGAACAATGCACACAAGCTAAATGTGACTCAAGGGGTGATGGTAGTTACTTTCTCATTTATCATTTATGTAGAATGGGAAATTTGTGCTACTCCAGGATTTGTATCTCTTCAAGACAAAATGATTAAATTAAATTATTTGCTCCCAAATTGCAATCTGTTGAATTTAAACCACAGAAGACAAGTGTGGATTGTTTTAAAATTACATTAGTGCTATTGAAGTGTGGAAACATAAGTGGTATGATAAAGCCCTAACTGACTGGTAAATCATTTGACAAAAATGGGGAATTAAAATCTAGTGAGAAGACAGTAAAATTTAGCTTACAACTAAAATAACCTCTGGATTCAGGGAGTGGGAATGAGTGAGCACTAGCATTAGGTGTAAATTATTTTTGAGTAGTGGTCTTCATTTTACGAAAAGCAAAGGAAAATTTAGAATGCTCATTTACATTATGTTCTGAATAAATCTCAACAAAATTTCACTATTATTACAGTCATTTAGTAGCAGCTCCATTTTCTACAATATCCTAGAGGAACATGAGGCAATTTCTCACTTTGCGTTTGTCAAGAAATCATGCAAGTTTAAAAGACTGAACACATTTCAAAACCGTGAAAGGTTTCCTGCAAGTATTTTGAATTGTTTTCTTAAAGAAAAATGAAAGTGTTTGAGGTTCCAAACGTGATTGAAATAAAATTAATTATGGGAACAAAGTTGCTATGTATTCTTCAATATAATTGAGCCAAAGAAAAGCTCAAAGCAAGCACTCGATCATTAATAAAAGGCCTTCTACCCAGGGGTGGGATTCAACTGGCATTACTACCAGTTCAGTATTTGCATTTTGCGTGTGCATGTACTAAACCACGCAAAGCAGCTGAGCTTGAAAAAACAGGAAATAAAGGTCAGCTAAGAGCCTAGGAAGGTGGGTGGGCCAAACAGCAGCAAACACAGAACCGGTTCTGTGTCTGCTGCTCTTCAGAGCTACCGGTTCTATAGAGCTGGGCAGAACCGGGAGCATCCCATCCCTGCTTCTACCCCAAATTAAGGAGGGGGGGAGGAGAAGATAATTAATGCTTTATACCAAGCATACAGCATGCCCTAACCTTTTTTTTTTTTTTTGCATCAAACAGGTAGTCCTTGACTTATAATCATAATTGAGACCAGGGGTTCTATTCCTAAACAAGGCAGTTGCTAAGTGAATCACACTTGATTCTACAGTCTTTGTTGCCATGGTTATTAAGGGAATGTCTGCAGATCTTAAGTAAATCATATGGTTGTTAAATGAATCTGGCTTTCCCCTATTGAGTCTGTTTGTGGGAAATCATCTGGAAGGTCACAAAGTATTCAGAAAGTATTCAGACCCCTTTCACTTTTGTCCAATTTGTTATGCTTACAATCTGATTCTGCAGTTGTTAAAATTCAATTTCCCCCCTCATAAATGTACATTCAGTACACCATAATGACAAAGTGAAAACAGAATTTTAAAAATGTCTGTAAAACAGTGGTGGGTTTCAAAAATTTTACTACCAGTTCTGTGGGTGTGGTTTGGTGGACCTGGCAGGGGAAAGACACTGTAAAATCTCCATTCCCTTTCCATTCCTGGGGAAGGTTACTGCAAAATCCCATTCCCTCCCCACCCCACTAACCTGCTTTCCAGCTCCATTCTCCTGTTCAGGGAAACAAAAGAAGACCCAGCCGATCAGCTGGGACTCGGGAGACAGAGAATAGATGCAGATGGGGCCAGTCAGAGGTGGTATTTGCCGGTTCTCCAAACTACTCAAAATTTCCGCTACCTGTTCTCCAGAACTGGGCAGAACCTGCTGAATACCACCTCTGCTGTAAATATATTAAAAAGAAAAAACTCACATTGGCGTAAGTATTCAGACCCTTTGCGACAACTTGTGAAATTTAGCTCTGGTGCTTCTCATTTCTCTTGATCGTTGCCAACATGTTTCTATACCTGGAATGGAATCGACCTGTGGTAAATTATCAACTGTGATGCCTTCTATGGACAGCCATGTCCCTTTCCAAATAATGTCCAATCAATTTAATGTAGTTTTCTTTAAATAAGTAAAAATGAATTTCACAACTGCAGAATCAGGTTGCAGCTTAACAAAATTGAGGAAAAGGGAGTCTGAATACTTTCTGAATGTGCTGTACATAAAAGAACTAAGAAAACAGAATTGCACAAATTCTATATACCAGGGGTCACCAACCTTTTGGACCTCAGGGACCACCAAACTCATAATTTTAGATCCCAGGGACCACTAACTGGTTCTGTGGGCGTGGCTTAATTTGTGGATGTGGCTTGATGGTCATGTGACTGGCTGGGCATGGCTTGCATGTAAATATTATAACTATTTATATAAATATTGAATTTTTTAATAAAAAAGAGCAACTTTTACCCATAAACAGGCAAAGCAGGCAGATTGAGTTGCTCACAGAATCACAGATTCATTCAAAAATCTATCTGCCATTGGCTAGTTCAGTCTGTCACATAAAATTTGCTTGCAGGCAAACACATAAAATTTGCTTGCAAGCAAACTCACAAAATTAATTCGCAACACACCATGCATGTAAATATTGAATTTTTTATTTGAAAAAAAGAGCAACTTTTACCCCAAATCAGGCAAAGCAGGCAGACAAATTGAGTTGCTCACAGAATGACAGATTCATTCAGGAATCTTATCTATCTGCCATTGGCTAGCTCAGTCTATCACACAAAATTTGCTTGCAAACAAACTCATAAAATTAACTCACAACACACCATGTATGTAGATATTGAATTTTTTATAAAAAAAAGCAACTTGTATCCAAAATCAGGCAAAGCAGGCAGATTGAGTTGCTCACAGAATCATTGAGTGATCTATCAATCTGCCATCGGCTAGCTCAGTCTCTCAAATTTGTTTGCGGTGAGTTTGTACTGAATTTTCTTGCAAGCAAACCTTCAGTCCTAAGGGAGGTTCGGCTGTGCTTAGCTAGAAAGCAAGAAATCCAACCATTTCCTGCTTCCTAGCTTATCTAAATCTCCCTGCACAGCAGAAGAGCTGATGGTCGGAAAAAGGAAAAATAGAAACTTAGCAGACAAGTTTGCTGAAACTTGTGGGCAGGGAGGGTTCCTGCAGGCCATGTGGGCTGAGCAGCCTTGTGTTTCTGTGCAGCCTGGATTAATTGCTCTGGGGGAGAGATTTCTCTGTGGCCCACCAAAATTTTCTCATGGCCCACCAGTGGACCATGGCCCACCGGTTGGCAACCACTGCTATATACCATTTAAATGAATGTATTCAATTCTGAATGGAAGAAAATGCTGACTCATGTACAGCTTAATGTTGTAGACTAGTGTATTTTTGGAAGAAGGAAGAGGATGAGATAATTATTTATCCCAATTAAAGATTAATACATACCCTTCTGTTCACCTCAAACCAGACTGAATATTGCATGAAGGCTTTAACAATGGCTCATGTGAATGATCACAAACCATCCACTGTCCTCACTGGGGGTGAAAGAAATGTACAGGGGAGGCTTCAAAAGAAATCATGTTTAATATTATACAAAGAGAGATCTAATTAGAAAGATGTACTACTCTGGAGCCAAGAAAAGCCTGAATCCATCTCTGCCTTTCCTCCACCCACAACTAAATTCATACCTTAGGGGAAGAGCAGGAGCTATCATGATTTGTTTTTAGGCAGAAGCAAATTCACTGGGCTATATATACTCACTGGAAGTAGTGAGGTAGGAATTGATCCAGAATGTACCAAAAGCTACAACCCATCAGATCTGAAATCCTTAAAATGGGAAATATTCAACCTGAGCTCCTAGTGTTTATCCTATCAAAATCTACATGTTCTAACGAACTGATCTTGTGCTGAGTACTTTTTCATTTATCAAATTTCTTTCCCTCCTTTTCCTCAGAAGCTTACCTGGGGATTTCATTTTATTGTATTGCCACAAGAACCATGTAGGTTAAGTTAAAAGAAATTAATATGCTGAAGACGCCCAGCTGGATGTCCCAGACCATGTTGAGTTAAGTGATGATGTGACTTGTGCCTGGAGGCTGTCAGGGCCTAGATGGGGATCAATGGGCTGAACGCGGGCAAAACAGAAAGCCTCTGGGATCCATGGATCTTTGATCCATGTAAAATTACTATCTCAGGTCTTGGATGGAGTTGACAGACCCAGTGTGTAATCTGGAAGTTCTCCTGGACTCATGACTCTTGCTAGAGGAGCAGGGCCCTTTGAGCAACTGTAAGCTGTGTATCAGATATGGCTTTCCTGGGCCAGGAATCCCATCTTGACTATCACAATATGCTTTATGGGACTGCCTTTGAAAAACACTGTGAAGCTTCAAATCCATTAGGCATAAATTATTTAGATTTTGAATTTCTCAGCTATGCATCTATTATTTATCAAAAGGTATTCCTCAGTTTGTGAAACTCATGCAGATTTTTAACATGACTCCCTATCCCTATTCTTCTAATGTATTATCTTCATTGGTTGGAAATCCGATGTACAAAACAGAAGCTTTGAATTTTAATTAGCGTGTGGATTGGTTCATACAATAATTCCTTTAGACCAGCATATGAATCATTTGATTAATAATGAGGACAATAGTACAAAATTACTTAACAATAATATAGCATAATAAACTAAGAGATTATTAAAAACATTTACATTTTTTTTGAAACCATATGTAAAATTCTAATAACATGTATTTTCTGCTGGGAAAATTAAGAGAAAATTTGAAGAATTAAGAGATGTGTTGACTTGAACAAAACTAAAACCAGGAACTTTGGCTTTAAACTAATATGTTTTGCTTTACACTCTTTAATAGGATAGTACATTAAAAATACTATATCACATATATTAAAATACATAGAATGAGAACCTGTAAGAGAAATGAATTATTCTCTAAGAGCAATAGAAACATAAAATGAAAAAGACATATTCACTGCAGTGAACACTGATTACTTTGCAAGGGAGATGACAGGTATCAGGCCAATGAACAGCAACTGAAAGAAAATTAAATGAGGCAGAATCTATGAACATTTTCACAATGTTCCATATTGCTTTACAAGCTTATTAGATATAGTCTACTGCTGAAAAATTTTCAAAAATAGCTTAATCGCTTGGTACTGAAAGATATATTGAAGTCAACCGTTTTCTAGAAATACTTGGCAACTTTTAACTGAATTAGGAAATATGTACCTTACATGTTATTTCATGGACATAAATTGCAGAAGGAAATCAAAGATGGCTGCGAGAGAAAGGTAGGTAATGCCAACATAAATCAGAATCAGCATTAGATGTATAATTAAGTTACTGTAATACCCATCAAATAATCCAGAGCCATTTCATTTTCTTAGAAAACAAAATACACTAATATAAAAGTTAGCACAATGGCAGAATTGAGGTGGGGAGGGAATGTAGGCATTAAAAAAGCTGCTATTAAAATTGGACAGACATCTATAAACAAGAAAACAACAGGAAGAGAAAATTTAGAATGCTTTGGTTACTTTAGCAAAGTTAAAGGATGTGACATCCTACTGAAGAACTTCTTAGGATTGTTACATAAACAGTTTAGCTTTAATTTAGGACTCAAAAGAGAATCTCCTCCTCAGCTTCTTTGGGCAAAAATAAAATGGCTTAAGAAAATCATGGCAGCTTGAATAGTTCACAAATGGAAGCCTGGCCACAGGATCTTGAGCCTTAAAATGCTTGGTCTTCAAATGGCAACCACAAAGGATTTCTGTTAAACACAATCAACACTAGGGAAGCAGCTTGGTTACACAAACATTTTGGATCACTGACGCTAGGCTGATTCAACCACTGCCTTAGTTTAGCTTTGAAATAAACCAAAACCCACAGAAACTAGGGCAACTGAGAAAAATATGCTGTAAAAATGTCATGCCTCATGTACCAAACCAGAAACAAAGGAATGATTACATTTGAGTGAAAATTCTAAGCTACACAAGAATTAGGTCAAATTATATTTGGGGAGAGAAAAAACTACTTCCTTCCCCCCTCTTTACAAGAGCCCTCATAGCACTCCGTCACTCCCAGGTCCACTTGCCTTTTTCTGCACACCTGGCCAATGTGAGCCATAGCCTTTCCACCTCAGCTATGCTGCAAGCATCCATTCTTGCAATTTTTGGACAGCTCCTCTGCAAACTGTGAAATTTGGAGAAAGGCCCTTCCAAATGATTATGAGAATGATGGCATTTGCTAGCTTTCCAGCCTTCCTTGGCCAGAAAGCTAGCAAACACCATTATTTTGAAGGCTATAAAGTATTTTTTTTATGTTCAGAAGGGAATATCTCAGTCAGACTGCAGAAACAGTATTTGAATCTTTGGTACATGAGCCCCATTTCTGCAGCCCAACTGAGGGACTGACCTCCACTTGCCAGGCAGATCTTTCATCTTGGCAGGCAGCAGCACCTTACAATCTTACCTGCCACCTTCCCCATTGACTTTCTGGGGAAATCAGCGGAGAGGATTGCAAATGGCAACCATATGATTGCAGGGTGCTTGGCAACTAGTCTAAGTGAAAAAGGTTGACAAGGAGCTGAAATATAGTCATGTGACTGTGAGGTAGGGTGTAGGTCCAACATTTTACAATGGGCAGAAGTGCTTTATCGCTTGTATCTTTACGATTTATATTAACTGTTTCCCTGTATAATTTGATTGCTTATTGTACCCTATGATTATCATTAAGTGTTGTACCTTATGATTCTTGACTCTTGACGAATGTATCTTTTCTTTTATGCACACTGAGAGCATTTGCACCAAGACAAATTCCTTGTGTGTCCAATCACACTTGGTCAATAAAGAATTGAATTCTCTTCTCTTCTCTTCTCTTCTCTTCTCTTCTCTTCTCTTCTCTTCTCTTCTCTTCTCTTCTCTTCTCTTCTCTCCTCTCCTCTCCTCTTCTCTTCTCCTCTCCTCTACTCTACTCACAAGCCATAAAGCACCCTTTCTGACATAATTTGGGATATTGTGAACTAGTTGTAAAACTTGGACTACCATACAGATAACAATGTATGTTTTGTAATTTTGTGTGTTATTTCCCCTTATGAATTATACATATGTGTTGTAGGAAACAAAGGATAGGATATTGATACACCTATGATCTAATCTGGCCCATTTTGCAACCTGATCTTTCTTTTGCTAACTACTTCCTCTTATCAAATTTGATTTACTTCTATTCTGCTTTCAGACAGTTATCCCATTGAAGAACAGACAGACACCATCCTGAGCCTCTTTCTATAATTTTTTGCAAAATTTCTATTGGTTGAAAAGAGTAAAAATGAATATATTACTATCCATTTTTGCTACTTATATTATTAATCTAAAAATGCTACACTTAAAAATATGTAATTTCAAACCAAAATATATTTGGTGGGAAACATTCACATTGTAGAAACTGGAGCCCAAAACAGAGTTGATTTATTAAGGATTTATTAAAGGATTGTATTCTTATTTCCAGTCTTAGTGATACACAGAAAGCCCATTTGTTTGGGGTTCAAAAAATAAAGAAACAAATAGGTCTCCATCTGTGTCTGAATTTCAGTCTGAATCTACTTAGTCCTAGTTCAGTTTTTTAACTGGTAGATATAATGTGAATATATCGCTGATACTTTGTGGATTTAGGCAAAAATACCTGAGAGAAGCCAAATGACAAAACCAACCAAATGACAATGAAAGACACAAGTTCTACTCTTTTGGTACATGTACACAAATCTGTATGGAGCCTCACAAGGTTGCAATCTTTCTTTCACCATTTTAAAAGAAAGATTAAATTCAGTTCAAGCTCCCAAGTGGAACAAATGTGTTTGGACACTGTCACAGAACAAGTGGGATTTAAAATCTTTCTCCCTCACAACTACTCCTATGAAGTTAAATCACCCAAAGCAGTTGTTAATTAGGGAAGGAGGAATTCAAGAAGCCCATGGTGAATAATAGCATCTTAGGAGAGCAAAATACATAGAATTATTCATAGAGGAACAAAAGAGATGCATTTTTATTTAAGTTCAGCACCTTTCATATCAAGTTTGATTTCTGTCTCAGAAAGCATGAGACCTTCCCTTCCCTCTTTACCTTACCTTGCAGGATTAGTACATCAATAAAGATAAAGTCAAAAGTAAAACTCAACTTTTGATTGCAACATGAATACATTTATGGAGTTATCCTGGCAGCAATAAGAGTTTGGACTGCCACCGCCTTCTGGATTTTTCTTCAACTTTGTACATTAAATACTGATATTTTCCATATGTCTCCCTTCCAAACAGGTTCAATATTGCTCAGATGCCAAGCAAACCAAGTGAAAACTGCCCAAGTGTCATTACATGAAAATCACACCCATGTTTGTGCTTTACAATGCTACTATAGAGAGGCTGAACAGTTAAACTGAGTTTTCATCTGACTGTCTATCAGCCATTCATCCTTCTTTCCATCTAATTTATATTATGCTTCCTTCTCGATCAATATAGTACAAATCACACTTATTCTGCCTTTAGCAGCAGTCTGTGAGGTATAAATGCTGTACCCGTTTTCTATTATTGCCCAATTTTGTGAAATAGTTGTAATTTGTAGTGTCTTACAGGATGAAAGTTTTTCCAAAAATAAGGAAAGCAACCTTGACTTTTTTATCTTCACAAAATAACTGTCTAATATCACAAATATATTTGATGTCGATTACAAAGAGCCTGAAGAAGTACCAAATGGGGATTTCAACTTTGGTATTAAGAGAAGCTTAAGTTCTCCAATACAAGCAGCTGCTCGAATAAAATAATTCCTAGGAAAAGTATTGTGGATCACTAATACTAATTCGATTGAATTACTTCTTGGTCATGCCAGGGAATGACTGGGAAACTTACCCCCTCTACCAAGACAACAGAGCTAGAGATCTGGGAACAGCATCTATACTCTTAAGTTAAGGCCCGGTCCCACTGCACTTACGGATGCAAAGAGGATGTAAAACATTTTTAAAAAGCTTGCCATCCATTGGAAAACACTATGCATCCGTTGTGTACTCATTGCATACGTGTTTCATACGCTCTATCTATCGAATATCCATCCACTGAGATTTCATCCGCGCAAGAAGTTTTGAGCTGCACAAAACTTTGTGAACGGATGAACTTTCCGCCATGTATGATGTACATCCGCGACATATATGGGCAACAAACTTTCTATGTCCATTATCAACCATTAAACGTCCGCTGTATCCTCTTTGCATCCTCTGGCCATCCCCTCAACTCAAATCTGCTGCAGCTGAAAACGGAAAGAGGGAAGAAACAAAAGGTACACGGAACATCTACACAGCGTTAGTAGCATGGAAATAGAAAGGATGTAGCGTATGCATCTCGTATATAAAGGATTAAAAATGGACAAAACGTTTGTATCTGGGATGTATCTCGTATATTTCGGATGTCTGCAGTATGTCTAGAGTGTGTAGAAGGACACCTAGCGGACAACCGATATTTTCTATAAAAAGGGGGAGAAAATCATCTGGATCTCAGTATGAGTCCAGCAGCCATGGTGTACAGACCTCTTCAGCCTTGGTCTTGGTCTTAAACATCATCAATTGTTCTCCACCATGGATGACACAGTCTGTATGATAGCTGTATCATTCATCACCAGAACCAAAACCGGTTCAGACTGTTTCAACTTTTATACAGAAGGAGAAGAAGGAGACATCCAAGAGCTGTGTGGGTCCGAGGATGGATCATGAGAAGAATGGAGTTTGGACTGTATGACCAGTTGATGATGGAGCTGAGGAATGAAGACCCTCGTGCATTCCATCACTTCATGAGGATGTCACCAGCCATGTTTGATGAACTTGTAGAGTGTCTGAGGCCCAGGTTGACCAAGCCTAGCACCAACTTCTGTCCCAACCTGGACCCTGGACTGAAGGTGGCACTGAATCTGCGGCACCTGGCCTCTGGAACCACATACAGAAACATGCAGTATGCGTGGAGGGTGCAACACAACAGCATCAGCAAAGTGGTCAGAGAAGTGGTGCAGGCCATCATCGAAGAATACGTGGAGGAGCTCCTCAAGTGCCCCACCACAGAACAAGGCTGGAGAAAACTTGCAGAAGAGTGGTATCAGAGGTAGAACTTTCCCCACACCATTGGAGCCATAGATGGGAAGCACGTGGCCTGCAAAGCTCCAGCCAACTCAGGGTCCACTTATTTCAATTACAAGGGCTTCTTCAATATCATCCTCTTTGCCATTGTCAATGCTGACTACAAGTACATGCACATTGATGCTTCAGGCAACGGGTCAGCTTCAGATGGCCAGGTATACAATGCAAGTGACCTCAAGGATGGGCTGGAATGCAACCTCATCATGGGTTTTCCAGATCCAGACCCCCCTACCCAATGACACACAAGATCATTGGTGATGATGTGTTCTCCCTCAGAACCTACCTCATGAAGCCGTACAGTTCAAGATACCTCACCCGTGAAGAGAGGATCTTCAACTACAGGCTGTCCAGGGCAAGACGGGTGGTGGAGAACGCCTTTGGCATCCTGGCCAACAGGTTCCAGATACTTCTCACCACCATGCAGAATGACCCAGAGACTGTGAGGAGCATTGTGGAAGCTTGCTGCATCCTGCACAATCTCATGCGCACCCGCTACCCAGTGTTGCAGAACAGACTTGTTGACCGTCAACAAGGGAATGGGGACATGGAGCCTGGTGAATGGAGGCAAGGACGTAACCTGATAGACACTGTGGATGTACAAGGCCCCAACAGAGCTTCACGTGAAGGGAAGAAGCAGCGCAACCGACTGAGACACTGGTGCAACTCCACAGCCGGAGCAGTGGAGTGGCAAGACAGGATGATAAATGATTAATGGATGTTTCCTTGAGAATGTTGTATAACACTGATGAGATTATGCCATGTATGTTGAGTGGTCCTACAATGAATAGAGCATTAATAAAGAGCTTTGTTTATTTTAAAATGTGTTGATGAATGATTAAATTGTTATTGATAATAAAGGTCCATATGTATGGCAGCTGGGATGATGGACCATACAGTCCCACTATGCTTGCACTGGAGGTTTATCTATCCCACAACTATCCTTATTTATCCCACAAGCATGCAAAGGCTTAATCATTTTTTCAAAGTTTTCACCAACACTTTATTCAGTAAAAAAAATGAACCAAGTGTCTTAAGCAAAGATAACCTTTATTAACTTTCTTAACTTTATGACTTTATTAAATAAGCAAAATGAACCAAGTAAACTGTATTAAGTGTCTTAAGCAAAGATAACCTTTATTAACTGTCATAGGTAAACTTTATGACTTTATTAAAAAAGCAAAATGAACTAAGTAAAGTGTCTTAAGCAAAGATAAACTGAACAAGTACAACTCAGTCTCTGACACTATTCTCAGTCACTCTGAGTCATGTCCACGGTCTCAGCTGTTTAGCGGGCAGGAACTGTGGAGGTGGCTATGGCTTGAGTGCTGGTCTGAGGCACCATTGGGGTGCTTGGCCCCAAGGGTACAACGGGATGGTGTGTTCAGGAAGCTGTCCGAGAGCTGACTCAGTCCTGTGAGGTTGAGAGGCCCCTCATCAAGGACTTGAGATGTCAGGCCCAATACTGATGACAGATTGTCCGTTGACGGGCTTGGCTGTAGGGTGGAGGAAGGAGGAGTGTAGTGGGGCTGTCTGGTCTGCAGCTGGGTGAGGACTGGAGTCTGTGGCGTCCGATGAACCTGGACCTGGACTGGGAAGTTCTGCTTCTGCTGTGGGAAGTCCTGGTAGTCGTAGCCTTAGTAGGTGAGGGGCTGTTGAAAGCCATGGAAGGGCTGTGACATCGCCTGGGGTGGAGAAGCAGACCTGGACTGGGTAGGAGCAGCTTCAGCTGGGCCTTGAGGGTTGTGCAGAAGTGCTGTGATCTTCTGCTTCATCACCTGGTACTGTTTCCTCTCTCCCTTCTGCTTCCCTTGCCTCTTCCTCCCTCTGGCAGGGGCTTCAGCAGGACCTTCAGGGGCTTGAGCAGCAGGGCCTTCAGGGGCTTGAGCAGCAGGGCCTTCAGCAGCAGGGCTTTGAGGGCCTTGGGGCTGGTCAGCAGCAGCAGCAGCAGGTTCAAAGTCAGTGCCAGGGGGTGGGATGCTGGTTCTGGCCTTCTTGCCAGGGCTGGAACGAGTAAGCATGGGCTTCCTCTTCTTGCCTGACTGACGAACCATGGTATTCCTGCTAGATGTATGTGGCAGCACGTCTTTCCCCTATATGCTGACTGCATACGTGCTGCATCCTTTTATATCCATGGAGCTGACACAATTCATACTCCCCGCATGCGCAGTGAACATTGTGCATCTGATATACATCCACACAGCATCCCCTTTGTTTCCTATAGGTGTCCGTGATGCATCCGCTTCATCTGCTATGCATCCACCCCTTCCGCTATGCGTCCGCTTCGAAATTCTCCCCGGAGCCCCTTTGGATGTGTCATCCGCTTCCATCCGCTGTCATCCAATAGGCTTCCTATGAACATCCGTTTAACATCCCCACTACATACTACCCACATCCGTTCTTTTCCGTTCTGTTTATGCAAATTTTCACCAATTTTTGGAGCAGATGACAATGGATGGAGCCACCCCCAAAATTTCGCTCGTCCGCTGTGTCCTTTATGCATACGTTTTGCGTCTGTCAGCCAGTGGGACCGGGCCTTTACCTCTTTTCCACTTGAAGCCAGTAGCAAAGCAAAAGGTTTATAAAAAAACAGGATACTTACTTTGCCAAGTGATTCATGAGTAAATGGAGCATCTGTCTATTTTTCTCTGGAAGTCTATGCACTAAGCTATGGATCTCTGAAATTCTGGATTCTTGATTCTCCAGTTCTGCAGCAAGACAAAATACTCTTTTAGTGGAGTTTGACTTTATAATTCAGCTACCAATGACAAAAAGCAAGCTGAAATCGACGAGTTTAATCATACTAATATAATATGTATACTTGCCCCCATCCACAATAACTCTTTACTCATATCAAAATTGTTAGATTCCACAAATTCATTTAAAAATAACTTTAAAATTCTAAGAATCACAAATGTTATCTTAGGAAAACACTACATTTTGAAGACAGAGACTGATAATGTACAGAATACAGAATAACAGAGTTGGAAGGAACCTTGGAGGTATTCTAATCCAATCCACTGCTCAGGCAGGAAGCCTTATACTATTCCAGACACATAAATGGTTCGATAAGTGTTGGAGCATTCCCAACTTCTGGAGGCAAATTGTTCCACTGATTAATTGTTCTGTCAGGAAATTTGTACTTAGTTCTAGGTTGCTTCTCTCCTTGACGAGTTTCCACCCATTGCTTCTTGTCCTGACCTCAGGTGCTTTTATTTCACTTTTATGATATAAAAGTGTCTGAACAATCAATCCCAATGGAATGGACTTTTACAAATGCTACTACTCACATGTTATAGAAAAATAGGCAATTTATTGTACTGACCACTTCCTTCCTCTATCTCATGGTGAATTACTTGGACTAGTGGAAGATATCAATAGCAGCTAAAAGCCTCTTTTTTTAGTTCAATAGGAAATGGATTATCTCAGTACAAATAATGGGATTTCCTATCCCAATTCCAGTTCCAGTGAAAAAAGATGTGACAACTGTTGTGGCCAAAACCTGACTAATCTAAAGCAACCAAATCACTTAACATGATTTTATTTGCATGCTTACAAGCAAATGGAATTGCATTTGCAATTACAGCAAAGGAACACGTTTTCTATAACATTCATCAGTTTCATTCAATGCAATAACCTTCATATGCTTTATCCATTGTTTCCCTATGTAATCTAATGGTGAGAGGAAAAAAAGATAAAATCCCACATCCATCAGAACAGAATTTTTCTTCCAAGTCCTTCAAGTACAACCCACTGGGACATATACAATCTTAATTCTCTCACTTGCATTTAGAAAATTAAAAAAACAATTAGAGATACTTAGAAAGAGGGAAATGGTCAATTATCAACAGTAACTGTAGTTTCAAAGCAAAAGGACTAATTAGTATTCTTTTGCAAGGGTGAACCTTCACGATCTGTAGCGATGTAGAGTTTTGACGGAAGGAGGTTTCAGGAGTTTAGAAGGCACAGGTGCAACCTCCAGATATCCATACCGCAGAGGGCAGGATAATATGGCAGGACCAGCTCCAGGGGAACAAAACTGATGTAGGACAATCATATCCTGCTTATGAGTTGTCAAAGTGCAGGGCTGTTCATCTTGAGGTATGTAGTGCTAGCCTGGTTTATAGGCAACTTTCCTATTGTCTTATTCATAACCTCTATTAAAACATTATTAAACTAAATATATTAAATTACTTCTTTGATAACCTGAAAAATTGGGGAGGGGTTGTTGGAGCATTCTGTACATGTGTCTGTGTGCAGTCTTTCTTTCTTTCTTTCTTTCTTTCTTTCTTTCTTTCTTTCTTTCTTTCTTTCTTTCTTTCTTTC
>BLBF01000003.1:85548796-85570202 GCA_015471245.1 Laticauda colubrina | reverse complement strand
TTCTTTCTTTCTTTCTTTCTTTCTTTCTTTCTTTCTTTCTTTCTTTCCTTTCTTTCTCTCTCTCCTTCCTTTCTTTCTTTCTTTTTCACCTCTTTCCTTTCTATACCTTTGCATTATCAATCCAGTGCTATTCTGACCCCAAGCACAAGCAAGCAGGAGTCTGGAAAAGAATTAATTTCTCTTTTTATAATCCTTTTCATTGTTTGTACATATTGCCACAATCTTGTCGCTATTTTTTTGCAGAATACAAGAGATAAAAGTTAAATGATGTTTATGTGTTTCTGTCCTTCCACTAAGCTAGTGTTGTAAAATAATAAAAATAATGAATATGAATTTTCAGTTCAAATCTCAAATCTACTATTAAATCCCTTAGACAAGCCACTCCCTCTCAGTTACACACAAGGAATATGAAGATAATAGTACTGACGTAACCTCCAGAGTATTTGAATAGATCAGAACAATATACTGGAAACCACTTCAAATATTCACAAGTTTATTATGGTGACTAACTGTTATTCTCATAAGATAGTTTGCTCGAATCCAATCCAATAGAGCAATTTTTTTTATTTCTTTTGGCATATTTGTGGCCTTTGCTTCAGAAGAGAATCACCATCTTCCAACAGGTAGCTTATTAAAAATGGAAGATTTTTACAAAAGAAAAGGCTGAGTTCCTAGATATTTCTAAGGCTTTACCATCTAGGTTTCTTATTCAAGAAATTTATTGGCGTCCCAATGTTTTGATGCTGCATAGCTTTTGTCACTGAGGACTAATTAGTATTCTTTTGCAAGGGTGAACCTTCACAATCTGTAACTATGTAGAGTTTTGATAGAAGGAGGTTCCAGGAATTTAGAAGGCACAGGTGCAACCTCCAGATATCCATACCACAGAGGGCAGGATAAAATGGCAGGAAGCTCATTATATAAGCTCAGGATATCAATTTCAAGTCCTGATTAACCCAGAGAGTAGCCAAAAGCCAGTAACTATCTCATGATTGAAAAAACAAAATAAGATAACTTCATACCACAGAAACAGTAGCCATGGCAATAGGAGCAATAAATATATGTATATTGTGCAATGGATATATTAAAATATGATCTAATTTATACTATGCCATACTGATGTCAATACAAAGCTTCATTTATGGGTTTAAAAAGAAAAAAGAAAATTGGGTACGTGGCAGAAAACAGTTTGTTTCTTGAAAAGAAGGCAAAAGGGAAAGTCATTCCCTGTGACCTCAAAAGAATTAATACAGCCTGAAATTCTAATGTTCAATTTTAAATTTAGTATTAAACATAAGTGCTGAAATAACATCATCTGAATTATGCCTGAGTGATTTCTTGTCAGATTTCACATTACAATTAAGGGAGTCGGTTTCCCCATGAATAACTGCAATTATAGAATACCATAAAATTTCAAGTCATTAAAAATAGTCCTTTCTATGTTTCTGATAAGCAATGTTTCAATGCTACCCTATGATAATGTGACCAAATTCTAGTTAACACGTTCTTACAAGCTTTCCAAAGAGTTTCTCGATATCTGTACAATACAAATATGCATTCAGACATATTTTTTAAAATAGCTTCTTTGAAGAGATTGTCACAAATTGCTTACTTGCTGCTTTGATGAAGCTTCTTTGAAATTGATACATCATGAGTGGCCCAGGGAGCATTCTGGAATACAGATTAAAGCATAGAAAAATAAGAGCAATAAAATGCTCAGCAAAAAATACTATTTGCAATTGTAAGCCTTTTATTGTCATGTACTATTACAGAGCCATGGTGGTACAGTGGTCAGAGTGCAGTATTGCAAGCTAACTCAGTTTTCACTCTACGGGTTCAATTCTGAGTGTCATGCCCTTGTCGGAGTCTAACTCCGAACAACTGACAGGGAGAGGGAGTGTGGCTCTGTTGGCTATGGAGGAAACTGGGGAAGGGTAAAATCTGGCTGGGCAGAGCAGGAGAGAGGTAGAACAAGGGAGAGGGAGTTCAGAGGAAGACCCAGGCCCACCCCCTCTTCATCCTAGAGCATGCAGGGAGGAATGGAGAAGAGAGCAACGTGGCTTATGGGAGAGGAAAGGGCCCCGATTCCCTTCATTAGCCACATCTGGGAATGAGTTTAAAAGAGATGCAAGTTGAGTGTGCCGTCTGCTGGGAACAAATGTGAGTTTATCTTGTGTTGACTTTGGTTATTTGCATTCCTGACATCCTCCTAACTGGGTTGAATCACTGCCGTTCCTTCATATCTGGAATTCCTTGTCTTGGACGACTTATCTCATCTTGCCTTGATTGGACTTATAGTAACAGTTTTTGTTCACCACATTTTGGACTTGATTCTCTGCAGCCAAAGACTGCTCCTGGGAGACTTTTTCTCCAACCATAAGGTAAGCAGGACATTGGGGGCAAAGTTGGAGCTAATAAAGGGATTCCTACTGATTATCTGACTGTGTTGCCTTTGTGCTATCTCCCAGGTCATCACACTGAGCGGCTCAAGGTTGACTCAGCCTTCCATCCTTCGGAGATCAGTAAAATGAGAACCCAGATTGTTGGAGGTAATATGCTGATTCTATAAACTGCTTAGAGAGGGATGTAAAGCACTGTGAAGCAGTTTATAAATCTAAGTGCTATTGTCACTCTATCCATTCTTTTAACACAGGAAAGACATCATTAGTACTGCAGAAATGGGATTCAAAATGCACTCATATGTATTGTTGGTTTATTAAACATGCATGCCATCTGATTTTCAATGATACTGAGTGGCTTGATACCAAGCTAATAATCTTATATACTTATGGTGGCAGCTGTTTAACTGCATTAACTACTTTATCCTAAAATAAAGTTGTTGATCACTTTCAAAAACAGTATAATATTGACTCTTTTACATTAGAAAACATTGTTTTTTATAGCAGGGTGATCAAATTATGGATCAGACCAACATCAAAAGTCAGAGGACAGCAGATACTAGAAATAAGATTTCAACAGAAAGACTAACTTAGCATTCTTGTGCCACCAGTGTTTTTCTCTGGAGAAAAAGTAATTAAATAAAACCAAGTAGTATTGTAGGGCACTTTTATAAATGTCTACTCCAAGAATACCAAATGTTTAAGAAAGAAATTAAGACTTTTAAATATAGACAAATAAATGTGATGGAAACTCCTTTCATATATATTATGGTAACATAAAGTTTGTGAATTCATACCCATACATAATCCTTGAGAACTGTGGTCTACAATATGATTATATATTATAGTTTATATTATAGTTTTATTTAAATCCTGTTAACAGAGATTATAAAGCAACAGTGTACAATGGCATGTCTTTACTGAACACATTGAAACAACATTCATTGTTGTTGAAAAAAATTTGCAAAGTTCTGTGACAATTATTTGTGTTACAAATATAGTCATAAATTTTGATCAATGATGTGACAACAGAGGAGCCTTCCCTTATTTTTTAAAATATATATATGTCTTTTTTTAAAAAAAACATTGTTGAGGTTAGATTACAGTAATTTCAGCTAAATTATTATCCATACAGAGCTAAATTTATCTCTTGAAATATCATAGAGTGGAGACTTGCTCCATTTCTTCTTCATGGTTTTCTATGGAATGGCAAGGAAGAAGATTTATTTCCAGATAATGGATAACCTTGAGCTGACTGATAACCAAACCAAATCTTTTTTAAACAAAAAACTAACAGTTACAATACAAAAGAGGAAACCACTGGTCTCCAGAAAGAACTTTACTGTATGCCTCAATATTGCCCAAGATTATCCAGTTCTTTGAGAAAGAAATGAAAGTTCCTTGCATAACTATATATTATATATATATATGTTTTCTGAGGTTTTCGCGGGTATTTGTATGTGGATCTTTGGTTATTCGGGTTTTCTCCCGCGTAGAATTGGAAGTATCTAGGCAACGTTTCGATGAAGTCTCATTCATCATCTTCAGGCTTGTTTCTTCAGCTCTGTGCTTCTCAGAGTAATGTGAGCTTGCAGCTGCTTCTTCCTTTTAACTGCTAGTGGGGGTGTGACTTGATTGGGTGGGGGTTTGGCTGTGTTCTGATTGGTAGGGGGTTGGCTGTGTTCTGATTGGCTAGGGGTGTGTTCTGCTTAGGTGGGGGCTTGGTTGTGCTCAGGTTAGTCTTAGTTACTGGGGGATTTGAGCTGGTGAGCTGTGATCTTGTTGTTTGGCTTCGTGTTCGTGGTCGTGCCACATCTTCATGGTGGGTGTCAGTTTGCTTCTTGTATGGGTCAGAGGGGTTTGAAGCGGGTAGTGGTGCAGCTGCAGTATGGTTTCTGGTTCGTGGTCGTGTCTCCTCTTCTGTGTGGGTGTGAGTCTTTTTTCTGTGTGGAAGTGTGGTGGTAGCATCTTGTGTGGCACTTGCGGGTGTGGGTCTGGTGTCATTCTTCATGTTAGTTACTCGTTTATTAAAGAGGGCAGGTTTCCAAATGGTTGGTAGGTGGGAGGTATCATCTCGTCTATTCATGCTGTGTGGGCGTTTCTCTATCTCTATGGCTTCTCTGATTATTCTGTTGTTGAAGTGTTCAGTTTTGGCGATAGTTCTGGTATTTTTAAAGTCAATTTCATGTCCTGTGGCTTTGAGGTGTTGGACCAGGGAAGAGGTCAGTTCTTTTTTGATTGAGTTTTTGTGTTCTTCAATGCGTGCACTAATTCTTCTGTTAGTTTGTCCTATGTATGTGGTGAGGCAGGCAGTGCAAGGGATTTCGTATACTCCTTGGTTTTCTAACTCGATTTTGTCTTTAGGGTTTCTTAGGATGGTGAATATTTTTCTGTTTGTGCAGAATGCTGTTTTAATGTTGTGTTTTTGGAGGATCTTGCTGATTTTGTCTGTAGTGCCTTTTATATATGGGAGGAGGGCTTTGCCATTCTCTTGTTCTCTGTCTTGGCTTTTGGTTGGGGTTTCTTTTTGGATTAGGTGGGTAATCTTCTTTTTTGGAAATCCATTGGCTGTAAGTACATTAGTGAGAGTGTGTAGTTCGGTTTTTAAGTGTTGTTCATCGGCTAAGCATTTTGTTCTGGAGATGAGTGTCTTGGCTACGGAATTGATCTGTGCTGGGTGGTGGTGTGAGAGTGCATGTAGATAGCGGTTTGTATGTGTTTTCTTCTGGTAGATGGTGTGTCCTAGGGAGCCATTGGATTTTTTGTATACTAAGACATCTAGGAAGGGAAGTTGATTGTTGGCTTCTGTTTCCATGGTGAATTGTGTTTTGGGATGTAGGCTGTTGAGGTGTGTGAGGAAGTTGTTTAGTTTTTCTTTCCCGTGTGGCCAGATTATGAAGGTGTCATCTACGTATCTGAGCCAGAGTTTGGGTTTGTGATCATATTTTTCTAGAGCTTGTGTTTCAAAGTGTTCCATGTAGAGGTTTGCAATGACAGGTGAGAGGAGTGATCCTATGGGTGCTCCTTCTATTTGTTTGTATTTTTGTCCATTGTAGGTGAAGTATGTATTGGATAGGCAGTGGTTGGTAAGATCTAGGATGTACTTGGGGGGGGTTGTATTTGTTTTGGATGGCTGTCAAGGCTTCTTTTATAGGCACTTGGGTGAAGAGGGATATGACATCGAAGCTCACTAGTAGGTCGCTGGGTTGTAAGTTTTGTTTCTTTATGATCTCAATGAACTGGAATGAGTTCCTTACCTGTGAGTTGATGGATTCTGCATAGGTCTGTAATTGTTTGGCGAGAAATTTGGCTAAGTTTTGTAGAGGTGAGCCTATGGAGCTGACTATTGGTCGTAGAGGGGTTCCTTCTTTGTGTATCTTGGGGAGACCATACAGCTTAGGGCATCTGGATGATTTTTCTCTGGGTATGATTCTTTGCTGGATTTCTTCGCTGATGGGGGAGGCTTTTATTTTGGATCTGGTGGTTTTTCCTAGGTACGTGGTGGGGTCAGTGTTTAGAGGTTTGTATGTGGGGTCTTGGAGTAGGTTGGTTAACTTGGTTTGGTAGTCAGATGTATTCATAATCACTGTAGCATTGCCCTTGTCTGCTGGTAGGATTATTATGCTGGTGTCTTCTTTCAGGTTAAGTATATATATACAGGGGTAGGATTCTGCTGGTTTGGACCGGTTCAGGTGAACCCTTAGCTCTGAAGATCAGCTGGGAGAGAACTGGTTCAATCCAACGATTATGTGGGGTCCCCCGTGCACCCTTGCACTGTACTGACCTTTACTGTCCCAGCTGATCAGCGCAGAAGAGCGGATTGCCACTCCTCAGCTGTGTTTCTCCAATGAAGTAACATAGCAAGTAAGGATTTTTGCATTGCTGTTCACATGTGAAGCACACAATCATCGAACCAGTTGTTATATACTAACAGCATCCCACCTCTGTGCGTGCTGTTTGTGTGTGTAAGCTTACATGAATGTTCATTATATAGCAAACAACCATAAACACAAGTCAATCTACAAATGAGGATAGCAGAAATATTTTGGAATGGCTGAGTTTAACCCAAAATCTGATGCACTGTTTCTTTAAACTGAATCAAACATTTAATGAGATTTTAATTTAAACTCAGATCATGTTGTAGGTTACACAGTGTATTATTACCACAAATTCATATGTTCATAACTTCGTCACCACTATAGGATGTAGAAGTGCTCCTTATTTCTCCTAATTACTGATATTAGGAGAAGGATGAGCAATAATAGATGTTTGGGCTTGTTCCTTAAATACAGGGAAAGTAAAAGGAGAACAGCAAAAGAGAAGGATTGACCAAGGTAGATTCACATTACTGACCAATTTCAACTATTGTCCAACATGTTTTCAAAATGCTCATTCTTGACATGATTTTGCCAATGGGTCTGAGCCCATTATGGCTCTTGTGAAGTGATTTGTTTGAATGTTGTTGCCAAGGGAGTAGGAGTATATTTGGTTTGTATTTGGAGTTTTATTCTTGTAAACCATCCAAGTTCCCCATAAATTGATTTGGAATAAGATGAGCTTTCCTCCACTCAATACACTAGGAAATTTACTTTGGAATTACAAGAGGTTCACTACGCCCCTTTACTGGGAATATGATAAGGTTGAAAAATCTTCAACTTTTATTAACTATCCTCTCACCAAAGTAATGCCTCTAGTTTGTTATTTGCTAACAACAAAAGGCTCTGTTAAGATTAGGATCTTCTCTTCAAACCTCTAAATTATTTATTCCAGCTCTAAAAAAAAAAGCCTGTCAAAATAGGGAAAGAATAGAAAAGAAAGCTAGAAAGGAACTGAAGAGATTATTGGTTATTCTTCTTACACTCAAGGTTTATGACCAACTGACAAATAAATCTTTGTATTATCTTTATTGTAGCAAGATTAACAGCAATAAATTACATTGTTCTCCGAAAATGTCAAAGGAAGTAGCGTGCTTCTGGCATAATATCCTTTTCACCCATAGTGTCCTGATTTTCCTAGACTAATGCTTCCTAGACTCCTTCTGTGGACTTGGAATCTAAGAATGATCATATTTGATTAGTACATGATGGAAAAACTCCAGAGGATGGCCAGAATTATCAGCATCCTTAGGCTACTTCTGCTCAGAAATCTTCTGAACTATGGAAATCTACTGGAGCTACTAGGAACTGTGCTGGTCTTAACTTTAGCTTTAGTACTCCATAGAATGACACTATCTATCCTATATTCTTCACCTACTTTAAAATAAATACAACCATAAATAAACTCTAACTTGAACTCAAACCACATCTCTATCCCTTGTAAAACTTCATAAAGTAAGACAGTTTTTCAGGAGGTAGAGCAAAGTTGCTTTCTAAACCCGAAATATTAAAGTACCTTACAGAAAAGCTGCTTGAAAATCAGAATGCTGTTGGAGAAAGTTAACGCTGAAATCTTGATGATAATTCTGAGATGTACTGCAGAGAAGTTTATTATGCTTATAAATATTTGTTGATAGAAATGATTAGCCACTAGTTTGTACATTACAGAATGTAAAATCTACAATTACATTGTAATTGTATTTACTTACTCAATGTACAATTACATTGAGTAATCAATGGAATCCTTTTAGATTCAAACAAGAGCATACAAACAAACAGCTAGGAAATGAAACTCCAAGCAGATTCCAGGCATCCTTCATGAAAAATTAACACTGAAAAGCAGATAGTTCTTGTAAACCCATACAAGAACTTCCTCACTCACCTTAAATATGTTTTCAATGCACTAGTGATTGTTTTAACTTCCCATTCTGCACAGATGTCATCTTCAGTTTCAGCAGTTTTGGGATCTAAGGAGAGAGGCATGAATGAGACCATAAAGAAAGGGTGGAAATCTCATTCCAAAATATTGGTTGGTTGGTTGGTTATTTATTTATTTAAAAAAACATTAAACTATAATTACAGGCTGGTCTATAGAAATCTGGATATATACACATATAAAATTGTATTTTTGCTGTCATCAAATGGTCATCTAGATTTTGGTAGCCCACTGTATATTCTTTCTAATGAGCTTTACAAGAAATTGGTGCTGCATATATGGATGTATCTACTGAACAAAGAAATAAATAACTTAACTTGAGATGTGCTCTTTTGGTTGAGAGATATATTTTGAAACTATGGTTCCTCATCTATCTGGATGAATATAAAAGGCCAAGAAAGAAGGAAGGAATCTGCAATTCTTTCCAAAACACACTAGAATCAATCCCAGTAAGTCCTTTAACTGAGGACCTTTGTTTCTGTTTGGCATCAAGAGTTTGGAGAAACTCTTCAATTGTTCAAACTGCATGCAGTCTCATAATAATTGGGCAAAACAAATCCAGAATACAAAACACAAGAACAGCTAAATTGCAGCTGGAATCCATCAATCAAACCCCAAACTATAACTGAAGAAGAAGAAAGAGAGACTTTAAACAAATCAAGATGAAATTGGCAATATTCTTCATTATAGCAATTCTGACTTAAAATAATCCCATATTTGCATGTCACAAATAATGCTATCCAATTTCCTGGTTGGTAGTTTTGGAAGGACATAATCATGGAATTGGGAACAGGAGTTTCAGGATGGATTACATATTAAATCTTCGTCCATTGCCAACAGGAATGTCTGGGTTCACCATAAAGGCCCTTATTAGAAGAACAAACAGACAGCTACTGAATGCAGTGCCAGCCTCTTTCTCAGTGATCCCAGATCAAAGCGGGAGAAAGGGAAGGGGAAGGAGGAACAGAAAGCAAGTATAAGCAGCAGCATTTAAAGGTAAACATACAACTGTCCGCTCCCTACTTATTCCTGCCAATCTCCTTGCCTATTCTCCGCTTCAACATAGGCTATGACTTCCTGGTCGTCAGAATGGCACCAATTTGTGGCATGCCAGAAACCAGGCTTTGCAAACAAAGGAAGCCCCATTTGTGGGATGCAAGCAGCAATCACAATCACAACTACAACCAAAAATAACCACCAAACCACAACCACAAATAATTACTATCCCATCAAATAATTCCACAAATGATATCTCCTTACTCATCAGAGACATCATGGAACGTGATCAGAAACGTCCAAATGTCATCTTATTTGGTCTTGAAGACACAAATGAAACAGACAACATCAACAAAGTTCGCAATATCATAAGCAACTCAAATACAACAAGCATCTCTCCTGAAGATATCATTGAAATAACCAGAGATGGCCCTGTGTTCAAATACAATGACAGCTTTGTGGTCCCAAGATTTTGTAGAGTTGTATGCAAAAATGAGTCCAGCAAATGCATATTCATTCACGCCATTGCAAAAACCAATCCCAACCACAAAAAACTTTGCTCAAGACCAGACTTACCCGTACTGCAAAGAATCTGCTCCCATGAACTCTGCACAGAACTCAAAAGATATCTAGACATGCACGCCCCAAACTACCTCAATTCCAACTACAACTGGCCTTAAATGCAAGCTACTTAATGCAAGAAGTCTTGTGAATAAAATACCTTAATTTCTCCTCTTACTAAATATGGTTAAATTCAACATCATATTTGTCTGTGAAATATGGCTCAATGCATCTCTCCCTGACTCCAATACCACAGTAACAGACTATCATGTTTACCAATCAGATCGTGAAATCCGTAGATTACTATCTTCCGTGTTGCTATCTTCTATAAAAAGTCCTTACATCTAAAAAACATCCAAGGTACCCAGGAGCTTGCTATTCCTGAGACTATCATCTGTGAACTGTCCTTAAATATCACATTGCGATTCTTACTATGTTTCAGAGCCTCTGATTATGACATTGAGCATGTAAACAAGCTAAATTCACTACTAACATGGGCAGCATCCTGCCCACAAACTTTTATCTTTCTTGGTGACTTCAATCTACCACACATTAACTGGACCCTAAACGAATGTAAAAATGAACCCATGTATGCAACCTTCTACAATGCTGTAACAAACCTGGGACTGGAGCAACTAGTAACCAACAATACTAGACTTAACTGCCTCGATCTCATCTTCTGCAATAGTTTGAATTCAATTTATGGAATACAAATTAGAGAAACCTTTTCCAACAGTGACCACAGCATGATTGACTTTTGTCTCAACATATGTCCACACAAAAATCAACACAACGATGTGTGAATAATTGTTATAATTGTACAATTTATATTTATAATTGTGAACAATTATAATTTCAAAAAAGGCAACTATGATCTTATAAACAACGATCTCTCATCCTTTGATTGGCAATTTCTATTCACTGGATGCAATACTGTTGAAGACAATTACAACATATTTTTATTTGAAGTCAAAAGAGTCATCAAACTATATGTACCAATAATAACTCCAAAAACCAGAAAAAACAGATTACCCATAACAATAAGGAAGCTTCAATCCAAAAACAGATCACTTTGGCGGAAAAACAAATCTGGTCATGTTGCCAACTTCAAAAGCCGATACAAAAATTTATGCCACCAGATAAAGACTGAATGCACCAATTATCACATTAAACAAGAGGAAAACCTTCTACACACCAATTCCACCTGCGCTTTCTACAATTTTGTAAACAACAAACTAAGAGACTCAGGGTCCATCCCACCCCTGAAAGGACATAATGGTAAAGACTGCAATGATGACACTATTAAAGCACTCTTTAACACATTGTTTGGCTCAATATTTATAAACGGCAATGGATCATGCCCAGTATTTCCTAGTTGAACCACAGATAACTACAATGATCTAATACATATCAATTTTACAGAAGACAAGGTTGAAAAAGCACTACGCAATCTAAAACTATCTCTATCTATTGGATGGAGTATGTGCCTACTTCTTAAAAAAGTTATCCACTGCCATAGCCAAACCTCTAAGCATAATCTTTGAAAAAATCTTTCAGGACCAGTTCCTTGCCAAAACTATGGTCAGAAGTCACGGTTATCCCCATCTTCAAAAAGGGAGACCCCAGCCTAGTTGAAAATTACAGACCAGTCTCTTTATGCTGCACCTATAAAGTCATGGAATCAATTATTAACCAATCCATTATCCTCCACTTAGAGACAAACAACCTACTCTCCAATAAACAATTTGGTTTCAGAAAAAAACTATCCTGTAATCTGCAACTCTTACACTGCAAAAACATATGGACTACACAACTCGATCAGGGCAAGGCAATAGATGCAATCTACATAGATTTCTGTAAAGCTTTGATTCAGACAAGCTACTCCTAAAACTAAAATCTCATGGTATCTCTGGACACCTTCATAACTGGATAGAAGCATTCCTGTCAAACATACAACAAATGGTCAAAATTGGGAGCGTCCTATCAAATTCTGTACCTGTCGACAGTGGTGTTCCCCTCCCCCCAGGGCAGTGTTCTAGGACCAACTCTCTTCATACTCTACATAAATGACCTCTGTGATCATATTAAGACAACTGTGTTCTCTTTGCTGAAGATATAAAGCTATTCAACACCACAGACAATACTACTACCCTTCAAAAAGACCTCAACTATGTATCAGAAAGGTCAAACAAATGGCAACTTCAAATCTCAACAAATAAATGCTCTATCTTACATACTGGCAAAACAAATCAGAAATAAAATACAGGCTGAATAGTCAAGACCTTGTTGATGATCCAAACTCTGTCAAGGATCTTGGAGTACTCATCTCTAATGATCTAAGTGCTAGAGCCCACTGTAACTACATAGCCAAAAAGGCATTAAGAGTTGTTAACCTAATCTTACGTAGTTTTTCTCTGGTAATATTACACTACTAACTAGAGCATACAAAACATTTGCTAGACCAATACTCGAATACAGCTCATCAGTCTGGAACCCGCATTACGTATCTGATATTAACACAGTTGAGAAAGTCCAGAAATATTTCCCAAGAAGAGTTCTCCATTCCTCTACTCATTGCAGAATACCTTATGCCACCAGACTTGAAATTCTAAATCTAGAAAACCTAGAACTATGCCACCTTCGGTCCAATCTAAGTATAGTGTATAAAATTATACATTGCAATGTCCTACCTGTCAATGAATACTTCAGCTTCAACCATAACAATACAAGAGCACACAATAGATACAAACTCAAGGTTAATTGTACCAAACTTGATTGCAGGAAATACGACTTCAGCAACAGAGTGGTCAATGTCTGGAATACTCTATCTGACTCTGTAGTTTCTTCCCCAAACCCCAAAAACTTTAACCTTAGACTGTCTACTATTGACCTCACCCCTTTCCTAAGAGGTCTGTAGGGGGTGTGCATAAGCGCACCAACCTGCCTCCTGTCCGTGTCCTATTGTATCTTTTATATATTTTTTATTTTTCTTATATGTATCCATATAAGGGCATGTCCTCACACCCTGGCAATTTTCTTTTTGACCTGCTGCCATCTGGACGGTGTTTTAGGTCAATAAAATCCCACACCACTAGACTAACAAATAGTTTCTTTCCCTGGGCCATCCGAATCACAAATAAACACAAGGTCACTACCTTATTAAGATGTGAAAAGATGTGAAATCTAATATCCCATTCAGATGTATAATAACATATTCCAGTACAATCCATCTCTTGTGTATTATACTCAGCTAAGCGTTAGAGTCAGTGTTGGATGCATATTTTGTGTATATTCATAGATATTGTACTCTCAAATTGCAAATAGAGGTGTGGGTATTCTATTTTTCTTATCTCCATTTTTAAGTGCTTTGGTTTTATTGTATTGCGAACAGTTGTTGGGATGCATCCGCAGTTTCGGTTGTACTTGCACAATGACAATAAAGTTCTTCTAATTCTAATTCTAATTCATACCTATGTTTTTACTTATACCTATTATCTTGTAAGCAATTGACAAACAATAAATAAATAAATAAATAAAATATTTTATCATGAACTTTTGGTTCATGATAAAATATACTTTTATCATGTACCTGTATAAAAATACTTTTATCATATACCTCTGGATAAAATTTTTTAACGCTGAAACATTTTTTGCTCTGTTATTTTTGGGTCATGATATGGATATGGGGCATTTTCGAACCCAATCTATGATGACTGAGGTGGGGGCGGGGAGAGAAGAGATTCCTAGTGTATACTTTGAAATGGCTGATAATTGAAGAAGTCTCAAAACACCCAGAGGGTTGCATGATCTGTCCAATGTGGGATTTCTTTTGTACCTTGCAACAATGGCAAAAGAATTGCAATTGGTAGCTCTACTTTGCAGTGCTATGCTAGTGATTCTCCTAGAGGTAGTTTGGTTCGGCTCTGTGAAAAAAGACAATTATCTTCCCCTTTTTGTCCAGATTAAACCTTAAGAACTTCAGGAAGGAAGTGATTATAGTAAGGCAAGTTTTCTTATGCGATTCTAGCATACACTGGCATATTCCCAGGGTGATCCTGAGCTATTTTGGTTATTGAGGCTATGGTTGTGTGTCTTTATTAGCATGTTCATTCACACTTAGGAGCACGTGGGATTCTCTTCAATGGATTTTGAAGCTGAACTGCAAAGGAACTCTACTGAAGGGCTTTTCCAATTTGCTGGCTGTAAACACTTGTTGCTGCCAGCAGCTTAATAGGAGTGTAGGATTCAGTTGGCAGTAACAGTATAACATTATCTATGGGGGGTACAAAGATTTTGTAGGGTGAAGGCATTCTTTCAGAAATGAAATAAGAATCAACCCTCTTGTGGGGGAGTTAAGAAGATCTAATGGAAACATTGCTCAATCAACTGGGCATATAATAGCTGAATAGCTAGATATGGATGGGACATTTTTATGAATCTTCCTCACAGCTTTCTTTTCAGGGCTGATTTTCAAGTTTGTTTGCTTATTTATTCATTCATTCCATTTCTATAGCCACCCTTCCAATGTAATAATTCTTCATTACAATCAAAACATACTAAAAACTTTTTAAAACAATAGAAATATCCAAACTAAATATACCAAGCACTGAGATACTTGGCCAGTTAGCAATACAACTAGGAAAGGGGGCATTAAACACATTTAGCACCTCAGGCTCAGGGACAGAGCCAGGTTTGTAGGGCCTGATGGAAGATCATTCAAATATATGAAAGGAGGATGGATGTTCTGTAGCAGGGGTCTCCAACCTTGGCAACTTTAAGGCTTGTGGACTTCAACTCCCAGAGTTCCTCAGCCAGCTTTGAAGTCCACAAGCTTTAAAGTTGCCAAGGTTGGAGACCCCTGATCTATAGAGTAGTAAAATGCTAGGTCTGGTTGAAAGGTAGAGAGACTCTTGAAAAAAAGACCATTCTTCAGGTATCCTGGTCCCAAGTCATGTAGTTTACAAATCAGTTACCTTTAAAGTAACCACTAGCACCTTGACTTGTACCCAGAAACACAATGGTAACCAATACAATTCATGCAGAAGTAGTGTTATGTGTGCCATGTATCAAGCACTGTTTACTATGCACACAGCCACATTCTACACAGTTGAAGTTTATAAATCATCTTCAGATGCAGCCCAGTGTAGAGCGGGTTAAAAGAATCTAAGTGAGAAGTCACAAGGACATGGGTGACTGTGAGCAGGGCTTCCCAGTCCAGGTATGGGCAGAACTGGTGCACCATCCAGAGGTGTGCAACAGCCCTGATGGTCATGGCTGCCATCTGGTCTTTGAACAGGAGCCACAAGTTCAGGAGGAACCCTAGATTGCAGAGTCTGGAGTAGTGCAACCCCATTCAGAACCAGAGATGGAAGATGGAACCACATACTGGAATAAGACATCCAAAGTTGATCAGTAACACTCACACACAGAGAGAGTGAGGTCAGAATCAGAATAGAACGGAAGGGACCTTGGAGGTCTTCTAGTCTAATCCCTTGCTCAAGCAGGAGACCCTATACAATTTCAGACAAGTGACTGTTCAGTCTCTTCTTAAAAACCTTCGGTGATGAAGCATCCACAAATTTGGAAGATAAGCTGTTCCACTGGTTAATTGAGTTCGCTGTTAGGAAGTTTCTTCTTAATTCCATGTTGCCTCTCTCCTTGATTAGTTTCCATCCATTATTTCTTGTCTTGCCTTCTGGCTGCTTTGGTAGCCTCTCAAATACTGGAATACTGCTATCATGTCCCCCCTCGTCCTTCTTTGCTCTAGACTGACCATACAAACATGCATAAATGCATACATACATACATAGATGTAATAGATACTATGCAAACATACACAGATGCATAGAAAATAAAAGAGAGTTAGTTTCTGTCATCCTCTGGCAGGATGAAGAAGGGAGGAAGAAGGAAAATGCACAGTAGAGCTCTGAGGTAAAGACAGGCATTAGATGCCTGGAAATCCCATAGCCACTGAAATCTGATAAACAGGTGGCCCTTAGAAGTCAATCAGAGAAGAAGCAAAACCTGCCTCTCAGTTCAAGCACTCACATCAGCAGGGGCAGTTCAGTTCCTGACCTTTATCTTTTCCTCCATTTGGTCATATGTCTGGCAGTCACTCTTAAGAGGAAACTGCGCAACCCTCCACCTGAGAACTGCACTGCAGAAGGAGCAAAGCTTGCTCTACCCCCCTTCATATTTGGTAGCTCAGCTTCCACTGGCAGGGAATCCCTGGGAGTGTGAAATACAAGCCATCCCTCCCCCGGCACCCTTGCCTGTTAGAGTGAGAGACATTCTGCTAATAATAAGTAGTATATCTGCACTGTGTTAAAACTATGTGAAACAGTTTGTAGATGAATCATTTCTGGCAGAGCGGCATGTACACTTGTATGCTTGCCCAGGGTTGCACCATGCTAGACACAACCCCTTTAACAAAACAGAATTTTTTTTAAAAAATTAGTCTGTCTCAACACACAGAAAGTCCAGCCTCTCGTACACTGGCTGCATTTTGTTTGGATTGTGGGAGAGAAAATGAAGTTTACACCCTGCTGTATAATGGGCCTTTTACTTGGCAAATCATCCACTGAGCTGTTTTACCCAGCAGATCTTAAGCTCACAACTCCGCAAACCTTTAGCCAGTTGAGGGTTCAAGCCAGATTGACATTTGTTGCTGGAAGGCAAGGAAATTCTGCTCAGGAGGTTCCCATTGGCTTGCAAAACAGAAACATCTGCAAAGAGCCTCAGGAGGCCTGCTAAGCAAAGTTCAGGATTAAGGGAGATTGCAACCAAATGACTTTATATTTGCTACTCATTACTAGGTATGTCTGGCGGTGGGAGGAGGAGTTTTTAGTGCTGAATGAGCTTTATGGGTAAGAGGTTGTGGTAAGTAAAGGTAAATACATAAGTTAAGCAACTACTTTTAAGGTATTGTGCAATGTTCATACAAAAGCTATGATGAACTGGTTAACTGCAGTTAATGGCTTATCTATGTCTGATTTCCCCTTTCTTTTCTCTCTGTCTTTTCATGCCCTTGCACTCTATGGTCTTTCGGTTTTCTCCATTTATCCCTACAGTTTTTCTTTTAAATATAAACTATTATTTTGTACTGCACTCCAAAATCACATTAGCTCTTCCAACCATTCATGTGAACAAATTCGGCTGAAATGCTAGCTTTCCCTGAACGATCCAAATTTCAGCATAACTTCAGCTCATAAACCCCAAACAATTTGAAACAGTGGTATGCAGCAGAGGAGCCAAGAGGAAGAAGCTGCAAAATCTGTCCTCTGTTCCCTATTCCCTGAACCACATCTTTCAGGCTGGGCATTTGGACTTTGCTTGTGTCAGCTTTTCATACATACAATGCAGTCATATCAAATTATAGACAAACTGCTTAAAAAACAGCTGGGCAGCAGAGCTATTTATGGCACTGCGATGTGAACCCAATCTTTTGAATAGGCTCAGTTCTATATCCTTGCCTTATTTGGATGGCCTTCTAAACCATCTGCTTTCAGAAAAACCTTGCAATCACTACAGTATCTCTAGGAATGAATCCTCCTAATGGCCCAAGCACCAGGCTCTTCTGCTAGCCTCTTGGAAAACAAATTAATCCTCTCTTGTTCATGCTCTCTTATACTGCCAACATACACACTCATTCACAAACAGTGCAAGCATAAAACATATTGACTTACCAGTTCACATGATTTGCTCATCTAGTGTTTACGGGAGCCTACATTTCCAAGTTAAACAAATTAAAAAAACAAAAAAAATGAAGGCCACTAGCCTTAAAGAAAACACACGCAAAGTAATTCTACCATAAAATGATCTAATCTGACTGGCAATAGTTCTCCAGGTTTTCAAGCAGAAATCTTTCCTTTTCCTCCTTTTAATTGGACATACCACACATTGAGCCCTAGGTTTCCTTGCACAGGCTATACTTCCAAGTGGCTATCTCTTCCCTTCAGGAAACTCCACATTCTTCTCTTTAAATATGTCCTTGTTTCTTGTGTTGTTGTTGTTTTTAAGGAAAAGAAGATAAAATGTGTCTACCATTGTAAATGTTCTGAGTTATTTGTATTCCTATCTATAAAAACACGTACAGCTTTTTCAAGGCCTGATCAGATTACTGGCTTTAATAGGAGAAATGCCCTATACATTTTGGTGCTATAAAACTGCAAAAAGATGCACTACTTTTTCATGTTTTAAAAGCACTACCCAAAACACATTTTTTTCTCTCGTCCCATTTGCTGGTTTTTCTGCTCAGGACTTCAACTCTGCATTTTTTTTAAAGAATAAATGCTAAGCTTGAAAGCAAGAATAGTATTTAATATAAGAGGCTGCTAAATGATTCAAGTACAGAGAAGAAGTGTGGAAACAGACTTTTCTACCCAGATGTTATTATTCACTTCTGCCTCCTGAACAACCTGTTAAGATTACCTTCATTCCAGTGGAGCATTTTGGCTATGCCATATATGGAGATAATTTCAACATAAGAGAAAATGTGTGCTTTTATTTCTCAAGCATGGCACAACTATCCTGCTACAAGTTCATGGGACAGGAAGCCAATGAATTCAATTGGCTGAAAGCCATAATATTGTTCATGTGATGCTCTAAAATTTACCAGATGTTAGAATCAATCAACTGGATGACTTACCCTGTGCTTTGCTTAGCTTCTGAGAAGCGTCAGGCCACTCACTGTTAGAAACAGTGTTGGCCTTGAAAAATGATGGGCTTCCTAGAAAAACTAGAATGCATATTTGGAGAGATTTTCCATTAAAGATTTTCCAACTTTCATTTTTAATGAATTTTACCTATGCTCTCTCAGCCAACAGGCTAAGCAAATCTTCGTTCCTTTAGAGGAGAATATTTGTAGCTCCTGGCTGAAATGAGCATATGCTCTCTGAGCTTGGTGTTTTGTTGCAGACATTTCATTACCCAAACTAAGTAACATCATCAGTGCTCGTAAAGAGTGGGGTTTGCTCTCATTTTATATTTTAATGGCTTGCCTCATCAGTGTTTGTGGGAGTGGTCTTGGTGGTTTTTTGGTTGGGCTGTTTAAAGCTGAGGACAGAAAAGCCTTCAAAAAAGGCTAAAAAAAGGACCAGACTATCATCATCCTACCAGCAAACAAAGGCTGAACTACAGAACACAATACATGCAAAAAGTGAAAGAATTACCAGGCAAAGAAACTTATATCCCAGTGAATATCAATCCAATACAGAAAGTAGACAATCAGATCAAGAGAACGCTCAATGACCTCACCAAGAAAGGCCAAATTTCCAAAAAGTAACAGTGGCAGATGAATGGACCCATCCTTCCATGCTTCTATGGATGCTCCAAAATACACTGACACTTCTTAGACTGATTGTTCTACCTGTTGCCATGAGTTTAGCCTTCTTTATATTTCATTATAGTCCCAGTTTTCCATTGTGTTCCTTTACTTTCATGACTAGAACTTTCAAATCTGTGCACTTTCATCTGTCAGAGTAGTATAATTGGCAAAACATTAGGTTTTAGATGTTTCTTCCTCCAATTTTATAGCCATGTTCATCTTCAGCCAATCTGGTTCCCTTAATGTATGTCAGCAGAAAGAATGAATAAATAAGAAGAAAGTACATAGCTTTTTCTCAGTCTTTTGTCAACCTGAAATCAGTCTGCTTCACAAAAGTTCTATACATAGTGGCTTTTTTTCCTCTATATAACTTTCTTATGAGGACAATGAAATGTCCTGGGATTTTTATTTTTCTGAGTATATTCCCTAGTTTGATATATTCAACACACTCAAAACCCTTTCTATAATCAATGAAGCACATAGTCACCTTTTTGGTATTCTTTGACTCTCTCAAGTATCCTGTTTATTTGGAAAGGGAGACTGAGGGAAAGGCATCATCATGAAGTTGATAACGCCTTGTTTTTTTCCCTCTTCTTTTCATCATGTCTAGGTACTTTGGATATCAAATATTGTACCAAATAATTTCTCTTTTCCTCATTCATCATCTTCACAGTCATCATTCCCTACCTGGATTCAGAAGTTTTGCAACACACCCAGTCTTGGTTTAATGTTTATTATGCATACAAATGCATACTGCTCACATGGTACTGTTTCAGGCCTTTTCAGGCCTCAGAATCTTGAATTGACATCTAAATACAACACACAAGATTTGAATCATAGACAAAACTGATATATTTCCTCTTTTCCTACAAAAGCCAAATTTAATTCTCTACCTTCCATGTTATCATCATTTTTCGGGTTCAGAAACTTTACTACTATAAATATGATGTAGGATGTGGAGATCATAGCTATCATTATCAGGACAAATGCTACCTATTTTTTTCAGAAACATGTTTTGAATAGAACTTAAATTAAGCTGGATATTATTATTTTTCTTGGTTTTGTATAAAGGGAACTTCATGAGGACAGTGGTGTCACCCAGAAAGGAAAATGCCCAAAGGGAACATCAGGCCAGCCGTGGAACAGGCTTGCATAGGAAAAGAAATCTAATAAAATAATTGAGACACGCCCCTAGACAAAAGCCACAACATACCAAACCAGCCAAAAGGCAGGAATTACAAATAGAAGATTACAAAAAAGCCATAAAAAACTAAAAGAGATCAGTGGAAAAAAACGGTAATACAGGAAGCTACCCCGCAGAGTTTGTTTTCACACCTCGTTGAGGTTGCCTTTTGGCAGAAAGAAAAACAAACTCTGACAGGATGTTAGTGTCTAAACCTTATACACAAAGGGAGGGAAAAAGGTATAAAATTGGGAACTTATCATTCAAAGTTAGCTAGCTAGCCCCAGGAACGCAGGGACGCTGTTTCTAGCCTTCCTGAAAATAAAAGATCCAGCTTTCAAGCAGTTGTCTGTATCCTTGCACCAGAGCTCTCCCAGCGGGAAAATTTGAACCCTCAGAGAAAGATACTTTCAGCCTTTCTACAGTTTGAAAGGTTAAATCTCCAAAAAATATGACTGGAGTATAACAATCTGTGGCAAGAACCTTAAAGAGGTCATTTTTCAGGATACAGATTCATAAAACAAAATGATGTTGTGCAAAGGATCTCTATTTCATTTTAAAAGACCTACATTTAGTTTGGAAAATGACCTGGGACAGGTTGACAAGAATTCATAAATTTGTCACTGAATGGACAAAACTGAAAAGCATGTCTCCTGTGTGGTTCTGCCAAAAGAATGTCAACAGTCCTATCTGCCTACTCTTAAAATTATTTTTAAATTTTGATGGGAGCCAAGTATAAACATTCCTGAAGATGCCACCATGAAGGAATGGGCATAAGAAACTCCATGAAGCCAGTTATGATAGGACAGAAAAAATACCACTAAACCAATCCCTTAACCAAATCAGGGATATAGGCAATCACCATTAACATATTTTCCCTGATGTTCTCCTTCTCACTGTACCGTGGTAACTGGCTGCTTTCCAGAACTTTCCTTTGGGCAAAAGAAAAACAGAAATGTTACTTCATTTAACCAAAGTGAATGCATAATTTGTAGAATACCAGAAGCTACACATAGTAAAACTTTGCTTTTAAGTTGATGAAAGAGGCAGATGACTAATTAGAAAAAGAAACTATAATGGGAAGATACTAACTATGAATCATAGTTAGTGTATGCAGCTTTAACTGTATAA